>JAAALK010000080.1:1343092-1506680 GCA_019279435.1 Zizania palustris | reverse complement strand
AACATACAAATAATATGTACGCTCCTATTAACTACAAGATTGTGAAGGCACAAAGTCACACTCGCTCAATCCTATATCAAGCTCTTACAAGTTTTTACCAATGCAAGCATGAAAGTGTTGTACACCGACTTAACCATAAACACCACGAAATTAGATGTATCGATGCCTTGGCAAAACACTTGGTTGTACAAGGTTAGTCAAATCTGTGGAGTTCTAGGTAGGCTGAAATATGTAGCAAGGAAAACTAGAAACACATTAGCACAAGCAAATTGAGTAATTGTTCAATGTCGGTATTGTGCTAGTCCTAAGCTTGAATGTACTCGAGACGTGAGCCTAGACACAAACGATACCACCAAACCGATAAAGGTAGAACTAGATTTCCTCCTCTTTTGTCACAAGTTTTCTTTCTTCACTTTTTTTGCTCTTTTTTCCTCTCTTTTTTTGGTGCGACTTTTTTCTTTTTTTGAGCACCCTTCTGCCTTTTATTTTTTTCCTTTTTTAAAGAACAACAAATGACCAGGTGTATACACAAACTCTTACTACAAGACTCCCGAGCTTTGTACGATCTAAAACAGACAGGAAACTACCAAATCTGAAGATGACTCTAAAAGGAAAAGCATAGATCTGGTTGTAAGCTTTCCAAAATATATCAAAACTCGCCAATCCAAGTTTGCATGTGTGAGATATGATCATTTAGTAACACATGCACTCCTGCCCGAATTCTACTCGAAATTCAACAAAACAAACCGACTCAAATTTGATTTGAATTCGAAAACTAAGGGATAAATATACCGTAAACACTTGATAAAAAGACTAAAACCTAGTGGTAAAACATGACAAGAACTCGAAACTCTAAACGAACTAAATGCTAAGACCAGCAACTTCACATGATGATGCAACCAAAAACTTAAAAGCTGATACCAAGCAGAACTAGTAAGAGGCCCAAAGAGGCTTGGTTCTCGGGTAAACTAATTCTATTTTTTGTGGGGCTTTTTCTGGACAATAGGAAAAAAATAAAACTCACCGAGCAACGAAAGCTCTGATACCACTTGATGTAGACCTTGGCGGCTCGATCTTTCGGTGAGAAGATATAAGTTTGATTGGTGGGAGACGATGTTGATGACCCGACTACAACCATACGAGAATTTCATGTTGCACCTTAGCGATCAATACACCAACTCCAAGGGTTGTTGATCTTATCGGTGATCAACCTTGTTCCTACAAGCAATTGAAGAATGAGCAAGAACAAGATAAATGAGCAACTAGAATTGCTAGATATGAAATACGCACAAAGGGTAGTTGGGGTTATGAAACGTGAAACCAACGATCTAACAGATCACGGGTTTACACGGAAAAAGTATCAATGGATAAACTTTGATCTAATCAAAACTAGAATTACAATTGAAGTCTCTAGGGGTATTTATAGCCCTAGGGGCGTCCCCAAAGTTTGGAAACTTATTACATATGGAAACCACTAATTATTTCCAAAACGGAATTACTTGAAAAAGGAAACTTAGATTCTTAAGCACTGGCTAGGATTCTTTCGGTGGAATAAATAGATTATCTTCCATGTATACATCCTCAACTTTCTAAAAAGTCCAAGATCATCTAAATCAGAGCTTCCATGTGAAAAATACGCATGTGTGAATCTGATGCTCTCCTTGAAGTCTGAGTCTGAGTAACACGCGTTATTTTGTTATTGCAATCACATCGGATCGAATCTAGAAATGTAGCTACATCCGTTGGAAAGAGGACATCTCAAGCTTTCCAAAAAGTCCACGATCATCCAAATCAGAGCTTCCATGTAAAAGTTGTGCATGTTTGAATTTGTTGATGTCCATGTAGTCCGAATCCAAGTCAAAAACGTGTAGAAGTTAATCTCCACTCTCTCTTGGCACATAAATAACATCCCAAAATTGTATATTTTGTTTTCATGGTCTTGATTTGGTCCCCAATAAACTTCCATGATGTTCCATGCCCTTTGTGCGCTCTCAACATGTCGCTTGATCTATGTGAGAATTTCTATAATTGAAAATAAAAGAATCTCATGGTCATATCCGAGCAAGTGATGTCCTCATCACCTTGTATAGTAGCGGGGCCTGATCTTGTACCATGATGGCATTACAATATCCCTTCCTACTTAGAGCATCTTCCACTACATTTGCTTTGCCTGGATGGTAATGGATGCCTAAGTCATAATCCTTGATCCATTCCAACCATCTTCTCTGCTTGAGTTTCAGATCTAGTTGGGTGAATATGTACTTAAGGCTCTTGTGGTCGGTGAAGACTTCACACCAGTTACCCACAAGGTAATGCCTCCATATTTTCAGGGCGTGAACCACTGCTGCTAACTCCAAGTCACGAGTCGGGTAATTTAGCTTGTGGGGCCTCAGTTGATGAGAGATCTAAGATATCACCTTCCCGTATTGCATCAAAACACACCTCAATCCTTGGTGAGAGGCATCACAGTAGACGTGGAAGTCCTTTCGTATATCTAGCAAGGTTAAAATTGGGGCTGACACAAGCTTCTTCTTGAGGCTCTGGAAGCACTCCTCACAATCTGGGTTCCATTCAAACTTCACTTCCTTCTGGAACTATTTGGTCATGGGTTTGGCTATCTTTGAAAAGTTCTCGATGAATCTGCGGTAATATCCGGCAGTCCTAGAAAACTTCAGATCTCGGACACATCCGTTGGCTGTAACCAATTGGTTACGGCTTCCACGGTGGTCAGGTCCACTGCTATTCCTCCGACAGATATGACGTGGTCAAGAAAATTCACTTCAGACGACCAAAACTCGCACTTGCTATACTTGGCATACAACTGTTGTTCCCTTAACTTCCCCAAGGTCAAACGGAGATGGGCTTCATGTTCTTCCTTGGTCTTGGAATAGACGAGGATATCGTCGATGAACACCACAATGAACTTGTCCAAGAATTCCATGAAGACATTGTTCATCATGTTCATGAAGAATGCGGGGGCATTCGTGAGTCCGAAAGACATCACAGTATACTCATATAATCCATAGAGGGACGTGAAGGCAGTCTTGGGGATGTCCTCCTCTCGGATTCTCAGCTGATGGTAACCTAATCTAAAATCGATCTTGGAGAACACCGAGGATCCTTTCAACTTGTCAAAAAGGTCATCGATCTAAGGCAACGAGTACTTGTTCTTGATGATCACCTCGTTCAAGGCTCTATAATCCACACACATCCTCTTGGTCTTGTCCTTTTTCATAGCGAAGATGACCGGTGCACCCTAAGGTGAGGTAGTCGGTCAGATTCACCCTTTTTGTTCAAGCTCCTCAATATTGCTCTTCACTTCAGCTAGCTCATTTGCGGCCATAAGGTACGGGCACTTGGAGATGGGTGTGGTTCTGAGTACAAGCTCATTCCTAAACTCAATGTACCTATTGGGTGGCATCCCTGGTAGATCCTTAGGGAAGACGTCTAGGTATTCCTGGGCCACAGGTACTTTTTCTAATGTCATCTGGTGAAGCGACACTCCTTTCAGGCCATGGGTAGCCATCTTGAAGGTGACAGAGACTCCTTCAAAGCTAGTCACGGTGATGGACTTGCTAGCACATCCTATCATTCCCTTGTGCTTCATTAACCAATCCATCCCTAGGATGAGGTCTAGTCCCTTGCAATCTATAAGGACCGGGTCAGCCCAAAACAACACCCCTTGGATTTTTATCCTTATCCTTGCGCTGAACAAACTAGCTAGGGTTTTCTTGCCGAGGGTGGCGATCATCATGGGTGCGGGCAGAGGGAGTACTTCTAGGTTATTTATTTTCACAAAATCTTCGGATATGAAAGAATGTATTGCCCTAGAATCAAATAATACTACTATGGGTATGAAATTTGCTATGAACATACCGAGCACGACTTTGGGGGCCTCCTAGGCTTCTTCAGCGTTGACATGGTTGACTCGAGCATGAACTGGTTGGTTGGGTGCAACGCCTTGGGGTTGCTTGGGGTGAGGGCACTGGTGGGAGTAGTGCCTCTCCTTTTAGTAGTTGAAGTAGATGACCAATTTTCCATTCCGGTCTCTCAGCATGGGGGCCTTCACGGCTGGTGCTGGTGGAGGCAGATGGTGCTGGTGGAGTGAGGCGAGGGTTCCCGGCACTTGAGCCACTGGTAGTATACGATGGCCTGTAGATGGGTCGAGGATGATAGGTGGGTGCCTGGGGTGGAGGGATGAAGTGGGGTCTCTGGATATTCCCCAAGTGATGCTTGAAAGCGATCATCTATCTCTTCTTGAGATCCAACTTATTCTGTTCAGTCTCTTGAAGAATAGCCTTGTTTACCAACCGTTGGAAGTCGGCATAGTCCGTGACGATGAGTTGGATGGAGAGCTCATCCTTCAGTCCCCTAAGGAACTTGGCCTGATGAGTGGCATCCGTTCGAACTTCCTCTGGTGCGTATCAGGCCAGCCGGTTGAACTCATGGAGATACTCCATAATGGTCCAGTTTCCTTGTTGCAGGTCTCAGAACTCTTGCTGTTTCACAGCGATGACTCTAGCGGGGACGTGAGCGGCTCTGAAGGCAATGGTGAATTCTGCCCATGATACCTCGTGATCCTCAGGTTGAGATTCACGATAGTTATCCCACCATTCTGCGGCGGGTCCCTAAAGTTGGTGAGCGGTGAACGCCACTCGCTCTCGGTCCGAGTACGGGAGGAGATCCAACTTCTTTTCAATGGTCCTTAGCCAATCGCTGACCTCCATTGGGTTGGTTGTGCTCGAGAAGACGGGGGGCCTCACGCGCAAAAACTTAGAGAGTTGAGGCACGGGGGAGGGTGCGGGGGCTTGTTGACGAGGGGCTGGCTCCACGTTCTGCTGCTGTAGATGGTCCAACTAAGCCTGCTGCTGTTGCATCTGCGTCAGGAGGGCGGTGATCCACTGGTTATGGTTAGCCATCATCTCCGCTAGTGTGATATGATTGGTGGTCAGCAGCCCTGATTGGCGCTAGCCCGTTGCACCCCAATTAGGCACAATGCTCCCGGGCAGACCGTTGGCAGCTCCCTCCGCGTTGTTGGAACCCGACTTCTGGTTGTCAGCCATTTTCTGAGGACAACAATATTCCCAAGTATAAGAAAAAGACTTAGAAAGTTTTTTCCAAGAATATTTCATGGATGATTTCATAAAATGTTGTACTTAATTGTTCATTACATTGGAGCTTTTATTTTTATGCCATCTACGGTACAAATCGCCGTAGATGGTACCACAATCATGAAACAAACATAAAACAATCAATGAGAACTATCGTATGATGGAATCTACTCATTGCCTGAGGCAGTCTCAGTGCTCTCGGAACCACGAGTATCCTAGGAGACGCTAGGCTCGGTGAAGTTCTCGATCAGTGGGTCGGGGACGATGGCGGGCCTCGGCGCGACGACGTTGGAGCCAGATGGTCCTACAGGTGCTAGCGGCGGAGTGATCCTCTTGGGCAGAGGGGCAGGCTCCCGGATGGGCTTCTTTCTTCTCAGGACGAGGGGAAGTATCTCTATGACATCCTTCTGAAGCTGGATGATCTTGCGCTGCAGCTCGCCGTTCTGCGGGATCAAGCTCTTCGTCTCATGACGAAAGAACTCAACCACTTTGTGGTTCTCCTCGGCATCGAGCATGACCTCGGTGTGGAGATCATCCATGGCCTAGAGGAGACGGGTGTGCCTGGCCATGACCGGGTCACGGTCGGAGAGGAAACCGATGTATATGCTGCGGTGGGTGCCGGAGGTACGCATCGGCACAAGGAGGAAGGAAGAGTCCCGAAGACGATCATCGTAGATCATCCCCAGCTCCGCGAAGACCTGGAAGGCGGCGCGCTAGCAAGCGACATCGAAGGTCAGACCTCCAAGTGCCGCCGTGAAGAACGGTAGGTGCTCTCCGGATGCATGGATTGTGACGGAGACGTCACAAGGACCCGCGAACTCCTCCATGTACACCCCCATGGAACTCTGGCTCAAACATGAACCAGCGGACGATCACCATCATCCAGAGCTCCCGGATGAATCCCTCACGGTCCCGGCAGAAGCTGTGGATGTGGTGGACAGGCATCTACAAATAAATCAGTTTAAAGAGTAAGGGAGAGGAAAAAAATTATGAAGTAGGTTTTTATGAAATAAATTTTGCAAAGCTAAGTGTTAGGCTGGTCCATTTGGCTTCCTACAGTCAAGTCAGCTCTGATACCATCTTGTGGGGCTCCCGGATTTAATAAAATCTAGACATTATTGAATTTACATAGAAAAACAATAATAACAAGATGTCCATCATGCGACAATGTACATATGGTCAATCATCCGTGGTTCGCAGACCACATTATTACATAAGTGTAAAATTAAAAGAAATTATGAAAATAAAACTATACGATGAACATCTCTGCCAGTCTCACGTCCTTGACTGGGTCGCTACTCCAGACCATCCTCCTCATAGTATGCAGTCTCTAATGTGTTTTACAACGGGTATGAGTAAAGAAGTACTCAACAAGCCACCGAGAATGCAATAGTAATGCAGGGTAATAGCAAAGGAATGATAAGGGTTTAAGGTGTAGAAAAGTACATTTTCAAGTTGCAACATTTATTGTAGTCAAATTTAATTGTATAGAATAATAAACATGAACAATGCAACATCTTGTAACTCGAGGAGCCCAGTTGTCCCTCCTCGCTCAACAGTCTTTACATGCCAAACCATCATGCAACACTCATAATAGTAAACTAACTACGAGATGTCACACAACCCGCCCTTGACTGTGGGCTCAGCTTTTCGAAAAGATTTTTAAACTCTAATTAGAGGTGTACTACTGTACCCACAAGGCACTCACTCATCCCTCACACCAAAGTGTAACGATATGACCCATACCACGAGAACTCATGCCCAAACCTTAGCATAAGATACTCCAATCCGATAACACCCGCTCTATGTTTCGTCGGTGTGCCAACGCACTGGACAACGTCGCACCCCTTTTGCGCCACGTCGGTACAAGCCACCCGCAGGTGCTGCTTGACCCCTCTCCAAGTGGCGCGTCGAGTTGGAACACCCCATACCTTAGTTAGGACTTACCCACTAGACTTGTGATTAGTACATAAGTGTATTGCAACGGATCCCATAGACAGGTCCTTATAGTGCCCCGGGTGTGACTAACCAATGTCCTCGCTTACACCCGGAACCCACCATGCTAACATACTAAACCATAACTCCATAACCAATAGAATTCCAGGAGTGAGAAAAATCATGGGGATCATATACTAGAATCAAAGTATCTACGACTCATTTTTATCCTATAACGGTTCTATCAATACATTAGACTCTATCTAATAATACTATTATTATGGTGACAAGGAGTTTAGACTCAATAGCATGGCTTGGGTTTGAACTTCAAGGTTGGAGATCTAAATAAATATAATGTAAGGCTTTCAATTCGACTAATGCATTTATAACCTATGGGTTTTAGTGATATTTTAAGAAAACTAGGTTCAATATGCTCAAAAATTATGTTTGGTGACTTGCCTTGATCGGCAAATGGTGATGGTGGGACTTCCGGGTAGTATTCCGGCTCTTCGATGGCGTCGTAGTCTTCGCGGCATACAAAACGAGAACAATAATCAAATTAACTTTACAAAGATAAAATAGTACAATCATTTCATTTAAATTGGCTAAAGTTGTGGAAAAAACAGAAGAGAAACTTTCTAAAATTAAAATGAGGAATTTTGGAGTTAAAATGGGGTAAACATGAATTTTTAAAGATTAAAACATTGCTTTTGGTTTTATTTTTGGATAATAAGCAATACAAACACGTCAAGTAAATTGGTCCAGAATGTAGAGAATAAAAAGATGATTTTTTCTAAAATTTGAATGGTAAAATTTGGAGTTAATTTGAAGAAGTTATGAATTTTAGAGTTTAAATCAATTTCTGGAATTTAATTTAAACCCTAAACAGTCGCCGGTCCACGGTGAGCCGAGTCCATCATGAACCCGCGCACTGTGCGCGTGAGCCGGGAGGTTTAAGTGGATGTGGACGGTTAGGATTAAAATGTCGAAACGTGAGGAACATAGTGAGGATCGTCACTATGGTTCATGGTGATGATGAGTGATTGACGGGGTTTTGTCATGAGTGTGTGTGTGGATGTTTGGATATGTGTGTGTGTCTGTGTTTGTCTCATGTGTGCAGGCTTAAGTTACTCATCAACTATCGATGGCAATGGATCATGGTTAGACGGGGAGTCTAATGCCAAATGGTCGAGGGTGTCAGTCGAAATTGTGAGTGGACTCAGAGGTACGCATGGAGATCAAGCAGGACGTGAGATGAAGGTTGATCAAGACAAAGAGTCGGTTGAGTTAGCGAAAGGGAAACCAGTTCAAGTGACAAGGCGGCTTGAGAGATCGAGAGCGGGAGAGACTTGCTGGCAGTCGAGTTCATGGACTGACGACGATCGTCGATGATTAGGGAGGCTTTGTCAGTTTTTGCTGAAAACCATCGAATCTCTAAATATTTTTAAATTCAATAATTATGACTTTTTTGTTTTGAGTAATTTAGAGTAATGTGCAAACTTTTAGTATTTTTCAGGATTTTCCAATTCTGAAAATATATTAAAAAGTTGAGTCAATTTGTAATAAATTGTAATAGAGGTCTAGGAGAGTAATTTTCAGGATTTCTAATTCTAAAATTATGTCTTGTCCTTATGTGTAAATATGAAAAAGTTGATGGACTTATGTGTAAAGTTGGCTCTTAGGGTATGGCTATATAATGGGCCTCATACCTAAAGGGTTACCTGCCTTTTTGAGAATTAATTCCAGAACTTTACATCAGCCGCAATTTTCTTCAAGGCCACTATTCATTTTGTCAAGCGCATGAACACTGAACGTGTGGATCATATGTTCCTCTTCAGCGATTTCTTCAGGATCAAGCAGAGACTCATGTGCTTCATCTTCTAGAGATTCTTCAAGAAGGTATTCTGCTGGTTGTAGTGATTTAGTTTTTCCTTTCTAAGCAAGTCAATCTAGTTGTTTATCTTGTGGCTGTTTGAGGTTCTAAATCTGTAATACCTGTTTTGATTGTTGCTGAAATCATGGTTGAAGTGTGATACAGTTTTTTCTGTTGAAGTGTTTGATTCCAGCTGTTTTCTCTTGGATGGAGTATGCCTAAAAAGCTTGTTGATCTCTGAATACTTCATGATTTTTCTGTTTTATTACTATGAACAATAAATTCTAGCTGAGAGATTTTTCTTGATTGAAAGTGAGAAACCAAGGGTGGTTTCGGTGTATGTGATGAGTGATTGACAGGTTTATTTACCCTCTGTTCGAAGGGTACCTCCGGAGGGGCTTCGGAGGTGGTCCTCCGAAGGGTGTTCGGAGGTGTGTCACCGAAGGGTGTTCGGTGTGTGGTTGCTGCAGCTGTTGCAGCGGAGTGTACTTGTCGGAGGGGTCCGGCAGTACGCGATGACTGGGTTCGTACCGAAGGCTTCGGTACTTTGGGCGGTACACCGGAGTGTGTGCCGAAGGTTGCTAACCCGGAGAGGTCTCCGGAGTACTGGATACACTTGTTTGCTTGTCGGTGGTGCGCAGGGACTTCGGAGGCGACGGACAGGGTTCGAGCCAGGTGAACCTGGGTCAAGCAGGTGGCTTGATGCCAAGGGAGCGGGGAGCTCCGTCACGGTGGCTGCGAAGGTGGTCCGGGTCGGTCCTCGGGTCGAGGCGCGCCAGGTGAAGGCAGAGAGTGCGGAGCGTGGCTCCGGCTGAAGGTACTCCGAGACAAAGTCCTCGGAGGTGAGGCACTTCGAAGGTACTCCGGATGGAGTGACTTCGGAGTTGGTGGACCAAGTCCTCTGCGGAGGCAAGGAATTCGAAGTGTGCTCCGGAGGGAGACACTCGAAGGTACCCGACGAAGGTCTCAGAAGTCGAGGCGCATCGAAGGCATGGTCCGGGTGAGGCTCGTCGAGGAGTGTGCTCGGAGTAAGACACTGCGACGAAGTGCTCGTGGAATGCTTCATGCGAAGGCCTTGGACGAAGGAGGGACTTCGAAGGGTGGTACTCCGAAGGTGGGCTTCGGAGTGAGGATGACTTGAGGTGCTTCGGCCATGCATGGCTTCGGTACACGGACGGACGGTGTTCGAGCTCGGAGTAGCTGCGAAGCCGTGGTGATCCACTCCGGAGGTGGTGGTGCGAAGGCCCAAGGGCTTTGACGGCTTCGGCTTAAAACCGTCACTGTATCGAAGGACTTCTTCGGCGGAGCGAAGGCCAACAGGCTGCAGGCTTCTCGCCGAAGCTTCCGCACCCCTCGCGTGCGAAGGGAGGTTCCAGAAGTCAACTCTGTAAAGGCTGACACTGTCTGTTCTGAAAAAGGCTGACACTGTCCCCTCTGCAGCTGACAGAGAAGCCTCCAAAATAAAGGTGGACTACCTTTTGTACCCCTTAGTTCTGTAGAGACAAATCAGTTGTAAACCCTAGGGGTATTGTAGTCACTTCCTTAGGATGAAGCCGTGGGCTATAAATATGGGGGCTCGGTAGGTAACATTTAACACTTTGAGCATTTACTGTTGAGCTCCTGTAGCCACACTTCGATTGAATACATCCTGAGTTCATTTTCAGTGTTCCTTGTTCAAGCGGCGAAGCCCTGTTTGCCTTGTGCTTTTTGCTTGAGCTCGATCTACATACTTCGCTAGTTTAGTGCACCGAAGCCTGTTGAGGCGAAGGTTGTTTTTCGTGCGAGGTGTGTTTTGTCAGTGTGCTGTCGCTCTGTGTAACACGAGGCAAGACCTCGCTGCTTACTAGCGAAGCCCTGATCTTTTCCCGTAGTGCTTCTTGTGTCGAAGCCCTTAGCGTGGTCCGTTGTGTGTGCGTGTAGACCTTCGTGTACGAAGCCCAGCACCAGTTGCTGTCGCCAAGTACTTGGTCGAAGTCCTCAGAGGGCTGTCCACTCTTGCGAAGGGTGAAGTGCGAAGCCTGCTCAAAGCACCTCGTGTGCGGAGCCTGCACTGACTTAGCAGAGTTGGTTTTCGAGGGTTGTGAGTGGAGCGAAGTCTTCTTGACTTCGAACTTTTGCCTCTCCGAAGCCTGTGTTCGAAGGTGTCGAAGTACCTCCGAACCAGACCTTCGAAGGCTGTGTTCGAAGCCTGTTCCGCAGAAGACTGAACAGATCCGAAGGCTAAGTTTTTAGCCAGAAATTTTAAAAGCTCCCATTCACCCCCCCCCTCTGGTCGCCGTTTCCGGTCCAACAATTGGTATCAGAGCAGGTTAAGATCACCTGTTGACCTTAACCGGTTTTGTGATCTGTTGGCGACATGGATAGAGGCAGTAAAATTCCTCTGTTCGATGGGACAGATTTTGCATACTGGAAGGTGCGCATGGAGGCTTACTTGTTAAGCCAAGGAAATGCAATTTGGGAGATTGTGGACTCACAATACTCCATCCCTGATACCCGCACCACTCAAACTGAAAAAGATCAATATATTGCCAACTCGAAGGCAAGAAACATACTGTTCATTGGTTTGAGTCGGAGTGAGTTTGATAGGGTGCAGCACCTTAGGACTGCTAGGGAAATTTGGACAACGCTCACTATTTATCATGAGGGCTCTACTCAGATTAAGGCCAGGCGCCAAAGCACCTACAACCAACAGTATCAGCTGTTTGTGCAGGCACCTGGTGAATCTATAGATGCCATGTTTTCGCGCTTTGATGCTATAGTGAGTAACTTGCGATCCAACGGGACGCTTGCTTACAGTGATCATGATAGGGCTATCAAGCTTCTCTATGCTCTTGACCGTAGCATATGGGAGGTGAAGATATCCAGCATTGAGGAGTCCACAGGCTATGACACTCTAACCTGTGATGAACTCTTTAGCAAGCTGAAGTCCACAGAGATTGCCAAGGCATCTCTTGCAGTGCACAGAAGCTCTTTGCCACAGCCATTGGCATTGGTTTCTAGCACTAGCCGTGGCACCACTGCAGAACCAAGCACATCAGGCACTTGTGTTCTTGCAGATGGTTTTGCTTTGTCCTCCCTGGTCTCCGTCACAAAGGAGCAGGTGGATACTCTAGCAGATGACGAGCTTGCTCTCATTGCCCGGAGGTTCACCCGTTTTCATCATGAGAGACGGGATCAGAGGAGAAGTGGTTTTAGTGGTTGCTATGAATGTGGCGACACTTCTCACATCAAGGCTAATTGCCCCAAGATCAAAAAGAGAGATGAGAGTGACCGCCCCAAATACCACAAAAAGGAGAGGAAGCCCTTTGTGAAGGGCAAGCGCGGCAAGATGGCTAAGAAAGTAGCCAAGGCCGCTTCCAGAGCTTTTGTTGCTGCTCTCAGCGACATCGACACATCCTCAACTGAGGAGTCGAGCTCTGAGGAGGAGGAGTCCCCAAGGAAGGAGGACAAGAAGGACAAGAAGGGACGTGACTTCACCGGCCTTTGCTTCATGGCCGACAGCGATCACAGCGGCGATGAGCTTGACTCATCTGAGGTAAACCTATCTTCTGACCAGCTTCTAATTAAATTAGATGAGCTGAATGAGGTTGTGCTTGGTCAGGATAGATTACTTGTGCAAGCCGCTAGAGAAAGAAAAGACCTTAGACTTAGGCTAGAAAATGTTTCTACTGAATATGCCATGCTTAAGTCTAAGTTTGATGATGCTGAATGTGAATCATGTTCTGTTGTCATGAGTGAGCTTGCTCAGTTGCGTTCTGTTCATGCTCAAACTCTTTCTGAGCTTGAGACTGCACAGAAGCAGCTTTTGGAGGTGGATTCTAGACCTCATGATGTTGATTGCATGAACTGCTCTTTATTACGCGATAGCATTAATTTACGTGATAAGCATGTTCATGATTTGGAGGCTAGATTGGAGAGGGCCGGTAGTTCTAAGGATGTGCAGCCTGTGTGTGACACATGCATTACCCTTAAGGACCAGCTAGGCACTGTCAGAGAGCGAGCTGAAAATCTCATGTCTGAAAATGAATACCTTCTTTCTGTGGTGAATAAATGCACTGAAGGGAAGGGTAGGATGGATTTGCTCTTGGCCAAGACCAAGTTGTGTGCTGACAGAGCCGGGGTAGCTCTAGGTTTGGGTTTTGAGAGGATAGCTTCAGACAGTAAGACCAAAACTGTTTTCACCTCTCCCACCACCCTAGAGAAAGAGAGAGCTCTGTTGGACACCCCACCAGCCAAAAAGCCTACCCATCCACCAAAGAAAACCACTCCTCCTACCAAGAAAAATCCTCCCAAGAAAACCACTGTGAAGAAACCCAAGGAGCCTGTGAGAGTTGCTCCTGTGACCCATGAGAGTGCCCCCAGGAGAGTGTTTCATTGTTCTTATTGTCAGCGGGCGGGTCATTTGATTGGTTTCTGTTTCCGTCGCATCAAGGATGAGCGACGTGCTCAGGCGATGAGCTATCAGGACATGCACTACCCATCTTTAGGTATGCATGAGTCTGAGTATTACTCTCGTCCTGTTTTCGAGGCTCCTCGTGCTTCTCGGAGAGGTTTTGCTCCTCGAGGTGTTCACCATGTTCCATATGGTGGTAGACCTCGGGCGAGTAGCTTTGTACCTCGTCAGAGTAGGAGACCTCGACATGCTTTGCGTTCTTTGCATGTAGGTAGACCTCGCACTTTGCATCATTCTGATTTTTATGTGCGTAGACCGTCTACTTTTACTGTGCCTACTACTCGTGTCACTCAGTGCTGGATGCCTCGTCATTATTTTACTCACCCCAGCACTGAGCGATCGAGGCGTTCTTATCATGTGTAGGCGACAGGTCGAGGCTTGGAGGGCACGTGGATCATGGACTCCGGTTGTTCGCGCCACATGACCGGAGATGCAGCTTGGTTCTCCAGCCTCACTACAACCAAGCAAAGGGAACATATCACCTTCGGAAACAATCGAAGGAGTAGAGTGAAAGGTAAAGGTGTGGTAAGAATTAATTCGAACTTCACTCTCAAAGATGTTGCTTTGGTTGAGAACCTGGGATACAATTTGCTGTCTGTATCTCAGTTGCTTGATGAGGGCTTCGAAGTGCGATTTCATCGCGATACTTCGCAAGTGCTCAATTCTGATGGCGTTGTGGTGTGTAAGATCTTTAGGGTTGGGAGAGTTTTTGGAGCTGATTTTTCAGAGTCGTCTGGTTCTTCTCATTGCCTTGTTGCACATTCGACTTCTGAGCTTTGGAAGTGGCATAGGAGACTAGGGCATATGAGCTTTGAGTTGCTCGCTCGTCTGAGCGCCCTAGGTTTGATCCGAGGATTGCCCAAGCTCAAGTTTGAGAAGAATTTAGTTTGCGCTCCTTGTCGACATGGAAAAATGATTGCCGCTTCGCATTCGCCAGTCACCACAGTGATGACTGAACAGCCCGGAGAACTTCTCCATATGGACACTGTAGGTCCTTCTCGGGTTAGTTCTTTAGGCGGCAAGTGGTATGTACTTGTTATTGTCGACGATTTCTCTCGCTACTCTTGGGTCTTCTTTCTTGCCAGCAAGGATGAAGTGTTTTCACACTTTCGAAGCTTGGCTTTGAGACTTTTCACTGAACTCCCTGGTGCATTAAAATTCATTCGAAGCGATAATGGCACCGAGTTCAAAAATAGTCTCTTTGTTGACTTTTGCATGGAGCATGGCATAGAACATCAATTCTCTGCTCCGCGGGTTCCTCAACAGAACGGTGTCGTTGAGAGGAAAAACCGCACTTTGGTTGAGATGGCTAGGACGATGCTTGATGAGCATAGGACTCCTAGAAAATTCTGGGCTGAGGCCATGAACACAGCATGTTACATCTCAAACCGAATTTTCTTGCGCTCAATTTTAAATTTGACATCTTATGAGCTGCGTTTTGGGAGACAGCCCAAGGTTACTCATCTTCGAGTTTTTGGCTGTCGGTGCTTTATCCTAAAACGTGGTAACTTGGATAAATTTGAGTCGCGATCTTCTGACGGGATCTTTTTGGGTTATACTACTCATGGTCATTCTTATCGTGTTTATAATTTAGAGACTAACACTGTCATCGAGTCATGTGATGTGACTTTTGATGAATCAACCCCCTCTGTTAGTTCTGCTCTTGAACAGGCAAATGAACACGATATGGAACAGACCTTATTCGAAGACGAAGATCCCGGAGAATTCGAGGATGATCCCCTACTACCCTCGACATCGACCCCCGAAGCTGACCCCGCTTTTTCTACTTCGGCACGAGGTCCCGAAGCTACTACCTCAACATCGGTCATCTTGGACCACTCCAACGCACAAGTTGAGGGGGAGACTGCATCCCGCCGTGAGGCTCCACATCATGTCCAAAGGATGCACCCTCCCGAGCAGATCATTGGTGAGCTTGATCAAAGGGTAACACGTTCTCACGCTCATTTTACTAATGCTGCTTTTGTTGCTTCTTTTGAGCCTTTAGATGTTAGTCATGCACTTTCTGATTCTAGTTGGATCAATGCCATGCATGAAGAGCTTGAGAATTTTGAAAGAAACCAAGTCTGGACTTTAGTTGATCCTCCACCAAATGTTCATTTCATTGGAACAAAATGGATTTTCAAAAATAAACAAGGGGAGGATGGAACAATTGTTAGAAATAAGGCTAGACTAGTAGCTCAGGGCTTTTCTCAACTAGAAGGGATTGATTTTACTGAAACTTTTGCACCTGTTGCTCGCCTTGAGGCCATTAGGATTTTGCTTGCCTTTGCGACATCCCGGGGATTCAAACTCTATCAAATGGATGTCAAAAGTGCTTTTCTTAATGGCTTCATAGGTGAAGATGTTTATGTAAAACAACCCCCTGGTTTTGAAAACCCCAAGTACCCACATAAAGTCCTTAAACTTCATAAGGCTCTTTATGGACTCAAGCAGGCCCCTCGGGCGTGGTATGATAGACTTAAGTCTTTTCTGCTTGAGCGAGGGTATTTGATGGGCTCTGTTGATAAAACTTTGTTTACTCTCAAGCATGGCAAAGATTTCCTCCTAGTGCAGATTTATGTGGATGATATCATCTTTGGTGGCTCTTCTCATGCGTTAGTTGCCGAGTTTGCAGATACCATGAGCAGGGAATTTGAAATGTCGATGATGGGTGAACTCACCTTTTTCCTTGGTTTGCAAATCAAGCAAAGCAAACAAGGTACCTTTGTCCACCAGACAAAGTACACCAAGGACCTGCTCAAGAAGTTCGACATGTCCGATGCGAAGCCCCTCGCCACTCCAATGGCTACATCTGTAGCATTGGATCCTGACGAAGATGGAGAAGCCGTAGATCAGAAGGAGTTTCGGAGCATGATCGGCTCCCTCCTCTACTTGACTGCCACGAGGCCGGACATACACTTCGCTGTGTGTCTGTGCGCTCGTTTTCAGGCTTCACCACGAGCTTCGCACCGCCAAGCGGTTAAGCGCATCTTAAGGTATCTCAAACACACCCTTGAATTTGGCATATGGTATTCATCATCTTCATCCTTATGTCTTAGAGGTTATTCAGATGCGGATTTTGCTGGGTGTAGAATTGATAGGAAAAGTACCTCTGGTACTTGTCATTTTCTGGGTACGTCTCTGGTTTGCTGGTCTTCCCGCAAACAGTCTAGTGTTGCACAATCGACGGCCGAGGCCGAATATGTTGCTGCAGCTAGCTGTTGCTCTCAGATTTTGTGGATGGTTTCCACTTTGCGGGATTTCGGGTTAGATTATAAGAGTGTTCCACTTTTCTGTGATAACACTAGTGCTATTTGTATTGCAAACAACCCGGTTCAGCACTCCAGAACCAAACACATTGATGTACGGTATCATTTTCTCAGAGATCACAATGAGAAGGGTGATATTGAACTTCAATATGTTGATACCCAACACCAGCTTGCCGATATTTTTACAAAACCCCTCGATGCTTCTCGATTTGCTTACTTGCGTGGGGAACTTGGTATTTGTCATCCCTATGGCATTTTGTGAGGGGGAGCTGATTTTAATTGTCTTGCATATGCTCATTATGTGTGGAATTGCACTTACATCTTTTGCTATTATATGCCTGCTTTTAATTCAAAGAAATCATGTCAGCTCAGCTCTATGAAATTTGTCTGGAACATTGATTGTGCATGGTGTTTTATTTTCTAAAATCAAAACTTGCTCACCACACAATCTTGTATCTAGCTTGTTTAGACTGGACTGCTTTTAGCTGTCTTTTATCTACTTAACAGCAAGACACTGTTCCTTGGATGCTAAAATATGCAACTTGAAAATTGTGTTCTTTATTCATGGATACTCTTCAAAATAATTAACTCATCAAAATCAAAATCCATGATTTGTCTGGTTTCAATGAAAAGATCCAGGAGGGTTTGTTTGTCGCACTACTCTATTCTAGACTGCTTACCATTGCACTTTGGTCTGAACTGGAATAGTGTAGTGTATGCCGAAATCACCGCCTTAAGCTTCAGATGGCTTTCATGCCTAGGCTTGGCCTGATTGGAAAGTATAAGGTGGACAAACAAATAACCCCTGGCATTAAGAAAAAGAACAACAAAATTAATTGATTATCAAGTTTGCTTTCACAGCTCCTTTTGAACAAGACTTGTCTGTCTAGGGTAGAATTTGTTAGCTTTGCGCAGTCCTTGCCTTTCATGTCTAGCTACTGTGACTAAGTGGTGATGCTTTCACTTCAAAATGACAAAATCACATGCCATCATCTTGATTCACAGATTGTTAAATTGAGCTGAGCCCATGATCATTTGTGTAAATTTTGGCATATTTTTGCATTATATGTCTTTGCAATTCTATTCATTTCAAGCTTTGCATCTTTTGAATGCTCCTTGATGCTTGCATTGCCAAAGGGGGAGAGATTTTGCTATGTTCTCTGCTGCAAGAAGGCATTATTTCTAAAGAGGGAGAGATTTTTGACATAAAGGGGGAGAAAAATTTGCTCAAACTCAGGGGGAGTTTTTTATCCAAAGGGAGTTTTGCCGAAGGGGCTTTTACTCTTTTACAAAGGGGGAGAAAATTTCTTTTATCAAGTGACATGCTTTGGCTCTTTTTGAGTTTTTATGGTCACTTGCGTGCTGAAAATCTTTACATTTTCTTGAACTTCAATTTGGTTGTCAATGCACTCATCAAGGGGGAGATTGAGAAACCAAGGGTGGTTTCGGTGTATGTGATGAGTGATTGACAGGTTTATTTACCCTCTGTTCGAAGGGTACCTCCGGAGGGGCTTCGGAGGTGGTCCTCCGAAGGGTGTTCGGAGGTGTGTCACCGAAGGGTGTTCGGTGTGTGGTTGCTGCAGCTGTTGCAGCGGAGTGTACTTGTCGGAGGGGTCCGGCAGTACGCGATGACTGGGTTCGTACCGAAGGCTTCGGTACTTTGGGCGGTACACCGGAGTGTGTGCCGAAGGTTGCTAACCCGGAGAGGTCTCCGGAGTACTGGATACACTTGTTTGCTTGTCGGTGGTGCGCAGGGACTTCGGAGGCGACGGACAGGGTTCGAGCCAGGTGAACCTGGGTCAAGCAGGTGGCTTGATGCCAAGGGAGCGGGGAGCTCCGTCACGGTGGCTGCGAAGGTGGTCCGGGTCGGTCCTCGGGTCGAGGCGCGCCAGGTGAAGGCAGAGAGTGCGGAGCGTGGCTCCGGCTGAAGGTACTCCGAGACAAAGTCCTCGGAGGTGAGGCACTTCGAAGGTACTCCGGATGGAGTGACTTCGGAGTTGGTGGACCAAGTCCTCTGCGGAGGCAAGGAATTCGAAGTGTGCTCCGGAGGGAGACACTCGAAGGTACCCGACGAAGGTCTCAGAAGTCGAGGCGCATCGAAGGCATGGTCCGGGTGAGGCTCGTCGAGGAGTGTGCTCGGAGTAAGACACTGCGACGAAGTGCTCGTGGAATGCTTCATGCGAAGGCCTTGGACGAAGGAGGGACTTCGAAGGGTGGTACTCCGAAGGTGGGCTTCGGAGTGAGGATGACTTGAGGTGCTTCGGCCATGCATGGCTTCGGTACACGGACGGACGGTGTTCGAGCTCGGAGTAGCTGCGAAGCCGTGGTGATCCACTCCGGAGGTGGTGGTGCGAAGGCCCAAGGGCTTTGACGGCTTCGGCTTAAAACCGTCACTGTATCGAAGGACTTCTTCGGCGGAGCGAAGGCCAACAGGCTGCAGGCTTCTCGCCGAAGCTTCCGCACCCCTCGCGTGCGAAGGGAGGTTCCAGAAGTCAACTCTGTAAAGGCTGACACTGTCTGTTCTGAAAAAGGCTGACACTGTCCCCTCTGCAGCTGACAGAGAAGCCTCCAAAATAAAGGTGGACTACCTTTTGTACCCCTTAGTTCTGTAGAGACAAATCAGTTGTAAACCCTAGGGGTATTGTAGTCACTTCCTTAGGATGAAGCCGTGGGCTATAAATATGGGGGCTCGGTAGGTAACATTTAACACTTTGAGCATTTACTGTTGAGCTCCTGTAGCCACACTTCGATTGAATACATCCTGAGTTCATTTTCAGTGTTCCTTGTTCAAGCGGCGAAGCCCTGTTTGCCTTGTGCTTTTTGCTTGAGCTCGATCTACATACTTCGCTAGTTTAGTGCACCGAAGCCTGTTGAGGCGAAGGTTGTTTTTCGTGCGAGGTGTGTTTTGTCAGTGTGCTGTCGCTCTGTGTAACACGAGGCAAGACCTCGCTGCTTACTAGCGAAGCCCTGATCTTTTCCCGTAGTGCTTCTTGTGTCGAAGCCCTTAGCGTGGTCCGTTGTGTGTGCGTGTAGACCTTCGTGTACGAAGCCCAGCACCAGTTGCTGTCGCCAAGTACTTGGTCGAAGTCCTCAGAGGGCTGTCCACTCTTGCGAAGGGTGAAGTGCGAAGCCTGCTCAAAGCACCTCGTGTGCGGAGCCTGCACTGACTTAGCAGAGTTGGTTTTCGAGGGTTGTGAGTGGAGCGAAGTCTTCTTGACTTCGAACTTTTGCCTCTCCGAAGCCTGTGTTCGAAGGTGTCGAAGTACCTCCGAACCAGACCTTCGAAGGCTGTGTTCGAAGCCTGTTCCGCAGAAGACTGAACAGATCCGAAGGCTAAGTTTTTAGCCAGAAATTTTAAAAGCTCCCATTCACCCCCCCCCTCTGGTCGCCGTTTCCGGTCCAACAGAAAGTCTTCAGATGTTGAGTTAGTTCCAGAAAAACTTTTGCAGAGGTTTCTGTTTTCATCCATCCATCAATTAGTGTTAGATCTTTGAGTTGTTCAGAGTTGATTCTTTCAGACTGGACTTTAAATCATCATGCTGATATATTGTTTGAAGTCTTGAGAATTAAATGTTATATTTCAGATTTTCTACAGTGGAACACTATTTACAGTAAGGATTGCTGAGTTTTCTGCAAACTGCCTAGTTACTTCTCAGCAATTAAACTGTTCTGATACAGTACTGTTGTTACCTTTCTTGTATGAAAACTTGAGCATGTGTTGTTTATCATTTGATATGAATAGTGTGATCTTCTGAGTAACATTTTTGTATCATCCTTGTCACAAGAGAAGTTCAATCCTTCATTCCTAATAGTACTGAAACTATGTAAAATTTTGTGTCAAAAATTTGCTAATCTGCAGTTTATCAAGTTGGTTTCATCCATTGTGTGTCACTGTATTTGATCTGAAAAAGAAATCTGTTCTGCAGTGAGAGGATCTTGTTTACAGCTCTTCTCTCAAAACTTATTGATTGTCTGGTTTCTTGAGTATGTATTCTGAATTGAAATAGGATGGTTAGGAATCAACACCGTTTTTCAAAATTCTGCTGCTGTGACCTGTTTTCAGTTCAGCAAGACTATTTTGAAAACCTTCAATATTAGTGATCTAGTGACTGTTCTGAAAATACTATGAGTAGACAAATTGTTGACATTACAGTCAGTGCTTGTATGTTTGCTGTTCATATTTCATCAGTTTTTCAGTCCTGGTTCAAACTGAAAATTGCCAACTCAAAAGGTGTATTAATATTCTGATCATCTGCTTCTTGTTTATTGTACTAGTGTTTTTGAATTTTTATAGTTGGTGAAAGAACCTCAAGTGAGTTCTACTAATAGTGATTTGATAATCTGAAACTGTTCTACAGAAATTAACATGATACTGAATTGAAGTTTTGTATATGCTGTTGGTTGATTAATTCTGTCCAGATTATCAAGTAAAGTTTACATCATTGTTTCTTGATAGATTTGACTTAAAACTGAACTGAAATCTGTGTAAAACATTATTCTGTGATCTGAGTTGAATCTGTTGGTACTGTTCAATATCTAGATAGTTTCAGAAGCTGTATTTTCAACTGAGATCTGTTTGAATTAATTTGAATTGATTTGACAGACTGAATTCAATCAGCTGGTACTGTTCATCATCTAGAGAGTTTCAGAAGTTGTATTCTCAACTGATATCTGTTTGAATAATTTGGTAGACTGAATTGAATCTGTTGGTACTATTCATTATCTAGCCATTTTCAGACTCAATGTGTGTTACCATCTGAAATATATTTGAATAGTGTCTGGTTGATGAAATTGATTGATCTGAAGAGTTTTTTTGACTGATCTGATCAGTGTCTAGTGTCTAGTTAGCTCAAAGTGTCAAGTTCATGTGTTAACAAAGGTTTCTGAATTTTTAAGCTATCTCGGAATTTCAGTCACCGATATAACTATGTCGTTCATCCAGTTGTCGATCTACTCACTGTAGTTCGACATATCAATTATCGACAGAGTGCATCAACACTTCAAACTCTGAACAAGACTGAATTCTGAATTTAAAGAGATTTTGTTGCTCTTGTTTATGCTGATTGGCTAAATTTGAATCTGAAATTTGAATCTGAATAGGCCACCTGTTTCACGAAAATTGGTTAAGGCGTCTATTCACCCCCCTCTAGTCGCCATTCTAATCCCACAAAATGGTACACGATGGATGGCTCGGATTAAAAGAAAGTTTTAAATGGAAATGGACGACCCAGGTTAAAATATACTGCTTCGACCGGATCGGACAAACCAGATTAAATCGACTGGCGATCTAATCGTGGTCGTCCATCACACGCGTGGTCATGGATGAATCCGACACGGCACGAGTAATTTACCCATGCCGGTCATCTTCTCCGGTGACGGCCGAAGGTTGGCGACGGGCTAGCGGTGACCGCGATGGCTGGTGGCCCTAACTGAATGCAGAAATGGAAAAAGGGCAGCAAGGAGATCATGATGGTACCAAGGCGAGGGCCTGAGGTCGTCGGGTTGTGGCCGACGACGTGCGGAGGCGGCGGGAGTGTTCGGTTCCTCATCTGCGGTGGAGCTCCGACAGTCTTTAGGGGGAAAAGAGGTGTGGCCGAGGGCGTGGAGGTGACGACAGTCATTCGGGAATGAGATGGCTACATTGCGAAACAAGGGCTGAACGCGGGGGGGGGGGGGGTTATAGGGGCGTCGACAGTAAAGAGGGCATGCCGAATACTAGGAAACCCGAGGAGCACCTTCCATTTTTCTGACGAGCTCCTACCGTGCATGTGATCCGTTGATCTCGGGATTTAATGGGTCGATTAATAGAGGGGAAACGACCAGCGGATCATGGGGAGTTTAATGCCGGCATCAATTCGATGGAAGGGGACCGGCAATGGTGGGATCGTGGCGCTAGGGTTTCGGCCGATGTAATTTAGGGGCGGGGCGACGCGGGGAAGACAAAGCTGACATGTGGGGGCCATTGTCAGTGGGTGTGTGCGGGCGCGGGTACGGCAACGGTTGGCGCTGACCGGTGGGGGCGCCTCATCAGCAGGATGGTGAGGGTTGAGAGAGTTGGCGCCGACAAGTGGGGCCGGGGCTCGGGCGCACGTGCTTAGAGGGAGAGGGGACACTGAACGGGTGGGGCCCACATGTCAGTGAGGGGCGCGGGGATGCAGTGGGCTGGGCCGGCCTATGGAGGGAGAAAGGGGGAAAATGGCCCAACACTGTTTAAAATATATTTCTAAAATAAAAATAATTGCTGAAATTAGTTTAAAATTTATGGGCCACTTGCCAAGGTGATAAAAATTTGTAAAAATTCTCAAAATAGGTCCTGGTCTTATGATCATATCAAAATTTTCTCAGGGCTTGGTTTGGATTATTTCCCAAGATTTTTATTTCTTTGGGCATTTTCAGCGTTATAGGAAATTCAAAATAATTTTTTTCAGGAAAGTATAATTATAAATTATATTTTTACCTTAGAAAATTTGGGCTGTTACACATTGGCCGGTCTGACCGAACCCCCTTGGTCGGTCAGACCGCTAGGTGCCAGAAAACAACAAAAAACACAATTTTTGCAATTTTCAAACTCTAGATATTTTGTAACTTTTGCAACTTTAACATGTGACCAAAAACTATTATATGCAATGCAAATTGGCACTTGAAAATCAACTCATAACAAAGATGCAACCCCTCTTTATAGTATGACAAAAATGAAAATAAAGACTAGCCTAATTGATCGCTCCAAACACCTCGGTCAATTTCTAGTTTCCTCAAACCTTTTGACGTCACTCTTTGATCACGTCAAATTTTTGGGGTTTTCCATCTTGTGCTCCATTTGCGCGGGACCTAATCATTTCCTTCACACTTAAGAAAAATATTAGTCCACAAACGCGCACTTGTCATTAATTACCAAAACTCACATGAGGCCTAAATCTTCAATCTCCCCTTTTTGGTAATTGATGACAAACCATTCAATAATAAAGAGATATATTGATAAATTTTTAACAACTAAGTGCAAAAGCTCCCCCTAAATGTGTGATAGGTTGCAAGCAATATGGAGCAACCATGAGTTATGAATTGTATGAGTAAACATTCACGATATCAACAATATGTAACAACAAAATAAATCACATTCAAGAGTTCAACATAAAATATTCAAAATAGCACATAAGAGTTATGTCTCATTACAAGCAAATAGTTCAAGTAGAAAATAGATAAAGTTCCATCTAGCATAAGAGGCATACGGGTTCTATTACAACCACAAGGGGCAAATCACAATAAGTAGTAGCGCAAGACCCCATACATAGTTCAATAGCCCAAACTAGAACCCAAACTAGACTATAAGCACTAATTATGACTTCTCCCCCTTTTGGCATTAAGTTCAAAAAACGAGAACCTAATCCTGAGACGGAGGAGGATGAGCATCATCAAGACAACGACAACGATGCTAGTACTGAAGAGGATAACCAAATGATGAAGTGTCCAACCGATCAACTCGAGAAGAAAGAGTGTTAATCCTAGAGTTGATGATGTAGGACCGATAATAGTGACCAAAAAGGGGGGTGAATGGGTGACTCAAAAATTCTTTCGAATCGATGGCCTTCTTCCAACACCCAACACACCTCAAAAAAGAACCAGCGGAAACAAACAGATCTCAAACACTGAAAATAATCTAGACTAAAAATGACTGGTGTCCTAATCAAAAAGACACCACCAAAGTGCTTAAAGGCAGATTAACAACTACTCACAAATCAATCAATAGATTGGTTAATATCCCATCAGGCCACATACTCTTCATCAATCACAGATATTGCTCAAGATAATCAAAGCATACAAAATACTGTAGATGCACAAGAAATGAGGTAATAAAGATATTATAGTGCACTATTGTTGCATAGTTGATGCATAAGCTTCCGCGCCAAATGCCTCTGCGCATTAAGCCGAACAGTCTGCGTGCATCCACTCGCAACATAGTGCGCCACCTTGATTACTCCGCAAAAATGTGCCAGGCGCGCTGGTTCCCATCGGTTCGCTACTATGCCAAGAGCAGTCACCAAACGTGCTGGCTTCCGATTCGCCACAACGTCGTAGACTCAGCCCACCAGAAAAACCGGCTACGCGCCGCTTTTTCTTCCCAGCGCAAACCGCTGGAAATGCGTCACTGCCACTCACGCTAGAAGAGAAAACTGCCACATTCCAGTAATTAAACTAAGAATCGTTTTTAGGGAATAAAAAACCGAAGCAGGAATTGCAGTAGCTCGATTTGTTTGTGCTCTGCTGCCACACACATGCGCTCTGAAAATTTTTGGTGGCGAGGGAAACTGGAAGAACAGGAGATGATAAATCTGGACAAAGGTAAAGTGAACTCTGATTTTTAATTGGAATGAGTTAGTGAAACCCTAAGGTATAAATGGCCTTTTATAGGTAATTTAAAAACATGAAATGACGCAAATACCCCTAGGGAACAGACTCTGAAATATAGACACGAGCCCAAATGGCAAAACAGTAAAATCCTAATTAAAGGTATATTATCATGATGTAGAGCTTTCGTAGCAGCTACGGCTTCACTTCAGGACCATCGGATCTCCGATGGGTGGTCTAGATAGATGTGTTGGTTTTACGCTGAAATCGACAAAGTGTCTGTTGTCTTCACACCGGGTAACCGTATTGGGCCGGCCCAATTCCGTGGCTCCCTTAGCCCGGTAATCGCTCGCTGCCCATTTATTTGAGTCAAACTCGGTCAACAGCCCAGCGGATCCCCTACCGTTCCTGGCACATGTAACCGGATTAGGCCGGCCTGACTCCGCGGCCCCTCTGCCCGACATTTGCTCGCCGCCCGTCGATAATCAAAATACTGAGCAGCATCCAAACCAAAGTAAGGAGGAGGAGCATACGAGCCATAGCCAGGATCCTGATGATGAGGAGGTGGAACATAGGAACTACTAGGCATGCTCGGAGAAGGTAGATGCTTCACTCCCACATGAGCTGGTTCTACGGCTAGAGCTTGAGGAGTGGCCAGAAAGCGGGGCCTGTACTGAGAATGAGATATATCCAGACTCTCATGAACACTGCCAACCTTGCTCAAAATCAGTCTCACGATGAAGGAAGCATAATATACTCTAAGAGTGAGGCTTCCCTTGGAGTGGGCCATCTCATAGAGCATTAGGTGGATTACATCAAACCTCTTCCCAGTCATCACTGCATCACAAAGAGTCCAGGCAACACCACGAATGGCATCGTTGTTGCCTAGGTGAGGTAGGATAGAATGTCGCAGGATGCGATGAGCCACACTGTGCAAAGTCTTCATCCCTGTGACCCCTCTAATCTTGTGAGGGGCAAATGGGAGATAAAAATTTTCCATCTCATCTTCTGCCAAGGGATTATGAGTAAACTCATCATGCAGTTTGAGATCAGAAGAAAACCAGATATCCCATGCACTCTGGATCTCTTGCTTGGTCACAATGCAAAATACATTCCCAGTCATCTAGGTAAGTGAATCACAAGTAGATGGAATGAACACAGTGGCATAGAACTATCAAATAATATCCGAGTTGAAATCTTGTTTCAAGCTCACTATTTTGTGAATACCCACTATTCCAAAAATATTCCTGAGAGCAGCCACTTCTCCACTCAAGTCCCTCTAGGAAATCCATTTATGTGGAGCTAAGTACTGGTTTGCATAGGAAATAGAATACACTTCCCTTTGAAATTTAGTATGAAATCTCTGATCTGAAGTGTCTCTTGGTCTCAGAAATTGATTGTGGTGGCGCAACCGGGAAATTTTTTCTTGATTTCTCACATCCACCTTAAATTCAAGACTGGCAAAGGGATCCTCACCAATTGCCGGAGGCTGTGGGGAAACTTCTTCATTTTGAGAATCTTCATCCTCATAGGCATAATCTTCTTCGCTGTCCTCTTGAAAATACTGAGAAGATTGCCCACGATCTTCAACATGCTTTGATCATCTCTAAGTTCCTTGGGAGCGACCGGCACGAGGCATGACTGAAGGAATCAAGGATAATAAGATTGATAGATTCAAGGATGAAAAGATATGACAATTTGAAGAATTGAAACTATTTATGCTATTGCTTATGGGCAAAAATTTAAGGAGTAAAAAATGTGCAAAATTAGACTGCCAGAGTTTGGGGGCCGGCCTGGCCTCCGTTACATGACCGGTCAGACCGCCTATTGCCAGCCAGTCAGACCGGCCTAGCAACCCGAGCAAAAATCCATTTTTACATAAAATTTCTCCTAGATGAAAATTTACCATAGAAATTGCATACAATCATGGAAATTTATACTATAAGGCTAAAATTGATGAACAGGGATACTTAAAGCCTAGGAAAGGACAAAAAAATTCCCATGAACAACAACCCTAACCCTAACCTCCAAATGAGAAATTTTTTGAATCGGGTGGAGGAAAAGGATCTTATCGGCAAGGAGAATCAAAGACGAGGTCGGACCGGAGAGGAATCACCAGTTGGACTGGCAAGATTTTAGATTGATTTGATTTTTAAGGTTGGGGACAAGAGGAGAAGAGGAGGGCTCGATTTGGGGAAAATAGAATGGGAGAAGAGAGAGAAGGACTGCTACCCGATGCTATTTTATCCCTGCCCGACCCTCAGTCTGATCGGCCATGGGGGGTCGGTCAAACTGACCCAGGTTGAGCAGTCGGACCGGCCAAGCCCACCCATTCAGACCGACTACCCTGCACATTTCCAAAAAATGCACAATTTGATGCAAAGGGCAAAAGTGGAAAATCATACCAAAATAATTTTGAAAAATTTCAAACTTTGCAGAACTAATTTATAACTCCCAAAGTTTATGAAACACCAAAGTTTTAAATTTTTGGAGCTCAATTTTAGGGAATTACTCAAATGAACGCTTTGGTTCAAAATGGTCGTCAGTCAATTTTTACTAAACTTCAACTTTGAATATCTTTTTGTAGGATGGTTAAAATTAAAACTTTTGAATATGAAAAATGTTAATATAGACCATATCTACAAATTTGTTTTGGTATCAAGTTCAAAAAGTATTTAGAATTGAAACTAGGAATAAAATACGGTTTTGCTCAAACTAGAATATCTAAGTTACCCTTTTTGATCAAAAAGTGTTTTGAAGGCTATAGTGAAGTTTTATTTTAATCAAAAGCTTTGAAAAACATTTGTAAACATTTATAGAAGCTTTTCATGAATTTTTTTACAATTTTAGGGCATTTTATTGTCAAAGAGTATTTTAGGGAAAAATGACCATTTCAACTAAAACATTCCATTTGATTTTGATTTCTTCAGATTTAAGGAGTTATAAAGCACATGAATGAATACAATACTCCCCTTAATGTGTGGCCTTAAGCAAACATTTTTGAACACATAAAATCCAATTATAGCACTTTTAGAGTAAAAACACACATACATGGCATATTTAATAAGAAAAAGCAAAACGCATATATATGCATGATTTCAAGCAACATTTGTGGGATCGGAATGATGACTAGAGAGGGGGTGAATAGGCACCTCAACAAATTCTCACGAATTGATGGCCTGTTCAGATCACCCAACGCAACCCTAAAATATTGTAGAAGCAAAATTGAATATCAGTTGTTAAGAATTCAGACCAAAACAATCTAAATTGAATTCATCCTCTAGATCGGAGTTTGAAACTCCGAAATAGCTGTCGAAGTTTGGTTTGGCGATCTGCAGCTTCTAGATCGGTAAATGGTAAGTCGACAGAAGGCTATCGGTACTTGAGATGCCGACATGGTTCAGAAGTTTTAGAGATCAGTTTAGAAACAAATTTTTCAGCTGTCAAACTCTTCAGAGATAAATTCTTGCAATTTAGGACTACTGCACACAGAAGCAGTACACATCCAGCAAAATCATCTTGAATAGCAAGAAGTTCAAATATGTTTTTGACACAGCAACACAATGACAACTTAACAACACACCACACTTGGAATCTATTGCTGTGGATTTCAGATGATTAGTCATAGTGCAAATAATGACATATCAGTGACACATTGTTGACTAGAAAAACCTTAATCAACAGCACATCATTCATCAAAATAATCTTGGACAACAAGGAGTCCAAATCAGTATTTGCCACAACAACAATGTGATGAAGATTATCATTCAGAGGCAATCGAATCACAGCAACACTCTTTTCTAACTCAGAATGAACAAGAACAGTAAGTACCCATAAAACTAGAAAAACACTGACTATGTACTTTCAGCAAACTGACATGCTACAATAATGAATGGTACTTTTATAATTCAATAGCAATGCCACATGTATAGTCTCGCATGAACTAGCAGACAAATTCAATTCAGTTTATAACCAAAATTGAATGCTGATGAAGGTTAGCTTCAGCCAAGAATGAACTCATACATGTACCTAGTAACTAAAAATGTTCAGATAAAGATTCATTAATCAAACACAAGTTTCAATTCAGATAACTACTATTAGATGAGAAGATTGTTTTTGATCTGAAACACACTGAACAGATTAATATCAAGACAACTTGATGACGATGAACCGTAATAGAATCAAAATCCAAATATGATTCAGAACAACACATCAACAAAATTCCAGCAGAAAAATTAATTCATTGCAATCGGGCAGTAGTTACCCCATAATCACAAACCAGCAAAAATACCTTGACAGTGTTCTGGATACATTAGCTATAGTGACTTTGATAAAACTGATTCAGCAATAATGGTTAGAGAGCAATGGAAACAACAAACTGAAAATCACATTTTAGTAGATCACAGAACTAAATTCAGTGCAGAAGAACACCATACAGGCAGTAGAAGAACTTCAGTGATTGAGAATCAAGCAACAAACATAATGAAAACAGAATTAGTAATCCAAGTGAGACTTGTTCTGTGCTGAAAGCATAAGATTGTTGAATCAAGAAACACCAACTTTGCAATCACTTATGTAAAGAAAACAATCTCAACAAGCAAATTTAAAACCAAAACATACTTGTTGACATGAAAACGTGCCCCCGCACTTGGGTCAGTTTGACGATCCAAAAGTGCACGGATACTTAGGGACAAGCCTAAGCGTGACGTGGCACCGACATCGCGTTCCGACTACCCTTAATAGTGATAAGGGGGGTGGAGTCGCGAGGCAACCAGATTACACAAAATAATCTAATTAGCCAAAAGAGATAGATTAAACAGAATGAAATCAACAAACCAGTCAGAGCCCATCTGGTTCGAAGTTTGGTGCGAAGGGTGTGCCGAAGGGTACCTTCGGCATTCGACGTGAAGTGCTCCGCCGAAGGGTGCTTCGGCGTTCGGACTGATCCGGTCGAAGGTGGACTCCGAACGAATCTGGATGCGATGATCACCTTCGAACAACGGGGTCCGAAGGGTACCTTCGGCGTTCGACGCGAAGTGCTCCGCTGAAGGGTGCTTCGGCGTTCGGACTGATCTGGTCGAAGGTGGACTCCGAACGGATCTGGACGCGATGATCACCTCCGAACAACGGGGTTCGGCGTGATATCTCCGATACATCAATCTATGAGACAATGACGCGAAGGCCACGCGCGAGTGCAACTTCGTCCAGTGCGGAGTATGGTCGTGGCAAAGCCTGTTGCGACGAAGTATGCTGGCGAAGCCTGTTGCCGAAGCCTGCGGTCTTGTCGAAGGGTGTCCTGGGGACCTCCGGAACCGGTCTCTCAGCTCCGGACACCTCCGGCGAAGGGGCTCCGAACGTGCGAACCTGCAACAAAGACGATGCGAAGTACCAATTCGGCCTGAGGACCGAATTTTGCTAAGTGTTGCACTAGTAGCGAAGGTAGCAATCTGTTACGCAGATTAGCGGATACTTCACAGGTGAAGTACTAAGGCGATATCAATCTATTACGTAGATTAACGGATACTTCACAGGCGAAGTAACAAGGCTTACCACTGTTCCGTAGTGGCCAGCGGAGGGCTTCCAGGCAAACCCACGAAGAGGTACAGGAAAATAAAGGTAAGGTAAATACGATCAAAGCATTGGCTTTGGTTTGGTTTGAGTTGGGGGCTTCTCACGCTGGCCATGCCTCTCAATTTATAAGGGGTTAACTCCTAATCTAATCTGCTATTAATCCGGCCAGATAGAGATAGAGATTGAGCCGGTGACCCAAACAACTTTATCTCTACCGAGGTGGGCTTTGGCCAGGCCCGTCGAGGCCTGCTCCTCGGGCCAAAGCTTCGACAGTGTGGGCTTCGGACAGGCCCGTCGAGGCTTGCTCCTCGGGTCGAAGCTTCAGTAGCGTGGGCTTCGGTCAGGCCCGTCGAGGCCTGCTCCTCGGGCCGAAGCTTCGACAGTGTGGGCCTCCGAAGGCTTCCGAAGCTTCGGCAGCGTGGGCCTCTGAAGGCTTCCTAGCCGAAGCCCATGAGCTGGCTAGAGGCTTTCGGAGCCCATAGCTCAATGGACTTTGGTCCTGTAGGGCTTCGGACAGATCTTGGACATGTGTACTTTCGGCCCAAATCACCAAAACTTGATATTTTGACAATCTAGCCATTAATGCTATTTTTTGCTATCAACACATGCCCCCTGCCTTTTAGTGAACTAGTGAACTAAAAGCATAACGAGCTGAAGACAATACCATCCATATCGGCTTTCCGACATTTTTATGATGTTTGCCACACACTTGGGAAATACCTTTTCAAGTATCTACCATTCAAAGCTCTCCGAAACCACTCTCCCTGTAGGGATTCCAATACGTATGCGTTGCCGGGAGTGATTTCGGCTATCTTAAAAGGACCTTCCCAACTAGGTGACCATTTGCCAAATTTGGGACTCTTCGTGCCTAAAGGCAAAATTGTTTTCCATACCAAGTCTCCTATTTGAAATGATTTTGGTTTAACCTTCTTATTGTAGGCTTTAGCTACTCTCTTCTTGTCTACTTCTATGGCTTCTAAAGCCCTTAGTCTCTTATCGGTCACTTCCTCTAGATTGTCTTTTATAAGAGTTTCATATTCGTCGACCGATAAGCCGTCTTGCTTTAACACTCTTAAGGAGCCAAGATCTACCTCTACAGGCAGAACGACCTCTTGTCCATATACCAACTAATATGGACTGACCTTGGTAGCACCGTGCTTTGCAACCCTACAAGCCCATAGCGCCTCGAAAAGCACCTCATGCCACCTTTTAGGAAACTCCTCAATTTTCTTCTTAATGAGCTTAATCACGGTTTTATTACTAGACTCGGCCTGACCATTGGCCTGAGCATAGTAAGGTGAAGAGTTTATCAACTTAATACCATAATATTCGGCGAAGTCCCTTACTTCTCCAGAAACAAATGAACTACCTTGATCCGTAGTAAGAGTTTGGGGAATGCCGAATCTATGTATGATGTGCTTTAAAATAAAATCGCGTACCTCGTTGTGAGTCATGTTCTTGAGAGGTACGGCCTCGGTCCACTTAGTGAAGTAATCCATTGCCATCAACACGAACCGATGCCCTTTTGAGGAAGGAGGGTGGATCTGGCCGATGAAGTCTAGACCCCAACCTTGAAACGGCCATGGCTTGACAATATGATTGAGCAATGAGGCAGGAGCTAACTGGATGTTGCCAAACCTCTGACATGCCTCGCACCCTCTGTAGTACTTGAAAGAATCTTCAGTCATAGTCGGCCAATAAAAACCCGCTCTTTTGAGCATCCAACTCATCTTTTGGGCCGACTGATGAGTGCCGCAAAGCCCCTCATGGACTTCTCCTGTAGCCACCTGGGACTGCTCATGGTCTAAACACTTCAATAGCACTCCATCGATGGTTCAGTGATACAATGTGTCGTCTACCAACACGAATTTGAACGCTTGTCGCCGAACCTTCCGATCAACCCTTCGGCTAGAGTCTCTCAAATACTGGACGATTGGGGCTCTCCAATCGCCCTTATAGGCTTCAGAGGGTTTTGCTGGTCAATTTTCTAAGCAAACCTCTAAACTACTGACTTCGGGTTGCCCCCCATGAGAGGATAAGTCTATGTGTGTGTGTGTGTTTGGCATGACATGTTGTTTGGCATGACATGTGTGATGTCCATGTGTGGACAAGTTTGTGGTCTTAGCACCTTTAGCATCTTGTGCTTTAGCATCTTAGACTAGCATCTTTGCTTTAGCATCTTAGACTAGACTAAGCATCTTTTGCTTTAGCATCTTAGACTAGCATCTTCGCTTTAGCATCTTAGACTAGTATCTTGGGCTACATGGCTAGCCTATAAATATGTATCCCCAACCATTTGAATTGGCATGGCATTTGAGTGAGTTGAATGAGAAGAAAATTGCCCCAACTCTGAGTGTCATCCCTACCAATGCGAGTGTTCTCTCTAACAATTGGTATCAGAGCTGTATGGTTCTGTGACCTTTCCAATCCCCTCCGCGACTCTCTCCAACGGAGACGCCCTTCTCCTTGTTCATCTTCCTCCCTTGCCGGTCCACCAGAGACCAACGACTCGGCGAGTTCCACCCACACTCCGAGCAGCAGCACGAGTGTAGCGGCTTCCTCCCAGGGCAGCAGCAACCCCCACGACCTTTCCACTCTACCACCTCGCAATGTCCACAGGAGACTCTCTTCGCTCGGTCACCTCGAGCGCACGACGTCGGCAGGAGGCCGAAGTCGCCGCGGCGGAGGAGCGCGACCGGGTGGCAGCAGAGGTTGTGGCAGCGAAGGCTCGGAAGGTGAGGTTGGCGGCGGCAGAACTGGCAGCAGCGAGAGCGGAAGAGGAAGCGGCGGCGGCTGTGGCTGCAGCACGTGTTGCGGCGGCAGAGCTCGAAGCTTTGCGCCACGGTAGCAACAGTGGCAGTGCCTCCGAGGGAGGTAGCCTCGACTTGGAGGCCGAGTTACCAAGGAGGGCGAAGGATGAGCGGGTGGCGCAGTGGGCAGCAGCGCAGCCCCGTGCTCACGGCGGCAGCCCAAACGGGCCCAGACGCGCCGACAACACTCCGGGAGGATGCGCACGCGACGGTCGTGCTCATGGCGAACGCGACCCTCACAGGCGGCGTGGCTCTCCCTCCCCGGACCGGCGCCATGGTCATCGCGGCTTCCAGACCATCATCAAGGATGCTGGTGCTGGTGGTGGATGGCCCACCCTCACCAAGACCAACTACACCCAGTGGTCCATGATTATGAGGGTGAAGCTCCAAGTGCGGCACATGTGGGAGGCAGTCACATACGACGACGTCGACTACGATGATGATTGACGGGCGCTGGAGACCCTCGTTGCTGCAATTCCGCTGGAGATGCAGTGTTTGATTGCTTGCAAGCAGACTGCCAAGGAGGCTTGGGATACTATCGCTGCAGTATGTATCGGCAGCGATCGCGCCCGCAAGGCTACGCTGCAGGCACTACGCAAGGAGTGGGAGAACCTGGCTTTCAAACCAGGTGAGGATGTTGATGATTTTGCTCTCCGTCTCAACTCTCTACTGCAGAAGTTGGTGCAGCATGGCGAAGACCTCATCAACGAGGAAAGAGCTGTTGAGAAGCTCTTTCGCTGTGTTCCCGGGAAATACAAGCAAATGGCTCGTTCGATCGAGTCCTTGATGGACCTCTCCAGGATGTCGATCGGAGAAGCGATAGGTCGCCTCAAGGTCGTCGACATCGACGAGCCCCAGCCATCTTCAGAGCCGGCCACCACTGGTGGCAAGCTTCTCTTCACCGAGGAGCAGTGGCTCGCGCGCCAGCGAGAGCAGAAGAAGGGGGAGGCATCAAGTTCGTCAAATGGCCACAAGCGTCAGCCACGCAGGAGGCGCAAGGCCCCCCAGGCGCATGGAGGCGCTACTGGCGGCGCCAACGGTGGCCGCAAGGCCACCCGAGATGACACTTGTCACAACTGTGGCAAGATCGGCCATTGGGCTAGGGACTGCCGGTAGGCGAAGCGCGGCGGTCAAGCACATGTCGCGCAAGCGCAAGAGGAGCCAGCTCTGTTCCTTATACATGGGAACATTGAGCTGCACTCCCCTCCCACGTCGACAGCCGCCGCTCTTCTCCACGTCGACGAACCGCGCGCACACGTCTTCCTCGGCAATGGGTCCAATGATGACAAGATTGACGGGTGGTTCCTCGACACCGGCGCCACCCATCACATGACCGGGCGGCGGGACCACTTCTCCGACCTGGACTCCAGCGTGCGAGGGTCCGTCAAGTTTGGGGACGCCTCCGCCGTGGAGATAAGGGGCGTCGGCTCTGTCATCTTCACCGCCAAGACCGGTGAGCATCGGATGCTCACCGGTGTCTACTACATCCCCGAGCTGAGGAACTCCATCATCAGTCTGGGCCAGCTGGATGAGAATGGCTCGCGCGTGGAGATCGAGCATGGGGTGCTGCGCATTTGGGATCATCAGCACCAACTGGTCGCCAAGGTAAATAGAGGAAGCAATCGCCTCTATGTCCTTCATGTGCAGGTGGCGCAGCCTGTGTGTCTTGCAGCCCGCCGCGACGACGACGCGTGGCGGTGGCACGAGCGCTTTGGGCACCTCAACTTTGAGGCCCTGAAGCAGCTCGGCATCAAGGAGATGGTGCGGGGCATGCCGAGTGTCGAGCATGTGGAGCAGTTCTGCGACACCTGCGTGCTGACCAAGCAGCGGCGACTCCCATTCCCTCATCAGGCGAGCTTTCGCGCCAAGGAGAAGCTCGAGCTCGTGCACGGCGACCTTTGCGGTCCCGTGACACCGGCTACCCCTGGAGGCCGGCGCTACTTCCTCCTCCTCGTCGACGACGTGTCCCGCTACATGTGGGCGGTGCTTCTCGACACCAAGGCAGCAGCCGCAGATGCTATCAAGCGTCATCAAGCTGCCGCGGAGAAGGAGTGCGGCCGCAAGCTTCGGGTGTTGCGCACGGACAACGGCGGCGAGTTCACGGCGGCTGAGTTCGCGGCGTACTGCGCCGACGAGGGCATTCAGCGCCACTACTCCGCGTCGTACACACCACAGCAGAACGGCGTCGTCGAGCGCCGCAACCAGACGGTGGTGGCCACTGCTCGCGCCCTCCTCAAGCAGAGGGGGATGCCGGCGATCTACTGGGGAGAGGCGGTGATGACTGTCGTCCATCTCCTTAACTGCTCGCCCACCAAGGCTCTTGACGGCGAGACGCCGTATGAAGCCTGGCACGGACGCAAGCCGACGGTTGGCCACCTTCGCGTTTTTGGTTGCCTGGCATTCGTCAAGGAGCTCGGCCACATTGGCAAGCTTGATGATCGGAGTGCGCCAGGGGTCTTCATCGGCTATGCGGAGGGCTCCAAGGCCTACCGCATCCTCGACCCTATGATACAGCGCGTCCACATCTCACGAGACGTTGTGTTCGATGAAGGGCGAGGCTGGACGTGGGGCAAGATGGCGGATGATGGCTCGACTTCGACGATCAACGATTTCGTCGTCGAGTACGTCTACTTCGAGGGAGCAGGGGGAGCTAGCAGCTCACCTTCACCGAGCTCGCTTGCCCCAGCACTTGGCACATCATCAGCTCCGACAAGTACTCCACCACCTCCTGCACCGGCCACACCTCGCTCTCCTACACCGGCGCCCACATCTCCAGGATTGGCATCCGCGGCTTTAGTCCATGATGAGCAGCGCACAGTGGAGTTCACTACTCCATTATCAAACGACGGGGACCGTGTCGATGCTTGCCATGACGGCGAGCCTCTACGATACCGCACCATGGATAACATCCTTGGTGAGCAGCCCGTTCCTGGGATGGCACAACATGACTTCGATGCAGAGCTGCACTTGGCGCACGATGACGGTGAGCCACGTTCCTTCGCTGAGGCGGAAGGAGATGCGGCCTGGCGTGCCGCGATGCAGCAGGAGATGGACGCCGTCGAGCGGAACCAAACATGGGAGCTGGCTGATCTTCCAGCCGGCCACCGTGCCATCACCCTTAAATGGGTGTTCAAGCTGAAGAAAGATGAGGCCGGGGTGGTGGTCAAGCACAAGGCTCGGCTGGTGGCACGCGGTTTTGTTCAGCAGGAGGGAGTCGACTTCGACGACGCCTTCGCTCCTGTTGCACGGATGGAGTCCATTCGTGTCCTCCTCGCGCTGGCAGCCCAGGAGGGTTGGCGTGTTTATCACATGGATGTCAAGTCTGCCTTCCTCAATGGCGACTTGAAGGAGGTGGTCTACGTTCGACAGCCGCCGGGATTTGTCATTCCCGGCAAGGAGAATAAGGTTCTTCGCCTGCGCAAGGCCCTCTATGGCTTGCGACAGGCACCACGAGCTTGGAACGACAAATTGGACTCCACTCTCAGGCAGATGGGGTTCCATCAAAGTGCTCATGAGGCTGCAGTCTACCGGCGGGGCAAGGGAGACAATGCCCTACTGGTAGGCGTCTACGTTGACGACTTGGTGATCACCGGCACCAAGGAGGTGGAGGTAGAGGCGTTCAAGACGAAGATGAAGGCCACCTTCCAGATGAGCGACCTAGGGCTCCTCTCCTTCTACTTGGGGATCGAGGTGCACCAGGACAGCTCTGGCACTTCACTTCGCCAGACCGCCTACGCCAAGCGCATCGTCGAGCTGGGCGGACTCATCGACTGCAACCCAACCTACACTCCCATGGAGGAAAGGCTGAAGCTGAGTCGCGACAGCACGGCGGAGGAGGTGGATGCGACGCAGTACCGGCGCATTGTGGGCAGCCTTCGCTACCTTGTCCACACGCGACCGGACCTGGCGTTCGCAGTTGGCTACGTCAGTCGGTTCATGCAGCGACCGACGACGGAGCATCAACAGGTCGTGAAGAGGATCCTACGCTATGTCGCGGGGACCTTTGACTACGGCTTGTACTACCCGAGGTGCCCCGGTGCGGCGCATTTCATTGGGTACAGCGACAGCGACCACGCCGGCGACATCGACACAAGCAAGAGCACAAGCGGGACGCTGTTCTTCCTCGGCAAGTGTCTGATCAGTTGGCAGTCGGTCAAGCAGCAGGTGGTGGCCATGTCCAGTTGCGAGGCAGAGTACATCGCAGCCACTTCTGCATCAACTCAAGCTCTCTGGCTGGCTCGGCTGCTTGGTGATCTTCTTGGCAGAGATGCCAAAGCGGTGGAGCTCAGGGTGGACAGCAAGTCTGCTTTGGCTTTGGCAAAGAACCCTGTTTTCCACGAGCGCAGCAAGCACATCCGGGTGAAGTACCACTTCATCCGGAGTTGTTTGGATGAGGGGAGTGTGAAGGCAATCTACATCAACACCCAAGACCAGCTCGCCGACTTCCTCACCAAGTCGCTTGGGCGGATCAAGTTCCAGGAGTTTCGCGCCAGGATTGGGATGGTTCAGATTTCCCAGAAGGCGCCACACAAGACTTAGGGGGAGATTGAGAGGATAAGTCTATGTGTGTGTGTGTTTTGGCATGACATGTTGTTTGGCATGACATGTGTGATGTCCATGTGTGGACAAGTTTGTGGTCTTAGCACCTTTAGCATCTTGTGCTTTAGCATCTTAGACTAGCATCTTTGCTTTAGCATCTTAGACTAGACTAAGCATCTTTTGCTTTAGCATCTTAGACTAGCATCTTTGCTTTAGCATCTTAGACTAGTATCTTGGGCTACATGGCTAGCCTATAAATATGTATCCCCAACCATTTGAATTGGCATGGCATTTGAGTGAGTTGAATGAGAAGAAAATTGCCCCAACTTTGAGTGTCATCCCTACCAATGCGAGTGTTCTCTCTAACACCCCAAGCCATTCCAGCTCCTGCCGAAGCCTGGCCGAGGTGGCCATTCGGAGTGTGCTGGGCCGAAGATCTTCGGAGGGCTCGGACTCCGAGGAGCCTTCTCTGTCCGGGAGGCTTCGCACTGTGGGCTCCGACGTGCCAGATCCTTTGATCGGCAGAGCACTCTGATCTAGGGTCTTCGGCATGCGGTGTCCTTCGTCGACCCGAGGGGTTCGACCCGAGGTGTGCGCTCACCCAACATTACTGGCTTCGGCAGTGAGACAAAACATCAGCTTCTCCAATACAGAAAATTTCCCTCTCCTGACTTGGTAGCCAGATGCTTGCTGGGCCAAATCATTGGCGAATGAATTGGCTTCTCTTGACACGTGAGATATTTTGAAATCATCAAAAGTAGCAACTATGTCTAGACATTTGTCCAAGTAACTATTCAACAGGCCATTAAAACATTGAGCATTCTTAGCTACTTGTTGTACTACTAATAACGAATCACCATACACGTGAACATGTTTAGCGCCTACAGACTCTAGTAGTTCAAGACCTAGAAACAAAGCTTCGTATTCGGCTTGGTTATTAGTGGAGGAAAACTCCAGTCGGGCCGAGGTTTCAAAGCGCATACCATTAGGCGATATGAGAACCACTCCAATACCTTGGCCACTCTTGCAAGCTGAACCATCAAAATATATTTTCCATGGTACTACCTCAACTAGAGCAATAGCATCACTCCCGCCAACATCTATGTGATGATCAACTATAAAGTTGGCTACGACTTGGCATTGCATCGCTCTCAAGGGCTCGTAGGCCAAATCGTACTCAATCAACGCGTAAGCCCATTTTCCGATTCTTCCACATAGAATCGGCTTCTGTAACATGTGCTTTATAACATCGGTTTGGCAAACGACAACACATATGGTGGGGAGAAGATAATGGCGTAACTTGGTGCATGCGTAATAAAGTGATAAACATAATCGCTCCACAAACGCGTACCTGGTTTCGGCGTCCAGCAGGCGGCGGCTCAAGAACGTGATGATGTACTCCTTCCCCTCTACCTCCTGGGTTAGCACGGTTCCAATCACACTATCTTCAGCGGCGATGTATAGCCAAAACGGAATCCTGGCCTTGGGTGCTCTCACCACGGGCGGTGATGACAAGCACTCCTTGATCTTCTCAAAAGCACTCTGCTGGCTTGCCCCCCAAGTGAACTCGGCTTCATTTTTTAGCCGGAGTATGGGGACAAAGGCATCAATCTTGCCGGACAAGTTAGATATAAAGCGGCGCAAATAGTTCAACTTGCCTAGCAACTTTTGCACATCTTTTTTGCATGTCGGCGCTGCAACGTTTATAATCTTTTCAAGTCTCTTAGGATCAATTTCTATGCCTCTCTCATGAATCATGAAACCTAAGAACTTACCCACCGACACACCAAAAGCACACTTAAGTGGGTTCATCTTCAACCCATACTATCGCAACCTATCGAAAGCAACCTTCAAATCGGCTAAATGGTTTCCCATAGCATCCGATTTGACCACGACATCATCGATGTAGACTTCTAACATAACTCCTAACAAGTCATGAAAGATCAAGTTCATAGCGCGCTGATACGTGGCGCCGGCATTTTTCAAACCAAAAGTCATGACGACCCACTCGAACAAATCAACAAAACCAGGGCATCGAAAGGCAGTCTTATAGACATCCTCTTCGGCCATAAAAATTTGATTATAACCGGCATTGCCATCAAGAAAACTTAGTACCTTGTGTCCTGAAGCATCGTTGACCAGCATGTCGGCTATTGGCATTGGATACTCGTCCTTCAGAGTGGCTCTATTTAGATCTCAGAAATCAATGCATACCCGCATCTTGCCACTCCCTTTCTTCTCTATAGGTACAATGTTAGCAACCCATTCCGCGTACCTGCATGGCCTAATAAATTCAGCCTTGAGTAGTCGCTCCACTTCTTCCTTAACTCGGTCATAGACGGCCGAATTAAAGCGGCGGGGGGGGGGGGCTGCTTATAAGGCCTAAATCCAGACTTGATGGGCAGCCGATGCTCCACGAGCTCGCGGCTTAGTCCTAGCATCTCGCTATATTCCCATGCGAAACAATCGACATACGACCGAAGTAACTTTATTACTTCGGCCTTTTCATTGGGCTACAAATGTTGGTTTACAAAAGTCGGCCTTGGGATGCTGCCATTACCTATATCAACTTCCTCCAAGGGATCAGCCGACGCAAAACCTTGCCCTAATTTCTCTACTTCGCTAAAGTCCTCGATGGCTTCGGCAATACCGTCTTTATTAGACTGATACTGCTCCACACGAGACTTTAGCCAATCTAGATTATTCTTGCTAGACATGACTATTAATACAAAAATAGCCGTGCTATTCCAGCCGGCTTTACAGACACTAGTACAAACCGTCCCCCAGATACGCTAACAAAATCGTAATCCGAAAGATCTCTTCCTGACAGACACTCTACCTTGTCATGGACAGCGTCGACTGATACATCGGCCAATGCTACTTGGGCCGAAGTATCTGTGGGGATGACTTCTACCTCATCGCCGTCCCACTGTATCAGGCACTGGTGTAGAGTAGAAGGGATGCAACAGTTCGCGTGAATCCAGTCGCGCCCGAGTAGCACGCTATAGTTACCTTATACGTCGACGACGAAAAACGCTGTTGGCAACGTCTTGTTGCCCACCGTAAACTCCATAGAGAGTACTCCCTTAGCCTCGAAGCTCTCGCCGTTGAAGCCATTGAGCATCAAGTTAGTCTTCTTCAGGTCTTCTTCATCCCTGCCAAGTTTCTTCAACAATGAATAAGGCATTAGGTTAACAGTGGCGCCGCCATCGACGAGCATCCGGGAAATCGGCTTCCCATCGATGTGACCCCTGACATAGAGGGGATTCAGATGGCGAGCCGAGTCCTCGGGCTTCTCAAAGATGGCGTTGCATGGACCGAGGTTCAATTGAGCGACCTCGACCTCGTCCCGTGGTAGGGCGAATTCAGCAGGTAGCGTGACGATGTTGATATCCATCACCTGGGACGCGGGCCCTTCGGAGATGGGTGAGTAATCATCGTCGAGCATGTCGTCGTCGTCGCTCGGACTAGGAGCCGGGTTGGTTATCTCAACCAGCTTCTCCCTCCATACCTGCTTTGTAGCTGGCCGAGGGCGTATCTCTTCGAAGATAGCGTCGCGCTCGGCCTCAGCTTCCTTCTCGCGCATCTCCTGTGCCCGTAGCCGTTGTAAGCGTCTCTTCTGTGATTTGGACATGCCTGGAGGTGCCCAAGATGGCTGAGGCATGGTGTCGGGTGCTACTGTTCGACTTCTGTTAATTCTGGCCGAAGTGGTACTGCGCCCTTCGGCCTTGTGTACCTCGCGTTCGGAGGGGGCTTCCCTGCGAACCCCGTCGGACGGACCGGCCTCGTTCGGCCGATCGAACCAAGCTTCGGCGCAGGGCTCGGCCGAAGCATGAGACTTACCTCCATCAAACCTCGGTGATAGAGTCTTCGGGATTGGGACTTCCTGAGACCCAATGAGGAGCCATGCTGAATAGCGTGGGCCTCATGGCTCCAGATGTGATGAGTCATTGTCAACTATAGTCAAAGAGGACTGAAAAGAGAGAGAAGACCTGTTGCGTCTGGGCCGCGTGTGACTCAGGTACACGGGCAGTGAGCGACTGTCGGGCAGAGGGGCCGCGAAGTCGGGCTGGCCCAATCCGGGTACATGGGCTAGGAGCAGCAGAGGATCCACTGGACTGTTGACCGGGATTGACTCAGGTACACGGGCGGCGAGTGATTGCTGGGCTGAGGGAGCCGCAGAATCGGGCCGGCCCAATCCGGGTACCCGGTGCGAAGACGGTGGACGCTTTGTCAGTTTCGGCGCAAAAGTGACGACCGTTGATTTCCGATCTGACCGTCCTGAGGCGAAGCCGTAGCTGCTACGAAAGCTCCGCATCAGGACAAGTTACCTTTATTTAGGTTTTTACTATTTTGCCTTTAGGCCCACAGTCTGTCAGTCGAGTCTGTAAAAAACCCTAAGGGCATTTTGGTCTTTTCCATTTTTATTCAGCGTCTGTAAAAAACCCTAGGGGTATTTCTGCATTTTTCCATTTAATGGGCTGCCTATAAATAGGCCCCAATATCCTAGGGTTAGGGCACCCATTTTTGAAATATCACTTTACCAATTCTGAAATTCGTGGGTCACTTTTTGTGTTCTTCTTCCGGGTTCTTCCTCCGCCGCCGGCGTGTTCTTTTTCTCTGAAATCGCCACCGCCGCCATTATTTTCCACCCTCCGCTGTTGCCTCTCTCCACGCGTCTCATCCGTGCTGCAAGCCATCGTGGCCGCTTGGCCGTCAAGTCCCTGGCTGGCGTGCGGACAGCACTCAAGTGCTGCTCCTTCGTGCTGCATGCGGCAGCAAGCCGTAGCGGCAGGGCCTAGCCACAGCTAGCAGCGCTACTTCTCACACACGGATCTTCTGTGGGCACAAGCAGCAGCGTTCAGCAGCGTGAACAGCAAGTGCACGGGCACGGGTTGCAAGGCAAAATGCAGCCGACCGGATGAACTAATCAAGGGGCACGCGGATCAAGGTACAAGTTCACTGTAGAAATTAAATTCTTGATTAAAATGCTAGATTAGTCCGTGATGAATTTTTCTGATCTTCAATATTGTTGCTGCACGTCTCTTTGTGTATATCTCCTAATCTAGCTTGCATAGGGAAACGTGCCTAATCATGTACTTAACTTGCTATCTATATTAATGTTTGCGTGCTGTTCGTTTTTTTAATGCTTTCCACAACATCCGGTTGCATGTGATGTAATACTGCTAAGAAGTTTTTTTTATTATGAATGTATTTCATCTGTTGATTTAATCTTTGTGCTGTCAGTTGGTTCATCTGCTGTTTTGATTAAACAGATGATATTGAATCTGGTGCTTTAATCTATGCACTATTTTTATTTCGGTTGGAACTTCACTGTTTATCATCTTCATGTTTGTTGGTCTGATTAAATGTCTATGAGTTAATTAATCTGTTAATCTGCCCTTAAGCACTGTGTTGGTGTCTTTTTGTTTAGGACACCGGTCGTTTTTAGGCTAGACCATTTTAGGTTCCGTTGATCTATTTATTTTTCCTTGTTGGTCATTTGAGGTGTGTTGGGTGTTGGGAGCAGGCCATTGATTCGAAAGAATGTTTTAGGCGCCCATTCACCCCCCCTCTGGTCGCTACTTTCGGTCCTACAAGTGGTATCAGAGCCTGGTTAGTTTTTTTCCATACCTTAACCGGTTCTAAACCCCAGTAGTGATCATGACGTCTCCTGGCAAGGTCCCGTCCTTGGAAGCTTATGGCTATAATTATTGGTAGACTCGCATGCGAGCCTATCTGATGAGCAAAAGCTCAGGCATCTGGGACATCTGTATTCACGCTACTTTCACAGTGTTGCCTGTTGATGAGCGTGATTCTCCGGATATCATTGCCCAACATCAGAACAACAACAAAGCCGTGAATATTTTATTTTCTGGTTTAGGTCCCACTGAATTTGAGCGTGTGAGCCATCTCTCCACTGCGAGAGAGATCTGGGCTACCCTCCAGGCACACCATGAGGGGACAGCCCAAGTCAAAGCTCGACTCTATCAGACCTACCGGCGTGAATATGAGAATTTCACACAGAAGCCGGGTGAATCTGTTGAAGCTTTGTTTGGTCGCTTTCAGTCGATCATCAACAAGCTTCGGGACAACAAGGGTGAGGGTGTTCAGTTAGTCTCAGATCACGAGCAGGCCCTCAAGGTTCTCCATACCTTGGACCCAAAGATCTGGGAGATCAAGGTATCCTCTATCATTGAGAGCACATCTTATGATACCTTGACCATTTCTGAGTTGTTTAGCAAGCTAAAGGCCACCGAGGTTGATACCCAGTTGAGATCAAATCTCACTGGCTCTGGATCAAAGTCTCTGGCCCTTGCTACACCTTCTGTTGATCCCTCTTCTGTGAGCTGTGCTGGGTTCTCTTTGATGTCTATCACTGAGGACCAGCTTGAGTCTTTGGGAGATGATGATTTGTGTCTGTTTAACAACCGGGTGCGTCGTGTTTATGACAAAAGGATGTTCAAAAGACACGGCACAAAGACCAGATGCTTTGAGTGTGGTGACCCAGGACACTTCATCGCTGACTGCCCCAAGCGCAATGGAACAAAGAAGGGCACCGGTGGTGGCTTCCATGACTCCGGCAAGCACGACAGCTCCTCCTTCAACAAGGGCAAGCCAAAGACCAGATTCTTCAAAAAGACCCTGAAGGACTACCGGCGAGAGAACAAGAAGCGCGACAAGGCCTTCTTTGTTGAGATGGAGAAGAGCTACTCCAAGCGGTCCACGTCTTCTTCCTCTTCATCGAGCTCAAGCGATGAGGAGATCATCATCAGGAAGGGGAAGGACAAGGACGATCCAGCGGGCCTTTGCTTCATGGCTTTCGGGGACAGACCGAAGAGCCACTCACACCAGCGCCGAAGATCCCGCAAGAGCTTCTGCTCAATGGCTCTTGGGGATAAGGAAGAAAAGAGCTCCTCCGATGACTCCGACGACGACAACAAGGTATCATCCTATGAACGAGAAATTGTTGATTTACTTGAGAGCAATCGTCAGGAGTTAAAGTATCGGGAAAAACTGCTTAGGGGGGCTAAGAAGAGGATAGATGAGTTAGAGAGTGAGCTTGCCGTGGCCAACGGCAGAATTGAGAGTCTATCTTCTTCCCCTTGCTTGGGTGATAGCAGTGAGTGCCCAAAGTGTGAGGTGCTTCTGTGTGACCTGTCGACTCTGAAGTCCAGGTACACAGAAAGGGTTGATGAGAGGGACGCTTTGGCCACTGAGCTTGAAAGCACTTAGCTGGAGCTGAAAGATGCTCAAGCCACTGTCGTCGCACCCTGTGCTGAGTGCCCATCTCATCTAGCTGTCTTAGCTGAGCTGAAAACCAAGGGCGATGTGCATTTGGGTGATTTGGAGAGAGTGAGAGCTGAGCTTGCGCAGACTAGGCTAGAGCTTGAGACATTGTCAGTTTCACCCACTGTCTGTGAGAATTGTCTGTCTCTTAGAATGGAGTTGATTAAGCTGAAAGCCGAGAAGTCTGTCCAGATAGATAGCGAGTGTGAGACCTGCTTGTCTCAGGTGGAGGTTCTAGCTGCCTTGAGAGAGGAGTTAGCCGATTCTCAGAATGAGAACTTTTACCTCCGTTCTATCCTGAGTTGGATCAGTGCCAGAGAGCCTCAGCTTGGCATGATGATCCAGTAGTTCAAGAGGCAGGATGGGTTTGGGGTAGGTTACACCTACACCAAGGCTGACTTTGAGAGTGCCATTAGCCGGGCAGTGGAGTGGAGTAAAATGACTCCTGAGCAGAGATATCCCAAGACTCACTCCACTGAGTCTTCCCTGGCTAGTCAGCCCAAGGATGGAGTAATCCATGAACAGCCCAAAGCTCCACCCAAGAAGCCCATCTGGGTTCCAAAGCCCAAACACCTCCACACTTCTCTTGACTCTCTTCCTGGACCCTCTCAACCCAAGAAGCCGACACCAAACACCACTAAGCCCAAGAATCCCAAGCCCCAACCACATCCCAAGAAGCCCACCTATCATTGTGAGTACTGTCAGAGAGACGGGCATCTTGTGGAGTTTTGCTTCAGGAGGAAGCGGGTTGAGAGAGCAGAGAGAGCTCGTGGTGGTCAGGAGAAGTTCTACCAGCAGGGTGGTAGACTGCGTGTTCCTCGACGCGGGGAGAGGCTGGAGGCCAGGCCGCGTCGTGTAGGTGGTGGTAGAGGAGACAACTTTCATGCCCGTGCTCCAGATGGTGGTGTTCGTTCCGGCAGAGCTCCAGGCCATTTTGGCTACGGTCCTGGACCTCGTGGACGAGGTTTTAGGCAGAACCGAGGACCGCGCTTTGAGCCGCGTGTTGGTCCAAACTTTTCTGATGATTTCTGCTTTCCGTCTTTTGAGCAGATGGCTCGACACTGGTTTAGCTCGTTTGCTAAACCCGGTGCCGGACCATTTGCTCCTACTTACAACCATTGATTGTGTAGGATCGGGGATTGGAGGACGTTTGGATCATAGACTCAGGATGCTCTCGCCACATGACGGGACATCGCAGATGGTTCTCCAGTCTCACTCCCCCGAGCTCCAAAGAGTACATCACCTTCGGGAACAGTGGTCAAGGGAAAGTAAGTGGCATTGGCTCAATTCGCATTTCAGACCATTTTTCTTTGAAGAACGTTGCTTTGGTTGGAAACTTGAACTTCAATTTGATTTCTATTTCGCAACTTCTTGAGGATGGTTTGGAGGTGCGGTTTAAGAAGGGCAATTCTTCTGTGTTTGATTCTAGAGGGTCTTTGATTTGCCAGATCTTACCTTTCGGTAAAGTTTTTCGGATTGACTTCTCTAGTTCTTTTGGCCCTTCTCGCTGTTTGATTGCTGGATCCTCCTCTGAGCTCTGGAAGTGGCATAGGAGGTTAGGCCATTTGAGTTTTGACCTGCTAGTCAGGTTGAGCTCTATGGACCTCATCCGAGGATTGCCCAAGCTTAAGATGGAGAAGGATCTAGTTTGCCATCCCTGTCGTCACGGGAAAATTGTTGCCGCTTCTCACTCACCTGTGACTCAGGTGATGACTTCGTATCCGGGCGAGCTGTTACACATGGACACTGTCAGTCCAGCTCGGGTATGCTCAGTCGGTGGGAAGTGGTACGCACTTGTGATTGTTGACGATTTTTCTCGATTCTCGTGGGTCTTTTTGGAGTCTAAGGATGAAACTTTTCATTTTGTTCATGACCTGATTTTGAAGCTGAAGAATGAGAACAATGGTCGGATGCGAGCAATTCGCTCCGACAATGGCTCTGAGTTCAAGAACTCTCAGTTCGTCAGCTTCTGCAGTGATCAGGGTCTTGACCATCAGTTTTCTGCTCCTTACACTCCCCCACAGAATGGCGTTGTGGAACGAAAGAACCGCACGCTAGTCGAGATGGCCAGGACGATGCTCGATGAGCACAGGACTCCTAGGCGCTTTTGGGCTGAAGCCATGAACACGGCTTGCTATCTGGCCAACCGCATTTTTCTTAGAGCTTACCTAGGTAAGACCTCATATGAGTTGCGGTTTGGCAGACAGCCCAAGGTGAGCCACTTGAGAGCGTTTGGCTGCAAGTGCTTTGTGCTCAAGAAGGGAGGGCATTTGGACAAGTTTGAGTCTCGTTGCTGGGATGGTGTTTTTCTTGGTTACGCTTTGCATTCTCGAGGCTTCCGTGTTTGGAACCTCGATTCCCAGCAGCTTGTCGAGACTTGTGAGGTTTCGTTTGATGAGTCCTTGCCTTCTTTGAATCCTTCTTTTGAGCTTTATGGTGATGGTGAGCTTGGAGAGTCCATCTTCGAGGAAGATGAGGATACTCCAGCTGCTGATGAGGGTGGGCCTTCTGCACCTCCTGCAGAGCCCACACCTTCTGAGACTTCGACTGAGGACGAGGGCGGACCTCTGATCACTTCTTCCACTTCGATCGAGCCCCCTCAGTCGAGTCCAGAGGTGCCAGCTGCTGACTCCGGTGAGGTGACTTCAGATCACCAGGGATCCCGAGCAGTTCAGCGTGATCATCCCTCAGAGCTCATCATCGGTGATTTGTCTACAAGAACTTTGCGTTCGTCTGTTGACTCTCTTGCTGTGTTTGCTGAATCTGCTTTTGTTGCATCTTTTGAGCCCAGAGACATTTCTCATGCTCTTTCTGACTCGAACTGGATTAATGCCATGCAAGAAGAGCTTGAGAATTTTGTCCGCAATCGGGTTTGGACACTAGTAGAGCTGCCACCAGGATGCAACCCCATAGGCACCAAGTGGGTGTTCAAGAACAAGCAAGGTGAAGATGGGGTTGTGGTGCGTAACAAAGCTCGACTAGTTGCCTAGGGTTTCTGCCAGAAGGAAGGTATTGATTTTGAAGAAACCTTTGCTCCTGTTGCCCGTCTTGAGTCCATTCGCATTCTTTTAGCTTTTGCCGCTTCGAAGGGTTTAAGCTTTTTCAAATGGACGTCAAGAGTGCTTTTCTGAATGGGTACATAGAGGAGGAGGTTTATGTTAGGCAGCCACCCGGTTTTGAAAACCCCAAGTTTCCTCGACATGTTTTTAAATTGCAAAAAGTTTTATACGGGTTAAAGCAAGCCCCCAGGGCTTGGTATGACCGGTTAAAGCAGTTTTTGTTGGGGAAGGGCTTTGTGATGGGTTCTGTGGATACGACTCTCTTCTTGCTCAGAGATGCTTCAGATTTTTTAGTCGCTCAGATATACGTGGACAATATTATCTTTGGCGGTACTACTAATGATCTTGTGTCCAAGTTTTTTGAGCAGATGCACAGCGAGTTCGAGATGAGCCTCATGGGTGAGCTTAAGTATTTTCTAGGGCTCCAGATCAAGCAGACCAAGGACGGCACCTTCATCCACCAGGGTAAGTACACTCGAGACATGTTGAAGAAATTCGACTTTGGTGGAGAGCTGAAGCCTCAAATGACCCCAATGGGTACATCTAGGGGCCTGGACAAGGACGAGAGTGGCGTCAAGGTCAATGAGAGAGAGTTTCGAGGGATGATCGGTTCGCTGCTGTACTTGACGGTGACGAGGCCAGACATACAGTTCGCCGTGGAACTGTGCGCGCGCTTCCAGTCTTCACCACGCGCGTCTCATCGGCAAGCTGTCAAGCGTATTTTCAGGTATCTTACCTATGCGCCTGATCTTGGTCTTTACTATTCAGCATCATCATCTCTTGATTTATCTGGTTTTTCGGACGCTGACTTCGGTGGGTGCCGGTTGGATCGCAAGTCGACTTCCGGTACTTGCCAGTTTCTTGGTTCTTCTCTTGTCTCTTGGTCTTCTCGAAAGCAATCTGGAGTTGCTCTTTCGACCACTGAGGCTGAGTATGTAGCTGCTGCTAGCTGCTGCTCACAGTTGGTTTGGATGATTTCCACTTTGAGAGATTTTGGGTTGTTCTTTCCTACCAGAGTTCCTTTGTTTTGCGACAGCACTAGTGCAATTAGTGTAGGGAAAAACCCATGTCTCCATTCAAAAACCAAACACATTGATGTGCGCTTTCACTTTTTGCGGGATCAATATGAGAAAGGTGTCATTGACCTTGTTCATGTTGATACCCATCATCAGTTGGGTGACATTTTCACCAAACCCCTAGATCAGTCTACATTTGAGCGCTTACGAGGGGATTTGGGTGTTGTGTATCCTTTTTAGGATATTTTGAGTCAGTTCATTTCTTTCTTCTTTACTCTTTTCTTGAGTCTTTTTGTGTGTGTTCATATCATACATATTCACATATCACACTTTTGAGCCTGCTTCTGTTATATGATTGAACTGCTTTACTTATTCTAGCTAGTACATGCTTTTGATTACTTGTCAATGATCATGCTTTGGTTCAGTTTACTTGATATGTCTGATATCTGTCATATGCGTGGCTTTTATGCTTTAAACTTAAAAAAAATGATCACCATTGCTTCTCGTAACTAGCATGTGTAGGCTGAATGCTTTTGCTATCTGTTACATGCCCTGTAGCTAGTTCCTCACATAGATGCAGATATGCAACTTGGACATCTTTATGCTTTATCATGGAAAATGTGCTATAAAAATGATAAGAATCAAAAATGAATGAAAATTCCATGCCTTTTTATGCTTGAGTTGAAAAGATCCAAGTGGGTTTGTTTTGTCACATTGCTTTGTTCTGGACTGCTTACCATAGCACTTTGGTATGAACTAGGACAGTGTAGTGTATGCCAAGACCAATGTCTTAAGCTTCTGATGGTCCAGTTCTGGCCTAGGCTTGACTTGGTCGGTTAGCATAAGGTTTGACATGCAAATAACCCTTGGCAAAAATGAAAAAGGAAAATGAAAAAGCCTGAACATTTAAAAGATAACAAGTTTGCTGAAGCACTTTGTTTTGGACGATGCTTATCTTGGTAGATATCAGTTAGCTTCTGCATCTCATGCTTTACCTTGCTTGTTAAACTGGAAAATGTGGTGATGCCTTTGTTTGCAAAAACTGAAAAATGCTTGCTAATGACTTTCTTTAGATATCATCTGTTGTACTGATCATGCCATGTGTCTTAGACAGTATGTCTTTTGCTATACTTGCTAGATGTTGTAATTACAGTTAATCATATCTGAGAAGCATGCTTTATTCACTCCACCTGCACCTCCGTTGCATTCATTGCATATTTTGAGGGGGAGTTGCATTTCAGGGGGAGTCTGCGTCTTAGAGTGCTTGATGAGTTCACTTGTCAACAAGGGGGAGAAATTTTGGGAGAAGAGTTTAAGGGGGAGTTTTGGCTTTCTCTGAGATTTGTTTCAGGGGGAGTTTTTGTCCCGTTTGTCCTTACTCTTTTGATATCCTTGTTGATGTTTCTGAGACTGCACTCGTTTTGAGCTTTTACTTTTGGTTAACCATAATGACCGTTTCTTGCTGTTGTTCGGTTTTTGGTCATTAGGGTTAAAATTTTACTCTATTTTCTTCTTCTCTGTTTTCTTGTGTTTTGTTTTCGTGTTTCCACAGTTGTTCGCAGGTACTGAAGAGCAGATGAAGAGAAGTGTTGACAATGCACTCATCAAGGGGGAGATTGAGGAGCCATGCTGAATAGCGTGGGCCTCATGGTTCCAGATGTGATGAGTCATTGTCAACGATAGTCAAAGAGGACTGAAAAGATAGAGAAGACCTGTTGCGTCTGGGCCGCGTGTGACTCAGGTACACGAGCAGCGAGCGACTGTCGGGCAGAGGGGCCGCGAAGTCGGGCTGGCCCAATCCGGGTACATGGGCTAGGAGCAGCAGAGGATCCACTGGACTGTTGACCGGGATTGACTCAGGTACACGGGCGGCGAGTGATTGCTGGGCTGAGGGAGCCGCGGAATCGGGCCGGCCCAATCCGGGTACCCGGTGCGAAGACGGTGGACGCTTTCTCAGTTTTGGCGCAAAACTGACGACCGTTGATTTCGGATCTGACCGTCCTGAGGCGAAGCCGTAGCTGCTACAAAAGCTCCGCATCAGGACAAGTTACCTTTATTTAGGTTTTTACTATTTTGCCTTTAGGCCCACAGTCCGTCAGTCGAGTCTGTAAAAAACCCTAAGGGCATTTCGGTCTTTTCCATTTTTATTCAGCGTCTGTAAAAAACCCTAGGGGTATTTCTGCATTTTTCCATTTAATGGGCTGCCTATAAATAGGCCCCAATATCCTAGGGTTAGGGCACCCATTTTTGAAATATCACTTTACCAATTCTGAAATTCGTGGGTCACTTTTTGTGTTCTTCTTCCGGGTTCTTCCTCCGCCGCCGGCGTGTTCTTTTTCTCTGAAATCGCCACCGCCACCATTATTTTCCACCCTCCGCTGTTGCCTCTCTCCACGCGTCTCATCCGTGCTGCAAGCCATTGTGGCCGCTTGGCCGTCAAGTCCCTGGCTGGCGTGCGGACAGCACTCAAGTGCTGCTCCTTCGTGTTGCATGCGGCAGCAAGCCGTAGCGGCAGGGCCTAGCCACAGCTAGCAGCGCTACTTCTCACACACGGATCTTCTGTGGGCACAAGCAGCAGCGTTCAGCGGCGTGAACAGCAAGTGCACGGGCACGGGTTGCAAGGCAAAATGCAGCCGACCGGATGAACTAATCAAGGGGCACGCGGATCAAGGTACAAGTTCACTGTAGAAATTAAATTCTTGATTAAAATGCTAGATTAGTCCGTGATGAATTTTTCTGATCTTCAATATTGTTGCTGCACGTCTCTTTGTGTATATCTCCTAATCTAGCTTGCATAGGGAAACGTGCCTAATCATGTACTTAACTTGCTATCTATATTAATGTTTGCGTGCTGTTCGTTTTTTTAATGCTTTCCACAACATCCGGTTGCATGTGATGTAATACTGCTAAGAAGTTTTTTTTATTATGAATGTATTTCATCTGTTGATTTAATCTTTGTGCTGTCAGTTGGTTCATCTGCTGTTTTGATTAAACATATGATATTGAATCTGGTGCTTTAATCTATGCACTGTTTTTATTTCGGTTGGAACTTCACTGTTTATCATCTTCATTTTTGTTGGTCTGATTAAATGTCTATGAGTTAATTAATCTATTAATCTGCCCTTAAGCACTGTCTTTTTGTTTAGGACACCGGTTTTTTTTAGGCTAGACCATTTTAGGTTCCGTTGATCTATTTATTTTTCCTTGTTGGTCATTTGAGGTGCGTTGGGTGTTGGGAGCAGGCCATTGATTCGAAAGAATGTTTTAGGCGCCCATTCACCCCCCTCTGGTCGCTACTTTCGGTCCTACACCCAACTCTAATGGTTATGGCTTCAGACTCCCTGACTTCGGCCTCTGCGTGCTCGCACCCTTCGGCTTCGCTCTGCATAGTCCGATTTGGAGGCACCACGGATAGTCTGTGGGCGATGCCTCCCTCCACCGCGTCTATTTGCCCCTGCCATCCATAATACTCTGAAGGAAAATAAGGCATAGTGTTAGGCTGTGGAGGGTACCCTGACTCAGATACGTACGGAGCCTACGGGGTCCCCGCCCAGTCATACGGTGGAGGCATCGACAGCTCTAGTGGCCTCGCCCACTATGAGCCGAACCCGTTTCCTAGAGGGGGGTTCGGCCAAGTCAAAGGTGTCTCAGACCAGCGAAGGGTCCTGCCAGGCCGGAGGTATGTTCTGCCATTGCGGGCCGAAGCCTCCCATTGGAGAAGTCCAATGCGGTGCAGGGTTCAGCCATTGGGGGTCGAAGTTATTGTATAGGTGACCCGACCACTGGAGCTCGAAGTTGTTGTACGGGGAGTTCGGCCATTGTGGCTCGGAACCACCGTGCGGAGCATCAGGTCACTATGGCCCGAAGCCTTCGTGCGAAGGGTTCGCCTGCTTCGGCCCGAAGCCACCCTTCGAAGGTCTTGGCCCCTTCGGCTGTTTTAGCCTAGCGCGCGGACCTGCTTCCTTGGCCCTTCTCTGATGTTTGTTCAACAGCATATTATATGTCACCTTCGGCCTCTTACGAGCCTTAGCCGAAGGGGTATTAATGTTCTGTTTCCACACTCCTACCTCGGGGTTCTTTGGCACGAGTGTGCGAGTGTGCGGTTCTCCAACAATCACATCTTTCCCTTTAGCTGACTCGGCCTGTTCTGGCCGAATCAACACCTTCTTTTCGCCGAGGTCAACGGCGTTAACTGGAAAAGGATCTTTATCTAGCTTCATCTTTGGATCATGGTCTATCTTCAATCGTCCTTCTTCTATGGCCGATTGTATCTGCCGTCAAAAAACATTGCAATCATTAGTATTATGAGAATGTGAGTCATGCCACTTACAGTATGGATGCTTCTTTAACTCGTCGGCAGGTGGAATGACTTGACCTTTTGGTAATCTGAGAAGTTGGCTTTTTAAGAGAAAATCAAATATTCTATCACATTTAGTTACATCAAACGAGTACTTAACTTCACTAAGCCGATTCTTTGAGGGGGATGGTCGTAACTTGGAGCAAGTGATAGGTTTATTTTTAGTGCTCCGAATCCTCCTCCTTTGACTCCTCCTCATAAGAGCGTTCCATGATGTGGATTTCGGCCCTAGGCTTGCTAAACGTCTTAATAAATTTCTTATCTTTGGCTCGGCCTTCTTGGAGTAGAGCCTGCTGTAGAACTTGGCTAACTTCTAAAAAGTTTTGGTTATCTAATCTTTCTTTAATTTCGGAACGTAACCCGTTAAAAGCTAACTCCGCCAAGTCCCTTTCTGAAATATTAAGGCTAAAACATCGGTTTCTAGTATCCCTGAAACGCTTGATGTACTTAGAGGCGCTCTCACTAGATTTTTGCATAACCGATGTCAAATGCGAAAGCCTAAGTTCTGTCTCACCTGTGTAGAAATAATCATGGAATTTCCTCTCTAAATCGTCCCACGTGTGGATGGAGTTCGGTGGGAGCGCCGAAAACCAAGTGAAAGCAGTGCCGGACAGCGAGAGAGAAAACAGTCTAACCTTTAGGGCATCTATCCCGATAACCTCTCCACACTGCGCCAAAAATTGATTGACGTGCTCTAGTGTGGTCTTGCTACCCTCGCCATCGAACTTAGTGAATTCAGGGATCCTATAGCCACGGGGGTAGGGTACTGTATCAAGATGGTCGGGGTATGGTTTACGGTAAACCCTAACCCGTCCCTTGGGCACGAAGCAAGCACACTCCCTAAATAGTGCGCGGACCCGCTCCTCTATATCATCTTGGTATGTTGCTTGTGCGCGCCTCTCATGCGGGGGCGCGACACACGGAGGGATATCGGCGTGTCGGCCATGGGCGTCTTCCCCACGCGCTATTTGTGTGACATGCTCATGTCTGAGCGTCTGCGCGTGTGGTGCGGGCAGCGCGGGTATTGGCACAGGTGGTGCGTGGTATGTAGTATTAGTTTGGCTGTAGGTGTAATGATTGGTCTCGGCCATAAGTGGTGAAGCCGGAGACATGATTGTGCCAGTGCTATCGTTAGTCCTACTATATACATGGTTTGCCGGTGGTGCACTAGCAATGGGAACCGGGGGTACGGCCTCAGTGAAGCCGAACCTCCTAAGAGTTGCCTCTACTTGGGAGCTAACTGCCAAATCTAAACGGTTGGCTAGTGAAGCGCTAACGGCTTGATCTACTAATGCGGCTATTTTTTTGCTCAATTTCTAAAGATGATAAACGAGGCGATACAGGGGTTACCTGGACCTGAGTGAGGTCAGGGGTGACGATGTCGCGCTTGATGAAGCCTGCGCGTGTCTTGACGTAGCCCCCAAGCATCATGTCTTGGAGCGCCTTTAACTTTGCCTCGATCTCTGCTCGGTCTGCTGCGGGGATATCTTCAAGTGTAGGTGACAATATGTTGCGGTTGTCGATATCCGCGTTTCCTATTGCGTCCATCGGCGGTGTAGACGTAGTAGTCGATGTAGATGTACCGGTGGCCGATGTAGACGTACTCATCATGTTGGCGTAGCCTTCCCCAATGGAGTCGCCAAAAAGTGTGTTGACACGAAAACGTGCCCCACACTTGGATCAGTTCGACAATCCAAAAGTGCACGGATACTTAGGGACAAGCCTAAGCGTGACGTGGTACCGACGTCATGTTTCGACTACCCTTAATAGTGATAAGGGGGGTGGAGTCGCCAGGCAACCAGATTACACAAAATAATCCAATTAGCCGAAAGAGATAGATTAAACAGAATGAAATCAACAAACCAGTCGGAGCCCATTTGGTTCGAAGTCCGGTGCGAAGGGTGCGCCGAATGGTACCTTCGGCGTTCGACGCGAAGTGCTCTGCTGAAGGGTGCTTTGGCGTTCGGACTGATTCAGTCAAAGGTGGACTCCGAACGGATCTGGACGCGATGATCACCTCCGAACAGCGGGGTCCGAAGGGTACCTTCGGCGTTTGACGCGAAGTGCTCCGCCGAAGGGTGCTTCGGTGTTCGGCCTGATCTGGTCGAAGGTGGACTCCGAACGGATCTGGACGCGATGATCACCTCCGAACAACGGGGTTCGGTGTGATATCTCCGATACAGCAATCTATGAGACAGTGACGTGAAGGCCACGCGCGTGTGCAACTTTGTCTAGTGCGGAGTATGGTCGTGGTGAAGCCTGTTGCGACGAAGTATGCTGGCAAAGCCTGTTGCCGAAGCCTGTGGTCTTGTCGAAGGGTGTCCCGGGGACCTTCGGAACCGGTCTCTCAACTCCGGACACCTCCGGCGAAGGGGCTCCGAACGTGCGAACCTGCAACAGAGACGATGTGAAGTACCAATTCGGCGTTAGGACCGAATTTTGCTAAGTGTTGCACTAGTAGCGAAGGTAGCAATCTGTTACGTAGATTAGCGGATACTTCACAGGCGAATTACTAAGGCGATAGCAATCTATTACGTAGATTAACGGATACTTCACAGGCGAAGTAACAAGGCTTACCACTATTCGGTAGTGACCGGCGGAGGGCTTCCAGGCAAACCCACGAAGAGGTACAGGAAAATAAAGGTAAGGTAAATATGATCAAAGCATTGGCTTTGGTTTGGTTTGAGTTGGGGGGCTTCTCATGCCGGCCATGCCTCTCTATTTATATGGGGTTAACTCCTAATCTAATCTGCTATTAATCCAGCCAGATAGAGATAGAGATTGAGCTGGTGACGCAAACAACTCTATCTCTGCCAAGGTGAGCTTCGGCCAGGCCCGTCGAGGCCTGCTCCTTGGGCCGAAGCTTCGGCAGTGTGGGCTTTGGCCAGGCCCGTCAAGGCTTGCTCCTCGGGCCGAAGCTTCGGTAGCGTGGGCTTCGGCCAGGCCCGTCGAGGCCTGCTCCTCGGGCCGAAGCTTCGGCAGTGTGGGCCTCCGAAGGCTTCCGAAGCTTCGGCAGCGTGGGCCTCCGGAGGCTTCCTGGCCAAAGCCCATGAGCTGGCTAGAGGCTTTCGGAGCCCATAGCTCAATGGGCTTCGGCCCTATAGGGCTTCGAACAGACCTTGGACATGTGTACTTTCGGCCCAAATCACCAAAACTTGATATTTTGACAATCTAGCCATTTTTTGCTATCAACAATACTGTTGTTGCAAAACTTGAAAGAACTAGAGCTGGCTCTACTGTTCATCTTCCAGGACATAGAAACTCAAATAGGCATAGCGATGTTTAGTTTCAGGCCGACAAAACTGCTTCAAAAGTTGTGCTGTGTCCGGGTCTGAATAGGATCGGTACGAGATGGCAACAAAAAACTTAGCAAAAATCTGATGCTAGCATGGCTAAAATCATCACTGTAGCAAATCGACAAATATAGCAGTCACTGTAGCAGATCAAGAAGATGGATGTATTGCTGTAGAAAATAGGAAGTATGCAGTGCAGCTCTTGCTGTATAATCCCAGTGAAGCACTTTTATAGAGATGATGAAAGGATGAGAAAAGTAATGTTGATCTACCGAAAAGCAGACAACAAACAAACCAAAAATGTTCCAAGGAAACAAAAACTATCTCAATTGAAACATAGCTGATGAAGAACTAAAACACAACCAGAAATGCAATCAAGAAGAAATGAAGTAATCAAATTGCAACAAGTTTACCTGAACAAAAACCGAGGATGGTGCAAAACAAGAGCTTGTCGCTGAAACTCTACAGCACTGAAAATACTGTGCTCGGTAAGATAAAAGCAATCAGATAAGAGAGAATCGACTGAGCTAGAGAAAGAAAATTTTCGTGGGATGAACAACTAGTTTCCTCAAGTATTCAGCCACCAAAAACACAGCCAAAAATCTTCACCTAACCCTTGGGCATGGGGTCCTTTATATAGGCAAGCCCATTGTTGACACAGAAATGTGCCCCCGCACTTGGGTCAGTTCAACGATCCAAAAGTGTGCGGATACTTAGGGACAAGCTTAAGCATAACACAACACCAACATCGCGTTCTGACTACCCTTAGTCGTGGTAAGGAGGGTGGAGTCGCTAGGTAATCAGATCACATAGAAACAATCCAATTAGCCGAAAGAAATGTATTAAATAGAACGAGTCAGAAACTGGACGAAGCCTGACTGATTCGAAGTATGGTGTGAAGGGTGTCGCCGAAGCGTACCTTCGGCGTCTAGTGCGAAGTGTTCCACCAAAGGGTGCCTTCAGCGCTCGGACTGATCTGGCCGGAGATGGACTCCGAACAGATCTAGATGCGACAATCACCTCCGAACAGCGGGGTTCGACATGAAGTCTCTGATACAGTAAGGTACATAATAATGACTTAGGTGCAACATGCGAGCATGACTTCATATGGAGCGGAGTACGGGCGTGACGAAGCCTACCGTGGCGAAGTTTGTCGGCGAAGCGCGTTGGTGTGTGGGACTTGGCCAAACTGACAACAGCGTGATGGTCCGGCACGGGCGGTCGAGGTAGCAGTCTTACCGAATGGTGCTCTGGCAGCCTCCGAAACCAATTTCTCAGCTCCGGACTCCTCCAGTGAAGTGACTCCGAACGTAAAAAACCTGCAATAGAGTAGAATCGAAGTACCAATTCGGTCTGAGGACCGAATTCTGCTATGTGTTGCACTAGGAGCGAAGATAGCAATCTATTACGCAGATTAGCGGATACTTCACAGGCGAAGTAACAAGGCGATAGCAATCTATTACGTAGATTAACAAATACTTCACATGCGAAGTAACAAGGATTACCACTATTCTGAAGTGGTCGTCCGAGGGCTTCCAGGCAAACCTATGAAGAATATAGAAAATAAAGATAAAGTACGGTTCAAAGCTAGGGATTTGTGGTTGATTTGTGTTGGGGGCTTAATGAACCGGCCTCACCCCTATATTTATAGGGGCTAGACTTCTAATCTCTAAGCCTATTCTAGTAGAATTCAGTTTGATCACGCGGAAAAGACTTAGTCAAAATCGGACTCAATCTCTAACCTTGCCCGAAGTAGGCCTTCGGCCAGGTCCGTCGAAGCTTGCTCCTTGGTCCGAAGCTTCGGCGGAGTGGGCCTCCGAAGGCCTTCGGGTCAAAGGCTATGGGGCCGGTTGGAAGCTTCCAAAGCTCGTAGCCTGGTGGACCTTTGGCCATGTAGGGCTTCGGCCCAACTCGGGACATGTGTATTTTCGGCCCAAATTACCAAAATTGGTATTTTGACAATCTTAACCATTAATGCCATTTTTCGCTATCAACACCCATCAAGGTATTACCCAAAATTCCATTAGAGTTAAAAGACCAAGTATTTACCTAATTGCTATTATGTATTTTCAGAATTAAAAATTCTGAAAAATACACAAAGGTATACTCCTAATTTATTACATCATTGAACCTATTTTTTAATATTTTTCCAGAATTAAGAATTCCGAAAAATACTAAAAGATTACACTTAATCTAGATGACTAAACAGAAAATAAACTCCTATTTATTGGAATTTAAAAACACTTTTTGACACGATGGTTTTCAGTCAAAACCGACAAAGCCTTTCCGATCGTCGACACGTGACACCAATCCGCGAACTCGACCACCAGCAAATCTGTCCCGCTCTCGATCCCCTCGAGCCGCTTGATCACTTGTACTGGCCTCCCTTTCGCTGACTTGGTCGACACACTGTCTTGATCATCCGTCCATCCATGTCTTGTTCTATCTCCACGTGCACTCCTGAAATCATCCCCAACTTCACCCGGCCTTCTTGATCCTCTGGCATCGAGCTCACTACTCGACCCTTGATCACCCGTCGTTGATAGTTGGCTAGCATCTCCACCCTGCACACATGAGACAAGCCAAAACAAGAAACGCGACGCACACCTATTCCCTCGGCATACAATCTTCATTCACACATCGATCCCATCGATGCAAGAAAACCACCACTCACTCATCACTCCGGATCGAGCAACCTTGTCAATCACTCATCACCAAGACAAAAACCACAGTGTGGCCACACTTGGTTTCACAACATTAGAGAAGTCTATAATATTCAACTCATTCCTATGTTTGCAAAAGCGGGTTTCATCAAGTGATTTGGTAAATATATCTGTTAATTGATCATCGGTTCTTATATGGCTAATAACAATGTAGCCTTGCCAACATGATCTCTTAGAAAGTCATGGCGGATATCAATATGCTTGGTTCTAAAGTGTTGGATGGAATTGTTGGCAATTTTCACGGTGCTATCATTATCACAAAGGAGAGGGATATTTGAAAATTCAATTCCATAGTCTAACAAGGTTTGTCTCATCCAAAGAAATTGGGCACAACAACTTCCCGTGGAGACATATTCCACCTCGGCGGTGGAAAGGGAAACAAAATTTTGTTTCTTAGAAGCCCAAGAGACAAGAGACCCCCCAAGCATTTTACAACCCCCGGAAGTGATTTTCCTATCTACCTTGCAACCGGTATAATCCGAGTCGAAATAGCCAATTAGCTCAAATTTAACACCTTTGGGGCACCACAAGCCTATATGTATAGAATGTTTTTAAATATCTTAGAATTCTCTTGACCACCATCAAATGACACTCTTTTGGTGCGGCTTGAAATCTAGCACACATGCACACACTAAACATAATATCGGGCCTAGATGTGGTAAGGTAAAGTAAACTACCAATCATGGATCTATATAATTTTTGGTCTATCAGTTTACCTCCCTCATTTAAGTCGAGATGTCTGTTGGTCGCTACGGGTGTCTTGACAGGCTTCGCTTCCATCAACCCAAACCTCTTGAGTAGGTAATGGATGTATTTTGTTTGGCTCACAAACATCCCATTCTTGAGTTTCTTGACTTGAAGTCCAAGGAAGAAACTTAATTCTCCAATCATGGACATCTCGAATTCCCTAGACATCATATCACCAAACTCTTTGTAAAAATCTTCGTTAGTAGAACCAAAAATAATATCATCAACGTAAACTTGACATACAAAGAAATCATCATTTATGTTTTTTGTGAATAAAGTGGTGTCGACTTTCCCAATAATAAAACACTCGGAGAAAAGAAAATTTCTCAACGTCTCATACCAAGCTCTAGGAGCTTGCTTAAACCCATAGAAAGATTTTGAGAGCTTATAAACATAGTTAGGATTTTTAGGATTTTTGAAACTGGGTGGTTGTTCAACAAAAACGAGTTCATCTATTTCACCATTTAAGAAAGCACTTTTCACATCCATTTGATTACAATTTAATATCAAAACATGAAGCAAAAGCAAGTAGGACGTGAATAGCTTCTAATCTAGCCACAGGAGCAAAAGTTTCACCGAAATCCAAACCTTCGACTTTAGTGAAACCATGCGCCACCAATCTCGCCTTGATTTCTCACAACCAACCTGTTCTCATCTTGCTTGTTCCTAAAGACTCACTTGGTTCCAATGATGTTGTGCTCCTTGGGTCTCTCCATCAATGTCCAAACCTTGTTTCTTTCGAAATTATTGAGCTCTTCATGCATGGCATTTACCCAATCCGGGTCATTTAGAGCTTCATCTACATGTTTAGGCTCAATAGATTAAACAAAAGAATAATGCTGACAAATAGAAGTAACACGAGATCTAGTTTGAACACCCTTACGAATATCATCTAAAACTTAATCAATTGGGTGATCCTTAGCGGTGGCATTATGAACCTTGGATGGGATGGTAGGTACTTGATCTTCAACCTTATCTTCATCAATTTTAGCTATATTATGCATAGCGGAAGTAGAGGCTTCAACTTGTATGGAGGATGGAGGTTCTTCATCTTCTTTAGGTTTGATATCACTGATAGACGTATTCTTCATTGCCCTCATCAAGCCTTCATCACCTACATCATCTAAATTTCGTGCCCCTCTTGGGAGCCATTAGTCTCATCAAATTGAACATCCGTGGATTCTTCCACAATACCTTTGCTCTTGTTGTATACTCGGTATGCCTTGCTATTTGTTGCATATCCAAGGAGAAATCCTTCATCACAATGGCTTTCAAATTTGGTTAGTCTAACACATTTTCTATAAATATAACATTTGCAACCAAAAACACGAAAATATATAATATTTGGCTTTCTTCCAATGAGAAGTTCATATGATGTCTTTTCAAAAGGCGATGTAAGTAAAGGCGATTAGATGCATGGCAAGCGGTATTAATAGATTCTACCCAAAATGAGTCGGAGACACTATACTCATCAAGCATAGTTCTAGCCATCTCAATTAGAGTCCTATTCTTTCTTTCCACAACACCATTTTGTTGTGGAGAATAGGTGACAGAAATCTCATGTTTAATGCCGAGATCATCACAATAATCCTCAATATTAGTATTCTTAAACTTGGATCCATTGTCACTCCTAACTTTTACAATTGAAAAGCTAAATTCGTTTTGGGCTCTTTTTGCAAACTTTCTGAAAATCTCGGAGGTTTTAGCCGTGTCATGCAAAAAGAAAACCCAAGTAAATCTTAAGTAATCATCCACAATCAAAAGACAATAACTATTACCATCGATGCTTTTATAAGTTGTTGTACCAAATAAATCTATATGCAAAAGCTCTAATTGTATAGAAGTGGACATGGCACTTTTGCTAGGGTGCAAGCAAGCGACTTGTTTTCCCGCTTGACAAGCACTGCAAAGTTTATCTTTTTCAAGTTTTATATATTTTAAACCAACAACTAAATCTCGTTTTAAAAGCTTATTTAATTGACTCATCCCTACATGAGCAAGCCTTCTATGCCAAAGCCAACCCAAGGAGGTTTTAGCCATCAAACAAGTTTTTAAATTTGCATCACTTGAGGAGAGATCCACCGAATAAAGATTTCCAAAACGAAAGCCTTTGAAAACTAAGGAGTTATCATGGATACAAGTTACAAATACTTCTTGAGGATTAAATGTGCATGAAAGGCCTAAATCACATAGTTGAGCAATAGATAACAAGTTAAAATTTAAGGACTCAACTAGTGAAACATTTGAAATGGAGAAATCATTTGAAATAGAAATTTTACCTAATCCTATTACCTTCCCTTTGCTATTATCACAAAAAGTCACCTTTTCTTGATCTTTAGCACCAACTTCAAATGCGGTGAACATCTTCCTATCACCTGTCATATGTTGAGTGCACCCACTATCAAGCACCCAATGTGATCCTCCGGTGTGGTAGTTCACCTACAAAAAGAAATTAAGCCCTTTTAGGTACCCAAATCTTTTTGGGTCCTTGTAGGTTAGTTACCAAAGCTTTGGACACCCAAATAGATTTTTTCTTCTCACCTAAAACAGGAGTGCCTATGAATTTTGCATAAATAGAACCATCATTTGCTCTCTTAAGCATATAGTGAGAATAAAAAACATCACATTAGGAATCTTACTAATCGGGCATTCACCAATCAAATGCCCAACTTCATGGCATTTATTACAGAATTTACCATTACTCTTAACGAATCTTGGAGCTCGGTTGGAAGGCGTTTTGCCCTTCTTGGGAACAAACCCAAGTCCCTCATTGTTAAACGAGCACCTTTGCTCACTCAAGATTTTGTCAAGAGTGCTTTTATCCTTGAAGCACCTTTCCAAGCTTTTACTTAGCTTGGCCACTTGCTCCTTGATCTCATTGTTCTCAACAATTAATAAGGGATCACAAGATGATAATGTATTATTAGAACAAAGTGAACCATCAATATTAGATGAGCATGGCATGGCAAGCAAGTCATCACATGAGGTGGATATACTAGCCTTAGTTGTAATGCAATTTGTGACATCTAGACAAGTATCATCAAGAATTTCACATGTAATGCCTATATTCACCTTGGGCTTATTGAGTGTAGAGGCAAAGAGGGTTTCATGAGCTTCCTCAAGCTTCTCATGAGAAACCAAAAGTTTCTCATGAGAAATATTTAGCTCCTCATATTTTGCCACTAAAAAATCATGTTCTTTCTTTAGGGCTTTAAACTTGACCCTCTCTTTGCCACTTAACTCATTAAGCTCCTCAAGCATTTGTGCTAGATCATCATATGACAATTCATTATCACTATCATCATTTTCACTAACACAAGCAGATTTTACCTTAGTACTTCCTTTTGCCATGATACAAAAAGGAGAGTATAGTGATGGAGCCTCCTTGATTGCAATGCCCGCCATGTTCTTTTTTCTTGAGTTTGACTCACCATCGGAGTCAAAGCTTGAGGAGGAATCAGAGTTATCTTCATTTGAGTCTCATTCTCCCACAAAGACTTCATTTTTGCCCTTCTTCTTGTTCAACTTCTTGAATAACTTCTTCTTTTCACCCTTCTCTTTATTCTTCTTGTGAGACTTTTCATCTTCACTTTCTTGTTTGTTGGGACACCTTGAGGCAAAATGACCCTTCTCATTGCACTCATAGCACCTCACATTCTTTAAACTCCTCTTGGTTGACTTCTTGCCACTATTATTCTTGAAAGAATTTGAGGAGTTTCCTCTCTTCTTCATGAACCAATTGAACTTCTTTACAAAGAGGGACATCTCCTCATCTTCGGTATCCTCGTCATAAGAGGTGTCTTCTTACTCTTCACATTTTTTCTCCACCTTGGCCTTCAAGGCAATGCTTTTCTTCTTGGATGAGGAAAGATATTCGGTGTTTCCCTCAACTCTCTTGTTCTTGTAAATCTCATTGGTATTGATTGTCCCCGAGAGAGTTATGGGAGTCAAATTTGACATGTCCAAGTTGATGAGGAAGGTCACAAATGTATCATACTTCTCGGGCAAGGATCTCAACATCTTTTGGGCCACTTGCAATTCGGAGTACTTAACTCCAACACCCTTGAGATCATTGACAATTATATTGAGTCTTGCATACATCTCATTGACGCTTTCATTTGGCAACATGGTGAATGTTTCATAATTGATCTTGAGGTAGTGTGACTTGACATTCTTCACACTAGTTGTTCTATCATGAATATCTTGAAGTGTGACCAAAATATCATGTGTCGTTGGAATATTGCTTATCCTATTGAATTCTTCGGCACATAAACAATTGAAAAATGCATTTGTAGCCTGGGCATCAAGTTGCATATCTTTCTAGTTTTGAGATGTTAGCATAGTCTTGTCTTCAACTTCAAAACATATTTCAACAATACGCCAAATCTCAAAGATCATGGCTTTGAGGTGAGAGGCCATACAAATTTTCCATATAGAATAATTTGTGCCATCAAATAAATGACCCTTGCCTACATTGTGCACCACCTCGTCGGGCATCTTCTCTTTAGGAAGTAAAGCCTAAAATGAAAGACCAAGCTCTGATACCACTTGTAGGATCAATGTAACGACTAGAGGGGGTGAATATGTGGGTTTTAAAATTAATTTAACTTTAATTAGCACTAGACAAAATTTAATATATTTTTTTCAAGGCGAAAGACACTTGAGATAAATGAAGTCTAAAGGTTTGCAACTGAGAAACTAAGGGTGGTTTCGGTCTGGAAGATGAGTGATTGACAAAGATGAGCGTCTGAGTGGTTGAGAGTTGTGTGAGTGCATCGAGGGTTTCGATGTGGAATGGAGGTTTAGCTGCCGAGGGGTTCGGCGGTGCGTCGTGTTCTTATTTTGGCTTGTCTTGTTTGTGCAGGGTGGAGATGCTGACCGACTGTCGACGGCGGGTGATCGAGGGTCAAGCGGGGAGCTTGATGCTGAAGGATTAAGGAGGCCGGGCAAAGTTTGGGAAGATCTCAAGAGTGCATGAAGAGACGAAGCGAGACTTGGATGGACGGCTGACTGCGACGGCGTGTCTATTGGGTTCGCGAGAGGGAGGCCAGGACAAGCATTCAGGCGACTCGAGGGGATCGAGAGCGGAAGTGGCTTGCTGGCACTCGGAGTCGCGAAGCGGTGTCACGAGTCGAAGGCTGAGAGGCTTTGTTAGTTTTTGCTGAAAATCGTCGAAACGTTTCTTTTTTTGTTAATTCAATAAATATGTGTCTAGTTTTAGTTTAAATTTTCAGTTTAGTAGTGTAACCTCTTGGTATAATTTTTGGAGTGGTTCTACTCTGAAATTATATTAAAAGGAGAGTCAATTTGTAATTTTACTTTTAGTTTATATAAGGTAATATTCAGAATTGTTAAATCTAAAATTACTAAGGGTTTATGTGTTAATTGGGGGCTTCTAGAAGAGTAGTTGGTAGGATATTATCTCCCAAGTTGGCTGAACCATTGGAACACTTGTGAGACAAATTTTGAGATGAAAAAACTTGAGAAAACTTCAGTTTGAAGATCTTTGGACGAGCAACAGTAACTTCAAGCAGATTTTCGGATTATATACAGTTTTTTTAGCAAAGACTGTTCCTCGTAAGTCCTTCCAGCGCAGGTTCTCTTTGTGATCAAATTCGATTTTGTGCTGCGTTTTCTGGAGAATCCAGTGTAGAAGTTGTGTGAGATGTCCAAGTAACTTTTGTTGTGCATGAATGGAATGATTCAGTTTTGAAAGTTGCAAAGGATTTCTGTGATGTCTTCGTATTTCTTTTGCTGCTCAAAGTAGGCACCACAGTTCTGAAAAACTGATTCTGGAAAAGTGGTTCAGTTTTGATTTTGCTCCCTTCATGTTTGATGAAATGTTTCACCAAGTGTTCATCAGTATTTTGGCTGATCATTGAAGTGTTTCTTGAGTGATTATTTGGTAGAAGATAGATCAATCATTTGTGCTCAGTTGTTGAATGGAGAACTCAAGGAATTCGGTGAAAAACATTATGAGTTTTGGGTTCAAAGTTTGTGAGAGAATTCCAGTGAAATCAGTACCAAATTCTTGACCCGATACAGTGCTCGAAGGGTTTTTGTTGGAAGCTATTTGTGTTTTTGCTCCTTGATTGTGTTTTACCCTGTTGTGATTACTATTACAGATCTGAAATCACTATTCAATCAGGTTTCTTCTCTTTGTGTTGCTGAATTGAAACTGTTTAGTAGTTTGAAGTTCTATTTACTGATTTTGTTCAGATGTCATAAGTGAAATTGTATTCAAGAGTTATCTTGTTTAGGTTGAATAAGCTTTATACATCTGAGTCAAATTTTAATTGATTGTCTCTTACGATGAATAGTAATCTGATTGGTTGTCTGAAATGTTTCAGAACTTACTTCAATGCTTAGAGAAGGATCAATCTAAATTGAATTAAATAGCCATTGCAAAATGTTTCCAGTCTGAATTAGGTTGATTGAACTCATCCCTATTTTAGAAGAGTAATTTTCTGATGAATTGGTTCATTATTTTATATTTAGTTCAGAACAACTGCTTGCTGAAACAAAAACAACATGCACTGAATATTGTTTGAATCTGAATTTTGACTGAAATTAGAATCAATTGCTTTACTGTGTTAGAATGATTTCAGTTTCCTGATCTGAATATTTGTCAGAACTTCTTTTGAAGCTATTCAATTTGTTTTGAATTGATGTACTATTCTGAAATGTGTGAGTAAACAGATCTGAAAACACTGTATGAGTTCTGAAAATTCAGATTTGGTTCAGTTTCAGTTTTAATTTTCAGAAATCTATTCACTTTCAGTTTAGGAGTTTCCTGTAATCAAAAGTTTAAATACTGTTTTGAATTGACATAAATTTCAGTGTCAAGGTTCAGATCAAGCTTTTAGTTATGCAATTAATTTCAGTTTAAAATACTGAATTCAGACTCTATTTCAAAATTTCAGAATTGAGTCTATTTGCAGGATTGATCTATTCATTACTTTCAGAATTAATTGCAGTTTCTTGGTCTGTTTTCAGATTAGCTACAATAGCTAAGTACTTGTATGTGCAAAATTCAGTGATATGACTCAGTTTGAAATTTGCTGAAGTCTGTTTTTTAGCAGGTTTTGAATTAAAAGTTCAGTTTTAGTTTTGTAATCCAGAATTGATTTTTGAAGTCTGAATTTTAATTGTAATCAGATTTGAATCTGTGATCTGAATTTAATCTGAAGATTGAAATTGTGTTCACTAAAACTTCTGAATTGAAATCTAGAGTGGAGCTGAAATTAGTTTCCTGATTTTAAATCTGTTAACACTATTCATCGTCTTGTCATTATCTGAAGTAGTGTTTTTACAACTGAAACCAAATTGAATCCTGAATCAATATCGTTGTTGAACAGTTCTTGCTCAGTTCTGAGTTTTCTGAATATCTTGCCTCTGTCAGAGTTTCAGACATCGATTTCTATCTATCGACCATCCAGTTACCGATCTACTCATTGTAGTTCGAATTTTCAAGTGTCGACAGAGTGTTTTGATTCTTCAAACGCCGATCAAGACTGACTTTTGAATTTGGAATGATTTGATGCTCTGATTCATTCTGATTTGGTTGAAACTTGAAATTGAGTGTTTAGAGGTGCGTTGGGGTGTTTTGAACAGGCCATCATATTCATAAGAAATTATTGAGGCGCCTATTCACCCCCCTCTAGTCGCCATTCTGATCCCACAATTGGTATCAGAGCCGGTTTGATCACGAGTTGACCTTAACCGGTTGTGATTCTTGTTTTGGCGACATGGAAAGGAATACAAAGATTCCGATGTTTGATGGTCGAGATTATGCTTATTGGAAGGTGCGCATGGAGGCTTATTTGCATAGCCAAGGAAGTGCGATATGGGACATTGTTGCATCCTAGTATGTGATTCCTGACACTCGTACCTCAGAGACTGAGAAGGCTCAATATGAATGAAATAGCAAGGCTAGAAACATTCTTTTTATCAGTCTGAGTCGCAACGAGTTCGACAGGGTCCAGCACCTTCGCACTACACGAGAAATTTGGTCGACCTTGAGTACTTTTCATGAAGGCACATCACAGATTAACGCTAGGAGGCAGAGCACGTATAATCAAGAATACCAAATGTTCGTGCAAGGCCTTGGCGATTCTGTTGATGCTTTGTTTGCTCACTTTGATGACATTGTTAGTAACTTGCGCTCCACTGGGACGCTATCTTACTCTGATCATGATCAAGCGATCAAACTTCTCTATGCTCTGGATCGCAGCATATGGGAAGTAAAGATCTCAAGCATTGAAGAGTCCACGAGTTTTGATACTTTGACATGCGATGAACTCTTCAGTAAGCTTAAGTCCACCGAGATTGCCAAGGCGTCTCGACCAGGAGCTGGAAAATCTTTGTTGCCTTCAATTGCTTTGGTTTCCAGTTCTAGCAGTGGTACCTCATCTGGAGGTAATTTGTCTGGCATTTCTGGAGCTTGTGTTTTCTATGGTTCTTTTGACTTGTCCTCCCTTGTCTCTGTCACAAAAGAACAAGTGGATGCTCTAGATGATGAGGAGCTAGCTCTCATTGTCAGGAAGTTCACTCGCTTTTACAATGATAGACGAGACCAAAGGAGAGGAGGGTCACAAGGGTGTTTTGAATGTGGTGATACGTCTCACATAAAAGCAAATTGCCCTAAACTGAAATTGAAAAATGAAAATGAGCACAAGCACTAAAAATGGAACAAGAAACCCTATTTCAGAGGAAAGCGAGGAAAATTGGCTAAGAGAGTAGCCAGAGCTTTTGTGGCCGCCCTCAGTGACATCGACAGCACGTCAAGCGAGGAGCCAAGCTCGGAGGAAGAGGAGCCTCCCAAGAAAGAAAAGAAGGAGAATGAGAAGAAGACAGTGGACCTCACCGATCTTTGCTTCACGGTCGACGACAACGACATCAGCGACGAGCTCGACACCTCTGAGGTATATCTATCCCGTGATCAGCTTCTTGTTCAGAATGATGAATTGCATGATGCTATTTATTCTCAGGATAGATTGCTTAAACTTGCTGCTAAAGAACGTAAAGAACTAAAACTCAGACTTTAAGCTATCTCCAGTGAACTTGCTATTTTGAAATCTAAGTCTGATGTTGCCGATTGTGAGTCATGTCTTACTGTTATGGATGAGCTTGCTCAGCTGCGTTTTATACATGCTCAAACTGTTGAAAAACTTGAATTAACTAAAAAGCAGCTTTTGTTGGTGGAGTCTAGTCCTGCAATCATTAACGAATGCCTGAACTATCCTTTGCTTGTTGAGAGCATCAATTTGAGAGATAGGCATGTTGATGAACTTAAGGCTAGATTGGAGAGTGTTGAGTGTTCTAAGGATGTGTAGTCGGCATGTCCCACCTACATCACCCTTAAGGACCAACTCAGCTTTTCTAGAGAGCAAGCGGAAAAATTGAAATGTGAGAATGACTACCTTCTCTCCGTTGTGGAAAAATGCACGGAAGGAAAGGGTAGGGTGGACCTGCTTTTGGCTAAAACCAAAATGTGTGCTGATAGGGCAGGGTTAGCTCTCGGGTTGGGTTATGAGAGAACTACTCCAAACACTTTGAGCGAAATTGTGTTCACTCCTCCCACTACCCCTGAGAAAGAGAGAGCCCAGTTATACACCGATCAAAAAGCCAAGAATCCTACCCAACCAACAAAGAAAGATCTTCGTGTTTCAGATGAACCTCCTCAGCCAAAACCCAAGAAAACTGTGAAATTTGCGCCCGAGACCCATACTCACACACCCAAGAAAGTGTATCACTGTTCTTATTATCATCGGGTGGGTCATTTGGTTGGGTTTTGCTTTCGGCGTATCAGGGATGAGCGACGGTCTTTTGCTATGAGCTTTCAGGATATGCATTACCCATCTTTAGGTATGCGTGAGTCTACTTTTCACTCTTATCCTGATTTTGAGGCCCCACATGGTTTTGAGAGTGATTTTGCCCCTCGTGGTGTACACCATGCTTCATATGGTGGTAGATCACGTGTAAGAGGCTTTGATGCTCGACAGGTTGGGAGACCTCATCGATTTCCAAGTTCATGCTTTATTGCTAGACCACACACTTTTTATCATGGTTTATCTCCTGTGCATGGTCAGTCTACTACTTTGCCTGGTTCTCGAGTTTTGCGCTACTGGATTCCAAAACAATTTTTATCTCACCCTCTCACTGAGCATCCGAAAGATACTAGCATGTTTTGAGGGGGAGCTGTGTAGCATTGGATGAGCTTCTGTCATATGATTAATTGCTTTTACAAGTACATGCTTTGAATTGCCTTTGTAGTATTGTCTTTAATACTATTGACTATACTTGGCATGATTTCATCTGAGAATTGACATGAGCATGTCTTTTATTTGTGAAAATTTGAAAATGATCACTGCTTGGTCTAGAAACTAGCTTGAATAGGTTGAGTGCTTTTGCTATCTTTTACACACCTGATAGCTAAGACCTTTTTACTTGGATGCTAATACACAACTTGATTTCATCAAAAATGAATGAAAATGAAAATAAATGAAAATGAAAATGGTTCATTTTCATGCTCTTGTGTGTAAAAACTGAAAAGATACAGTTGTGTTTGCTTTGTCGCACTATTTTGTTCTGGACTGCTTACCATATCACTTTGGTAAGAACCAGGACGGTGTAGTGTTTGCCGAGACTATTGCTTTAAGCTTCTGATGGTTTCAACCTAGGCTTAGCATGGTCGGTTAGCATAAGATTGACATGCAAATAACCCCTGACACAAAAATGAGAAATTTAAAATTCATTGCATATCATGTTTGCTGAAGCACCTTGGAGTGGGATACGCTTATCGAGTGTGTGCTTGTTTAGCTTTTGCATCTCATGCCTTGCCATGTCTAGTATGCTATTCTGACTGGTGATGCTTTTATTTGCTAAAATCTGAAAATGCTTGCTCATGCCTTTTTTTTAAATGGTAATCAATTGAGGATGTCATACAATAATTTAGATGATATTCAAGGTGAATACTTGTTTGTACTATAATTGCAGCTGCTCATGTCTCAGAAGCTCACATCTCTTCTTTACTCTCATTCCCCTCTTTACATCTTTTTATCTCCTTGATGCCTGCATTGTCAAAGGGGGAGAAATGATCTACATAATGTTTTGGCTTTTGGATTGCTTGGTTAAGGAGGGAGTTGGCTTTCATGTTGAAATGTTTTTCTTTGCATGTTGCATCGAGATGCTTTTGCGCTTTTGCTTTGCCTTGCATAAGGTTTTTGCCCAAGCATGGTGATCTTTTACCAAGTGACATGTTTTGCTCTTTTATGAGTTTTTATGGTCACTTGTGCGCGTAACTTGCTATCCTCATCATGTCTTTGCTTTGGGTTGTCAATGCACTCATCAAGGGGAGATTGAGAAACCAAGGGTGGTTTCGGTCTAGATGATTAGTGATTGACAAGGATGAGCGTCTGAGTGGTTGAGAGTTGTGTGAGTGCATCGAGGGTTTTGATGTGGAATGGAGGTTTGGCTGCCGAGGGGTTCGGCGGTGCGTCACATTCTTGTTTTGGCTTGTCTTGTTTGTGCAGGGTGGAGATGCTGTCCGACTGTCGACGGCGGGTGATCGAGGGTTGAGCGGAGAGCTTGATGTCGGAGGATCAGGGAGGCCGGGTGAAGTTTGGGAAGATCTCAAGAGTGCACGAAGAGACGGAGCGAGACTTGGATGAACGGCTGACTGCGATGGCGTTTCGACCGGGTTCGCGAGAGGGAGGCTAGGAAAAGCATTCAGGCGGCTCGAGGGGATCGAGAGCGGAAGTGGCTTGCTGGCGCTCGGAGTCACGAAGCGGTGTCACGAGTCGAAGGGCTGAGAGGCTTTGTCGGTTTTTGCTGAAAACCATCGAAACATTTATTGTTTTTCTTAATTCAATAAATAGGTGTCTAATTTTAGTTTAAATTTCCAGTTTAGTAGTGTAACCTCTTGGTATAATTTTTGGAGTGGTTCTACTTTGAAATTATATTAAAAAGAGAGTCAATTTGTAATTTTCCTTTTAGTTTTTATAGGGTAATTTTCATAATTGTTAAATCTGAAATTACTAAGGGTCTATGTGTCAATTGGGGGCTTCTAGAAGAGTAGTTGGTAGGATATTATCCCCCAAGTTGGCTGAACCATTGGAGCACTTGTGAGACAAATTTTGAGATGAAAAAACTTGAGAAAACTTCAGTTTGAAGATCTTTGGACGAGCAACAGTAACTTCAAGCAGATTTTCGGATTATATACAGTTTTTTCAGCAAAGACTGTTCCTGGTAAGTCCTTCCAGCGCAGGTTCTCTTTGTGATCAAATTCGATTTTGTGCTGCGTTTTCTGGAGAATTCAGTGCAGAAGTTGTGTGAGATGTCCAAATAACTTTTGTTATGCATGAATTGAATGATTCATGTTTTAAAGTTTCAAAGGATTTCTGTGATGTCTTCGTATTTCCTTTGCTGCTCAAAGTAGGCACCACAGTTCTGAAAAACTGATTCTGGAAAAGTGGTTCAGTTTTGATTTTGCTCCCTTCATGTTTGATGAAATGTTTCACCAAGTGTTCATCAGTATTTTGGCTGATCATTGAAGTGTTTCTTGAGTGATTATTTGGTAGAAGATAGATCAATCATTTGTGCTCAGTTGTTGAATGGAGAACTCAAGGAATTCGGTGAAAAACATTATGAGTTTTGGGTTCAAAGTTTGTGAGAGAATTCCAGTGAAATCAGTACCAAATTCTTGACCCGATACAGTGCTCGAAGGGTTTTTGTCGGAAGCTATTTGTGTTTTTGCTCCTTGATTGTGTTTTACCCTGTTGTGATTACTATTACAGATCTGAAATCACTATTCAATCAGGTTTCTTCTCTTTGTGTTGCTGAATTGAATCTGTTTAGTAGTTTGAAGTTCTATTTATTGATTTTGTTCAGATATCATAAGTGAAATTGTATTCAGGAGTTATCTTGTTCAGGTTGAATAAGCTTTATACATCTGAGTCAAATTTTAATTGATTGTATGTTACGATGAATAGTAATCTGATTGGTTGTCTGAAATGTTTCAGAACTTACTTCAATGCTTAGAGAAGGATCAATCTGAATTGAATTAAATAGCCATTGCAAAATGTTTCCAGTCTGAATTAGGTTGATTGAACTCATCCCTATTTTAGAAGAGTAATTTTCTGATGAATTGGTTCATTATTTTATATTCAGTTCAGAACAACTGCTTGCTGAAACAAAAACAACATGCACTGAATATTGTTTGAATCTGAATTTTGACTGAAATCAGAATCAATTGCTTTACTATGTTAGAATGATTTCAGTTTCCTGATCTGAATATTTGTCAGAACTTCTTTTGAAGTATTCTGTATGGAGGATATAAAATTGAAAACCTTCTGTAATTTGTTTTGAATCGATGTACTATTCTCAAATGTGTGAGTAAACAGATCTGAAAACACTGTATGAGTTCTGAAAATTCAGATTTGGTTCAGTTTCAGTTTTAATTTTCAGAAATCTATTCACTTTCAGTTTAGGAGTTTCCTGTAATCAAAAGTTTAAATACTGTTTTGAATTGACATAAATTTCAGTGTCAAGGTTCAGAACAAACTTTTAGTTCTGAAATTAATTTCAGTTTAAAATACTGAATTCAGACTCTATTTCAAAATTTCAGAATTGAGTCTATTTGCAGAATTGATCTATTGATTACTGTCAGAATTGATTGTAGTTTCTTGGTTTGTTTTCAGATTAGCTACAATAGCTACTTGTATGTGCAAAATTCAGTGATATGACTCAGTTTGAAATTTGCTGAAGTCTGTTTTTTAGCAGGTTTTGAATTAAAATTTCATTTTCAGTTTTGTAATCCAGAATTGATTTTTGAAGTCTGAATTTTAATTGTAATCGGATTTGAATCTGTGATCTGAATTTAATCTGAAGATTGAAATTGTGTTCACTAAAACTTCTGAATTGAAATCTAGAGTGGAGCTGAAATTAGTTTCCTGATTTTAAATCTGTTAACACTATTCATCGTCTTGTCATTATCTGAAGTAGTGTTTTTACAACTGAAACCAAATTGAATCCTGAATCAATATTGTTGTTGAACAGTTCTTGCTCAGTTCTGAGTTTTCTGAATATCTTGCCTCTGTCAGAGTATCAGACATCGATTTCTATCTGTCGACTATCTAGTTACCGATCTACTCACTGTAGTTCGAATTTTCAAGTGTCGACAGAGTGTTTCGATTCTTCAAATGCCGATCAAGACTGACTTTTGAATTTGGAATGATTTGATGCTCTGATTCATTCTGATTTGGTTGAAACTTGAAACTGAGTGTTTAGAGGTGCGTTGGGGTGTTTTGAACAGGCCATCATATTCGTAAGAAATTGTTGAGGCACCTATTCACCCCGCTCTAGTCGCCATTCCGATCCCACAACAACCTAGGGTGACAATATAAAATTACTCTAAGAAAATAAATTGCTCAAAGTAAAGTGGACAAGAGACAACCGAATTTTTTTCCGAGGTTCGGAAATTTTACAATTTCCTACGTCCTCGTTGAGGCGAGCTTCACTTGACCGTTGGATGCTTGTGCGGAACTATTTACCCTTTCATTTTCTTGGTTCACAATTGTACTAGCTAGGTTAAAACCTTACGGTGTTTGGTTGAGTTGTGGTTGTGGAAAAAAGTTGTTGTGGGTTGTAGGTTGTGAAAAAGCTGTTGTGGGATGTCAGCTGTGAGAAAACTGAAAGCTGTTTGGCTGAAACGATTGTGGAGAAGCTTCTTTAAGCTGTGAGCTGTGTAAAAATTCAGTTTATGAAATTTTCTTTGGTTGTACGAAATTTGAAATGTCACTTTATAAAATTTTGTATGGTTGTATGAATTTTGAAATGTCACTTTATGAAATTTTGTTTGGTTTATGAAATTTGAAATGTTAATTTATGAAATTTTGTATGGTTGTATGAAATTTGAAATGTCAATTTATGAAATTTTGTATGGTTGTATGAAATTTGAAATGTCAATTTATGGAATTTTGTATGGCTGTATGAAATTTGAAATGTCAATTTATGAAATTTTGTATGGTTGTATGTAATTTGAAATGTTTGTCAATTTATGAAATTTTGTATGGTTGCGAAGCCAAAATCTAAAAGCCGCATAAAGCAGGTCTGGAGAAACTTTCACATTTTCACTATATCAAAAACTGCTTTTACTAAAAGCTACTGGTTTAGAATAGACTCTTTGGTTTGGCTTTTGGCTTCCGGGAAACAAAAACAGCTCCCAAAAACCAAACCAAAGTAACCCTTAGTTTTCATCCATCTTTCAGCACGACATGCTTCAATTCAATCTGATTTTTCATTTTTGTCTCATCTCCTCGGTCGATACACTGTTTCAAATCTGATTGATTGAATCATAATTTGTTGGTCATTAACGCGAAAATAATTCTCAGGAGCTGAGACCCGACCTTTAGTGTTAAAACAAACTTAAAAAATACTATGCAACCCTGAAAAATATTTCTCCACCTAGTCTGAAAGCATTTCTCCGTCTAGTCATGATGATAGATCAATTGTGGTATTTAATCTGTCCTCATTATATAATTATAATTGTGTTCTGAAGCTAGTGTTTACACTATTGGATAAACTAAACATATAATCTTTTCAGCCATTTTAGTGTTTTGTGGTTATCCTCAGCCATGTTTAGTGTTTTGTAGTTATCCTTTTATACAGTTTGAATTGTTTGTATTTTGTATTGTTACTAAATTTACAGTGATTGTTCATAATGACTTTTCAGTAAATTAATTTTTATAAACCATGATAATTGATTATCCGGCTTACCCATGTCTAAGGCACGCATCGTAGCTAGGTAACATTTGGCTTTGTTACTACAAAATTTTTCTGATAATTGGTTCTTATTTTATATTGATTTTATATTACTTAGCGCTGCTTCTAATTTCCCCCCTTTTTCCTTAAAGTAATTTCTGGTTTGTTTCACAACTGCTCCTCTCCTTTTTTTGCCGTAGTAATAATAATTTTTCGCTATGAAAAAGTTGCATCCATATAAACCGCTATGAAAGATTATATATGCATGGTTATTTTTTGCATAGTCCAAATGATAGTATTTTTGAGATTATAAACGAGTTGCTCAACATTTTTTCTTCTCACATGTGTGCCTGATTTCTGTTATTTTGCCAATGATGCTTGAAAGAATAGACTGAATAATATTTTCTAACAGTAGGAAAATAATTAGGTATTTTTGATGACAAAGCTGAAATAATAGAAATAAATTCTTTTTTGGATCAATTATTCATCCTTATTGTAAATGGCCAAATGATGTTGGAAAATACTTTTCATCTTCTGAAGCAGACTGCATATGCAGAGCTAACGTGACTCTTCGGATGGCCAATATGCTGAGTTAATTACATGGACAATGTTTTTGTATCCCATCTTTTTTCATGTCCATTTCGTTTTGATTTTTCCTTACATTCTGTTTCAATTGAACAAATCTTTCCTTTTACTTAAATGAATATTTCTTTTGGCTTAAGTGAATGACCCGCGTATGCTACAGAGCTTATTTATTTTTACTTGATACATGACTTATATAAGAATCTTTTTGTGTAGCCTAAATAGTATTTCTCAGCAATGATTATCAGTCCTGACTATATATATTATAATTATAATTACACTGTTGTAGTATTGCACAAATTTAAACCTATCAACTTTATCAGCCATTTCTAGTGCTTTCTTGTTTTCCTTCTATGTGGTCTCAATAGGGATGGCAGTTTGGCTCGGGACTCGCGAGCTAGCTCGGCTCAGTGTGTTACTGAGCCGAACTCGAGCCAAGCCTCCTGGCTTGGTCAACATTCAAGCCGAACCAAGCCGACTCATTGGCTTGGTCACCGACATATAGAGTGAATCTGTTCTTCTATCTAGTGCATAAAATCATTGATTCGTGTACCGTGGACAACATCAAATCGCGTATTTTTATCATTATGTGAGAATTGAGATGTGAAAACCAAACAACGGACACAAGTCCTCTCCCCTCCTAGCGGTTTGTGACACTGATGCCCTCGATGGCCAGCGGTCCCTGGCCTACTACCCCCACCGGCCACCACTACCTATACCCGACGTCGCTACCTAATTTTTTTGAGAGGAATGAGTCCCCGACGACGCAACTTTCTAAGTTATGGGAGTACAATACATCGAAAGAGATTGAAAAAAACAAACAGACAATGATACTATCGAGCCCAGCCGAGCCAAAATTTGTGCTCGCTAAACCATCCGAGCCGTGCTTGGATCGACTCGATAAAGAGGTGGCTTGAGCTCGGCTCCTTGCTAGTCCTAGGTCTAAACTGGTTGCATTCTTACAGTGATGTGCTGATGATGATCTTTTACTAAATTTTGATAAGTCATGATAATTGGTTATCTGGCTTACCGATGTCTGAGGGGCGCATCTTAGATAATTACATTTGGTTGTGCTTATTGTAAGAGAATGTATTGCTTGCATTAAAAAGAGAATAAGGTTACATATATAGGCCTGAATCTCTAACAGAAAACACAACCAACTGGAGCCCTGCCAATTGGAGGCCCTGCCAACTGGAAGCCCTGCCAGCTGGAGCACTACTTATACACAATCACAGGAATGCTTCCAGTTGGAGCACTACTCATACACAATCGTAGGAATGTCTAAAACGTCCCCGCAGTCGAATCATCGGTGAAACTGATGTTTAGATTGGTCCTAAACTCTGTAAATATAGACGAAGGGATGCCCTTAGTGAAAATATTGGCGACCTGAGATGTCGATGGAACATGAAGAGCACGGACATCACTAAGAGCAACATGCTCCCGAACAAAGTGTAAGTCAATATCCACATGTTTGGTGTGTTGATGCTGAACAGGGTTGGAGGACATGTAGACTGTGCTGATGTTGTCGTGATATACCAATGTTGTCTTGTGCAGAGGAGTGTGTAGCTCAAACAAGAGTTGACGTAGCCAAGCAGTTTCAGCAACAGCATTAGCTACCGCTTGATACTCGGCCTCGGGACTAGAGCTATAGACTGTATTATGATGCTTGGAGGACCATGAGACCTGATTGTCCACAAGAAAAACTACATAGCTAGAGGTAGAACGACGAGTGTCAGGATAGCCAGCCCAATCAACATCAGAATATACAACCAGGTCGGATAGAGCAGAGGGACGCACAAAAAGGCCCATATGTAGGGTGTCACGAACATAACACACAATGCATATGAGAGTGTCAAGATGAGGCTCCCTTGGATCATGCATGTGGAGACAAACTTGCTAAACTGCATACGATATGTCCGTCCTGGTGAAAGTCAGATACTGTAGAGCCCCAGCAAGACTTCAAAAATCAGTTGGGTTAGATACCGGAGCGACATCCGTAGAAAGCTTTGGATTCATATCAACTTGTGTTGAGCATGGTTTGTAGCAGTGTTCTAATAGGCGCTAGGCGCTAGTCGGGCGGAGACCCGTCGCCTAGCACCTAGAGCCGCCTAGGCGGCGCCTAGGTCTGCCCATTTTCTAAGTGTATGTTATTAATTTTCTGCAAGTTCTATGCTTTGCTATTAATTTTCTGCAAGTTTCAAGGCCTCTTCTATTAATTTTTTGGAAGTTTCAAGGTCTCTTCTATTAATTTTCTGCAAGTCCCAAGGAAGAATTTCACGGTCGTCTAGGTGTCTTTTCCCCTCCTTAGTACTTTTTCTCTCCCCTCCTTTGAACCAGACATAATACTTTTTCTCTCTTCTCCTTTGAACCAGACAGACAACCAGGCGTCAGGCTCTTCCCCTCCCTCTCTTCCTTCCTCTCTTCCCCTCCGAGCTCACCGTGCTTGCCAACTATCTTCTCCTACTTTTCCCGGCCAGCCGTCCCCTCCCCTCCAGCCGCCCCTGCGGCCTGCCCTCCTGCCCCTGGTGGTGACGGTGATGGCCAAATCCAGGCCACGCGTAACTCCCGCCATCGGATCTGGCCGCGTGCACGCTAGCCATCGTAGGAGCGGGCCATCTTCCGGCTCCCACCATACCACCGCCCAGCACCGCGGTCAACTGCCTAGGGCCGCGGTTGACCGCCTAGGCGCTTAGGCCGGCCAGCTCGCTACCTGAAAGCAAGTCGCGGTGGTAGGCCGACGCCCAACACCTAATCGATGCCTAGGCAGCGCTAGGCGCCGCCTTTTAGAACACTGGTTTGCAGTCAACCATGCCAGCACACTCAAGAATCTCAAGCATATACTATCGCTGAGAGATAAAAAGACCAAACCTTGTGTACTGAACATGCATGCCCAAAAAATGATGAAGTTGGCCCAAGTCCTTCTTGGAAAATTCCTGTTGAGGAGCATCAATAATGTGGCGCAGGAAAACCATGGAGGAAGCTGTCAGAACAATGCCATCCATGTAAAGAAGGAGATAGGAAGTGTCAGCTCCACAATGATAGACAAATAGGGATGTGTCAGACTTGGCCTTCTTGAACCCAAGGTGTAGAAGATGTGAGGCAAATCTGCATACCATACGTGTGGTGCTTGCTTTAAGCCATAAAGAGAGTGATTGAGTAGACACAGGATGAGTAGAATCCTCAAATCCTGAAGGCCGAACACAATAAACTTTCTCTATCAAAGTGCCATGTAGGATGACATTGTTGACATCCAGCTAATAAATGGGCTAGGATCGTGAGACAGCCAAGGAGAGAACAATCCGGATAGTAGTTGGCTTAACAACAGGGCTAAAGGTTTCGATAAAATCAACACAAAGTCATTGAGTGAAACCATGAAGTACCCAATGAGCCTTGTAGCGCTCAAACGAATCATCCACATTGAATTTGTGTTTGAACACCCATTTTCCTGTCACCACATTGGACCGAGGTCGAGGAAGGAGATCCCATGTGTGGTTGGACAAAAGTGCTAAATATTCGACCTCCATGGTAGCACGCCAATTGAGATCAGCCAATGCAACACGGTAGCTCCGGGGAACAAGAGATAGTTGGGCTACCTCAAATAGCGTGGGCTGATGAAAATCGTGCTTTCCACATGTAATCATGCCATGTTGATTGGTCACAGGCAGAACATGCACAACATCTTTTGGAAGGTGTGTAGTGGTAGAAGTGGGAGATCCTACTATTGGGGAGGGCGACAATGTGGGAGCAGGTGTTAGGGAGGTAGTCATTGCTGGTGGATCTAGGCGCTTGGAGTAGACAAAACCATGGTACCAACCTACAACTAGGGCGGTTGGCAAGTCAGCAGAGGCCTGAGACGGGGCCGAAACTGGTGTTGATTCAGGTGGTCTTGAAGTTGTGATGTCGTGGGTGCAATCAGGCACATCGGAGAAGTCCAGAGCCCTTGAAGTGGCATCCGTAGGTCCTGTAGATGATAAAGATGGTGACATAGCCTAAGGAGCTAGTATCATATTAGTGTAGTCCTCCAAAAAATCAAATGTCGTAGTTTAGGGCACAGATTTGTCGTCAAAGAATGAAAAAGAGGATTCGTCAAAGACCACATGACGAGAGATGATAACCCGATTTGTGTGATGATCAAGGCAAATATATCCTTTATGATGAGGAGAGTAGCCAAGAAAGACACACAAAGAAGAGCGAAGAGCTAATTTGTGGATAGCTGTGGTGGAAAGATTAGGGTAGCACTTGCAACCAAAGACCCTAAGGTGGTCATACGAAGGATTGTAGGACCAAAAGTAGTGACCAGAGGGGGGGGTGAATGGGCGCCTAAAAAATTCTTTCGAATCAATGGCCTTCTCCCAACATCCAACGCGCCTCGAAAATAGTCAGCAGAAAACAAAAACCGTTCCAAAATACTAAAAATAATCTAGCCTAAAAACGACCGGTGTCCTCAACGAAAAGACACCAACACAGTGCTTAGAGGCAGATTAACAGAGCATTCAACTCATGAGCATTTCTAGCATCATAGCGATAATCATCACAAGCATTTAAACAAAATAACTGCTGATGTAAAAGTTCTCTTACAGATAAACTAAAGTGCAATACCAATAAAGAAACATATCAATGACCAAACATAGTGCAATCTGAAATAAACTATTTGCAGCAAATAAATTTATCCAAAGATTAACTACAAGTGCACAGAAATCAAGAGCTATGATAAGTGATAATTTAAATAGATGATTAGGCACGTTTTTTGAGAAAGAACAGGACACTTACTCATACTAATCACGTTGCTACAGCTCAGATGTCCTCGTGACTGCTGCTGCTCGGTTCCTGGCTTCTCTGCCCAAATGTCGTGACTTGATTGCTGCTCCCGTGCGAATCTGCTGCCACTAGGCATGGCTAGCCATAGCTATTCGCCCATAGCTGCTGCAGGTGCTAGACATGAGCGCTAGCTGCACCGCTGTGCTGCTGCATGTGGCTAGCGCTAGCTGCAGAATATACAAACGGCCAGAGAAAGCTTCGCCTGGAGAAGAACAAGCGAAACACGACAGCGGCGATTTCAGAGCGAAGAAAATATACACGCCGGTGGCGGAGGAAAAAGAACAGGAAAAGTGACCCTGAAATTGATTTCTTAAAAATGGGTAATCCTAACCCTAGGTGTTGGGACCCTTTTATAGGCAGCCCAAGCAATGGGAAAAATGAAAAATACTCCTAGGGTTTTTACAGACGCTGAAATAAAAATGGAAAAGACCGAAATGCCCTTAGGGTATTTTACAGACTCGACTGACAGACTGTGGGCCTAAAGGCAAAATAGTAAAAACCTAAATAAAGATAACTTGTCCTGATGTGGAGATTTCGGCCAATCTGAGATCAGCAGTCGTCAGTTTTGCACCGAAACTAACAAAGCATCCACCGTATTCGCACGAGGTACCCGGATTAGGCTGGCCCGACTCCGCAGCTCCCTCAGCCTAGAAATCGCTAGCTGCCCGTGTACCTGAGTCAATCCCGGTCAACAGACCAATGGATCCTCTGCTGCTCCTAGCCCATGTACTCGGATTGGGCCAGCCCGACTTCGCGGCCCCTCTGCCCGAGAGTCGCTCGCTACTCATGTACCTGAGTCACATGCGGCCCAGATACGGCAGGTCTTCTCTTCTCTTCATGTCCTCTTTGACTTTCGTTGACAATCACTCATCACATCTGGAGCCATGAGGCCCATGCTCTTGAACATGACTCCTCAATCTCCCCCTTGATGAGTGCATTGTCAACACTTCTCTTCATCAGTACTTTAGAACCTGCACACACTTGTGGAAATACGAAAACAAAAACACAAGAAGACAAAAGAAAAAAAATAAAATAAAAGTTTAACCCTAATGACCAAAAGCCGAACAGAAGCAAGAAAAACGGTCATTATGGTCAACCAAAAATAAAGACTCAAAATCGAGTGCAATCTCAGAATTTTCAACAAGGATGTCCAAAGAGTAAAGGCAAAAGAGACTCCCCCTGAAACAAATCCCAGAGAAAGCCAAAACTCCCCCTAAACTCTTCTAAAAGATCGAGTAACCGAACAAAATTTCTCCCCCTTGTTGACAATTGGACTCATCAAGTGAGAGTAAAAGCACTCTAAAGAGACACAGACTCGAACTCCCCCTGAAATGCAGCTCCCCCTCAAAATATGCAATGAATGCAACTGGGGTGCAGGTGGAGTGTAAAAAGCATGCTTCTCAGATATGATTGACCGCAATTACAACATCTAGCAGGTATAACAAAAGACACATGAAATGATCAGTGCAGTAAATGATATCTAAATAAAGTCATTTGCACGCATTTTCAATTTTTGCAAATAAAAGCATCAACACATTTTCTAGTCGACAAGCAAGGTAAAACGTGAGATGAAAAAGCTAACTAATATCTACCAAGATAAGCATTGTCCAGAACAAAGTGTTTCAGCAAACTTGTTATCTTTTTAAATTTTAGGCTTTTTCTTTTCCTTTTTCATTTTTGCTAGGGGTTATTTGCATGTCAACCTTATGCTAACCGACCAAGTCAAGCCTAGGCCAGAACTGGACCATCAGAAGCTTAAGAAACTAGTCTTGGCATACATTACACTGTCCTAGTTCATACCAAAGTGCTATGGTAAGCAGTCCAGAACAATGCAATACGATAGAAGCAAACCCACCTGGATCTTTTCAACTTTAAGCATAGAAAGGCATGAATTTTCATTTTTCTATTTTTATCATTTTTATAGCACATTTTCCATGTTAAATCATATAGATATCCAAGTTGCATGTAAAAGATAGCCAAAGCACTCAACCTACACATGCTAGTTACCAGAAGCAATGGTGATCATTTTCAACAATGAATAAGGCATTAGGTTAACAGTGGCGCCGCCGTCGACGAGAATCCGGGAAATCGGCTTCCCATCGATGTGACCCCTGACATAGAGGGGCTTCAGATGGCGAGCCGAGTCCTTGGGCTTCTCGAAGATGGTGTTGCACGGACCGAGGTTCAATTGAGTGACCTCCCCCTCATCCCGTGGTAGGGCGAATTCGGCAGGTAGCGTGACGATGTTGATATCCATCACCTGGGACGCAGGCCCTTCGGAGATGGGCGAGTAATCGTCGTCGAGCATGTCATCATCGTCGTCGCTCGGACTAGGAGTCGGGTTGGTTATCTCAACCAGCTTCTCCCTCCATACCTGCTTTGTAGCTGGCCGAGGGCGTATCTCTTCGAAGATAGCATCGCGCTCGGCCTCAGCTTCCTTCTCGCGCATCTCCTGTGCCCGTAGCCGTTGTAAGCGTCTCTTCTGTGATTTGGACATGCCTAGAGGTGCCCAAGATGGCTGAGGCTTGGTGACGGGTGCTACTGTTCGACTTCTGTTAATTCTGGCCGAAGTGGTACTGCGCCCTTCGGCCTTGTGTACCTCGCGTTCGGAGGGGGCTTCCCTACGAACCCCGTCGGACAGACCAGCCTCGTTCGGCCGATCGAACCAAGCTTCGGCGCAGGGCTCGGCCGAAGCATGAGACTTACCTCCGTCAGACCTCGGTGATAGAGTCTTCGGGATTGGGACTTCCTGAGACCCAACTCTGATGGTTATGGCTTCAGACTCCCTGACTTCGGCCTCCGCGTGCTCGCACCCTTCGGCTTCACTCTGCATAGTCTGATTTGGAGGAACCACAGACAGTCTGTGGGTGATGCCTCCCTCCGCCGCGTCTGTTTGCCCCTGCCATCCATAATACTCCGAAGGAAAATAAGGCATAGTGTTAGGCTGCGGAGGGTACCCTGACTCGGATACATACGGAGCCCACGGGGTCCCCGCCCAGTCATACGGTGGAGGCATCGGCAGCTCTAGTGGCCTCGCCCACTATGAGCCGAACCCGTTTCCTAGAGGGGGGTTCGGCCAAGTCGAAGGTGTCTAAGACCACACCAGCGAAGGGTCCTACCATGCCGGAGGTATGTTCGTCCATTGCGGGCCGAAGCCTCCCATCAGAGAAGTCCAATGCGGTGCATGGTTCGGCCATTGGGGGCCGAAGTTATTGTATAGGGGACCCGACCACTGGAGCTCGAAGTTGTTGTACGGGGGGTTCGGCCATTGTGGCTCGGAACCACCGTGCGGAGAATCAGGTCATTATGGCCCAAAGCCTTCGTGCGAAGGGTTCGCCTGCTTCGGCCCGAAGCCACCCTTCGAAGGTCTTGGCCCCTTCGGCTGTTTTAGCCTAGCGCGCGGACCTGCTTCCTTGGCCCTTCTCTGATGTTTGTTCAACAACATATTATATGTCACCTTCGGCCTCTTGCGAGCCTTAGCCGAAGGGGTATTAACGTTCTGTTTCCACACTCCTACCTCGGGGTTCTTTGGCACGAGTGTGCGAGTGCGTGGTTCTCCAACAAAAACATCTTTCCCTTTAGCTGACTCGACCTGTTCTGGCCAAATCAACACCTTCTTTTCGCTGAGGTCAACGGTGTTAACTGGAAAAGGATCTTTATCCAGCTTCATCTTTGGATCATGGTCTATCTTCAATCGTCCTTCTTCTATGGCCGATTGTATCTGCCATCAAAAAACATTGCAATCATTAGTATTATGAGAATGTGAGTCATGCCACTTACAGTATGGATGCTTCTTTAACTCGTCAGCAAGTGGAATGACTTGACCTTTAGGTAATCTGAGAAGCTGGCTTTTTAAGAGAAAATCAAATATTCTATCACATTTAGTTACATCAAACGAGTACTTAACTTCACTAAGCCAATTCTTTGAGGGGGATGGTCGTAACTTGGAGCAAGTGATAGGTTTATTTTTAGTGCTCCAAACCCATTCGGCCGCGTACATGTCGGCCGAATCCTCCTCCTCTGACTCCTCCTCATCAGAGCGTTCCATGATGTGGATTTCGGCCCTAGGCTTGCTAAACGTCTTAATAAATTTCTTATCTTTGGCTCGGCCTTCTTGGACCAGAGCCCGCTGTAGAACTTGGCTAACTTCTAAAAAGTTTTGATTATCTAATCTTTCTTTAATTTCAGAACGTAACTCGTTAAAAGCTAACTCCGCCAAGTCCCTTTCTGAAATATTAAGGCTAAAACATCGGTTTATAGTATCCCTGAAACGCTTGATGTACTCAGAGGCGCTCTCACTAGATTTTTGCTTAACCGATGTCAAATGCGAAAGCCTAAGTTCTGTCTCACCTATGTAGAAATAATCATGGAATTTCTGCTCTAAATCATCCCACGTGTGGATAGAGTTCGGCGGGAGCGCCGAAAACCAAGTGAAAGCAGTGCCGGACAGCGAGAGAGAAAACAGTCTAACCTTTAGGGCATCTATCCCGCTAACCTCTCCACACTGCGCCAAAAATTGACTGACGTGCTCTAGTGTGGTCTTGCTACCCTCGCCATCGAACTTCGTGAATTCAGGGATCCTATAGCCGCAGGGGTAGGGTACTGTATCAAGATGGTCGGGGTATGGCTTACCGTAAACCCTAACCTGTCCCTTGGGCACGAAGCCAGCACACTCCCTAAATAGTGCGCGAACCCGCTCCTCTATATCATCTTGGTATGTTGCTTGTGCGCGCCTCTCATGCGGGGGTGCGACACGCGGAGGGATATCAGCGTGTCGACCATGGGCGTCTTCCCCACGCGCTATTTGTGTGATGTGCTCGTGGTTGAGCGTCTACGCGTGTGGTGCGGGCAGCGCGGGTATTGGCACAGGTGGTGCGTGGTATGCATTATTAGTTTGGCCGTAGGTGTAATAATTGGTCTCGCCATAAGTGGTGAAGCCGGAGACATGATTGTGCCAGTGCTGTCGTTAGTCCTACTATATATGTGGTTTGCCGGTGGTGCACTAGCAATGGGAACCGGGGGTACGACCTCAGTGAAGCCGAACCTCCTAAGAGTTGCCTCTACTTGGGAGCTAACTGCCAAATCTAAACGGTTGGCTAGTGAAGCGCTAACGGCTTGATCTACTGATGCGGCTATTTTTTTGCTCAATTTCTAAAGAAGATAAATGAGGCGATACAGGGGTTACCTGGACCTGAGCGAGGTCAGGGGTGACGATGTCGCGCTTGATGAAGCCTGCGCGTGTCTTGACATAGCCCCCAAGCATCATGTCTTGGAGCACCTTTAACTTTGCCTCGATCTCTGCTCGGTCTGCTGTGGGGATATCTTCAAGTGTAGGTGATAATATGTTGCGGTTGTCGATATCCGCGTCTCCTATTGTGTCGATCGGCGGTGTAGACATAGTAGTTGATGTAGATGTACCGGTGGCCGATGTAGACGTACTCATCATGTTGGCGTAGCCTTCCCCAACGGAGTCGCCAAAAAGTGTGTTGAAACGAAAACGTGCCCCCGCACTTGGATCAGTTTGATGATCCAAAACTGCACGGATACTTAGGGACAAGCTTAAGCGTGATGTGGCACCGACGTCGCGTTCCGACTACCCTTAATAGTGATAAGAGGGGTGGAGTCGCCAGGAAACCAGATTACACAAAATAATCCAATTAGCCGAAAGAGATAGATTAAACAGAATGAAATCAACAAACCAGTCAGAGCCCGTCTGGTTCGAAGTCCGGTGTGAAGGGTGCGCCGAATGGTACCTTCGGCGTTCGACGCGAAGTGCTCCGCTGAAGGGTGCTTTGGCATTCGGACTGATTCGGTCAAAGGTGGACTCCGAACGGATCTGGATGCGATGATCACCTCCGAACAGCGGGGTCCGAAGGGTACCTTCGGCGTTTGACGCGAAGTGCTCCGCCGAAGGGTGCTTCGGCGTTCGGCCTGATCTGGTTGAAGGTGGACTCCGAACGGATCTAGACGCGATGATCACCTCCGAACAGCGGGGTTCAGCGTGATATCTCTGATACAGCAATCTATGAGATAGTGACGTGAAGGCCACACGCGTGTGCAACTTCGTCCAGTGCGGAGTATGGTCTTGGCAAAGCCTGTTGCCGAAGCCTGCGGTCTTGTCGAAGGGTGTCCTAGGGACCTTCGGAACCGGTCTCTCAGCTCCGGACACCTCCGGTGAAGGGGCTCCGAACGTGCGAACCTGCAATAGAGACGATGCGAAGTACCAATTCGGCCTGAGGACCGAATTTTGCTAAGTGTTGCACTAGTAGCGAAGGTAGCATTCTGTTACGCAGATTAGTGGATACTTCACAGGCGAAGTAATAAGGCGATAGCAATCTATTACGTAGATTAACGGATACTTCATAGGCGAAGTAACAAGGCTTACCACTATTCCGTAGTGACTGGCGGAGGGCTTCCAGGCAAACTCACGAAGAGGTACAGGAAAATAAAGGTAAGGTAAATATGATTAAAGCATTGGCTTTGGTTTGGTTTGAGTTGGGGGGCTTCTCACGTCGGCCATGCCTCTCTATTTATAAGGGGTTAACTCCTAATCTAATCTGCTATTAATCTGGCCAGATAGAGATAGAGATTGAGCTGGTGACGCAAACAACTCTATCTCTGCCAAGGTGGGCTTTGGCCAGGCCCGTCGAGGCCTGCTCCTCAGGCCGAAGCTTCGGTAGCGTGGGCTTCGGCCAGGCCCGTCGAGGCCTGCTCCTCGGGCCGAAGCTTCGGTAGTGTGGGCCTTCGAAGGCTTCCGAAGCTTCGGCAGCGTGGGCCTCCGGAGGCTTCCTGGCCGAATCCCATGAGTTGGCTAGAGGCTTTCGGAGCCCATAGCTCAATGGGCTTCGGCCCTATAGGGCTTCGGACAGACCTTGGACATGTGTACTTTCAGCCCAAATCACCAAAACTTGATATTTTGACAATCTAGCCATTAATGCCATTTTTTGCTATCAACAATACCGTTGTTGCAAAACTTGAAAGAACTAGAGCTGGCTCTGCTGTTCATCTTCTAGGACATAGAAACTCAAATAGGCATAGCGATGTTTAGTTTCAGGCCGGCAAAACTGCTTCAAAAGTTGTGCTGTGTCCGGGTCTGAATAGGATCGGTACGAGATGGCAACAAAAAACTTAGCAAAAATCTGATGCTAGCATGGCTAAAATCATCACTGTAGCAAATCGACAAATATAGCAGTCACTGTAGCAGATCAAGAAGATGGATGTATTGCTGTAGAAAATAGGAAGTATGCAGTGCAGCTCTTGCTGTATAATCCTAGTGAAGCACTTTTATAGAGATGATGAAAGGATGAGAAAAGTACTGTTGATCTACCGAAAAGCAGACAACAAACAAACCAAAAATGTTCCAAGGAAACAAAAACTATCTCAGTTGAAGCATAGCTGATGAAGAACTAAAGCACAACCAGAAATGCAATCAAGATAAATGAAGTAATCAAATTGCAACAAGTTTACCTGAACAAAAATTGAGGACAGCGCAAAACAAGAGCTTGTCGCTGAAACTCTACAGCACTGAAAATACTGTGCTTGATAAGATAAAAGCAATCAGATCAGAGAGAATCGACTGAGCTAGAGAAAGAAAATTTTGGTGGGATGAACAACTAGTTTCCTCAAGTATTCAGCCACCAAAAACACAGCCAAAAATCTTAACCTAACCCTTGGGCATGGGGTCCTTTATATAGGCAAGCCCATTGTTGACACAAAAATTTGCCCCTGCACTTGGGTCAGTTCAACGATCCAAAAGTGTGCGGATACTTAGGGACAAGCTTAAGCGTAACACAACACCGACGTCGCGTTCCGACTACCCTTAGTAGTGGTAAGGAGGGTGGAGTCGCTAGGTAATCAGATCACATAGAAACAATCCAATTCGCTGAAAGAAATGTATTAAATAGAACGAGTCAGAAACTGGACGAAGCCTGACTGATTCGAAGTATGGTGTGAAGGGTGTCGCCGAAGCATACCTTCGGTGTCTAGTGCGAAGTGTTCCGCCAAAGGGTGCCTTCGGCGCTCGGACTGATCTGGCCAGAGATGGACTCCGAACAGATCTAGATGCGACAATCACCTCCGAATAGCAGGGATCAGCGTGAAGTCTGTGATACAGTAAGGTACAGAATAATGACTTAGGCATAGCACGCGAGCATGACTTCATATGGAGCGGAGTACGGGCGTGACGAAGCCTACCGTGGCGAAGTTTGTCGGCGAAGCGCGTTGGTGTGCGGGACTTGGCCAAACTGACAACAGCGTGATGGTCCGGCACGGGCGGTCGAGGTAGCAGTCTTACCGAATGGTGCTCTGGCAGCCTCCGAAACCGATCTCTCAGCTCCGGACTCCTCCAGTGAAGTGGCTCCGAACATAAAAAACCTGCAATAGAGACGATGCGAAGTACCAATTCGGCCTGAGGACTGAATTCTGCTATGTGTTGCACTAGGAGCGAAGATAGCAATCTATTACGCAGATTAGCGGATACTTCACAGGCGAAGTAACAAGGCGATAGCAATCTATTACGTAGATTAACAAATACTTCACAGGCGAAGTAACAAGGATTACCACTATTCTAAAGTGGTCGTCCGAGGGCTTCCAGGCAAACCCACGAAGAATATAGAAAATAAAGATAAAGTATGGTTTAAAGCTAGGGCTTTGTGGTTGATTTGTGTTGGGGGCTTAATGAACCGGCCTCACCCCTATATTTATAGGGGCTAGACTTCTAATCACTAAGCCTATTCTAGTAGGATTCAGTTTGATCACGCGTGAAAAGACTTAGTCAAAATCGGACTTAATCTCTAACCTTGCCCGAAGTAGGCCTTCAGCCAGGCCCGCCGAAGCCTGCTCCTTGGTCCGAAGCTTCGGCGGAGTGGGCCTCCGAAGGCCTTCGGGCCAAAGGCTATGGGGCCGGTTGGAAGCTTCCGAAGCCCGTAGCCTGGTGGACCTTTGGCCCTGTAGGGCTTCGGCCCAACTCGGGACATGTGTATTTTTGGCCCAAATTACCAAAATTTGTATTTTGACAATCTTAACCATTAATGCCATTTTTCGCTATCAACACCCATCAAGGTATTACCCAAAATTCCATTAGAGTTAAAAGACCAAGTATTTACCTAATTGCTATTATGTATTTTCAGAATTATAAATTCTGAAAAATACACAAAGGTATACTCCTAATTTATTACATCATTGAACCTATTCTTTTAATATTTTTCTAGAATTAAGAATTCCAAAAAATACTAAAAGATTACACTTAATCTAGATGACTAAACATAAAAATAAACTCCTATTTATTGGAATTTAAAAACACTTTTTGACACGATGGTTTTCAGCCGAAACCGACAAAGCCTTTCCGATCGTCGACACGTGACACCAATCCGCGAACTCGACCACCAGCAAATCTGTCCCGCTCTCGATCCCCTCGAGCCGCCTGATCACTTGTACTGGCCTCCCTTTCGCTGACTTGGTCGACACACTGTCTTGATCATCCGTCCATCCATGTCTTGTTCTATCTCCACGTGCACTCCTGAAATCATCCCCAACTTCACCCGACCTTCTTGATCCTCTGACATCGAGCTCCCTGCTCGACCCTTGATCACCCGTCGTTGATAGTTGGCTAGCATCTCCACCCTGCACACATGAGACAAGCCAAAACAAGAAACGTGATGCACACCTATTCCCTCGTCATACAATCTCCATTCACACATCGATCCCATCGATGCAAGAAAACCACCACTCACTCATCACTCCGGATTGAGCAACCTTGTCAATCACTCATCACCTAGACAAAAACCACAGTGTGGCCTCACTTGGTTTCACAACATTAGAGAAGTCTATAATATTCAACTCATTCCTAAGTTTGCAAAAGCGGGTTTCATCAAGTGGTTTGGTAAAGATATCTGTTAATTGATCATCGGTTCTTATATGGCTAATAACAATGTAGCCCTTGCCAACATGATCTCTTAGAAAGTCGTGGCGGATATCAATATGCTTGGTTCTAGAGTGTTGGATGGGATTGTTGGCAATTTTCACGGTGCTATCATTATCACAAAGGAGAGGGATATTTGAAAATTCAATTCCATAGTCTAACAAGGTTTGTCTCATCCAAATAAATTGGGCACAACAACTTCCCGTGGAGACATATTCCACCTCGGCGATGGAAAGGGAAACAAAATTTTGTTTCTTAGAAGCCCAAGAGACAAGAGACACCCAAGCATTTTACAACCCCCGGAAGTGATTTTCCTATCTACCTTGCAACCGGTATAATCCGAGTCGAAATAGCCAATTAGCTCAAATTTAACACCTTTGAGGCACCACAAGCCTATATGTATAGAATGTTTTAAATATCTTAGAATTCTCTTGACCACCATCAAATGGCACTCTTTTGGTGCGGCTTGAAATCTAGCACACATGCACACACTAAACATAATATCGGGTCTAGATGTGGTAAGGTAAAGTAAACTACCAATCATTGATCTATATAATTTTTGGTCTATCAGTTTACCTCCCTCATTTAAGTCGAGATGTCTGTTGGTCGCTACGGGTGTCTTGACAGGCTTCGCTTCCATCAACCCAAACCTCTTGAGTAGGTAATGGATGTATTTTGTTTGGCTCACAAACATCCCATTCTTGAGTTTCTTGACTTGAAGTCCAAGGAAGAAACTTAATTCTCCAATCATGGACATCTCGAATTCCCTAGACATCATATCACCAAACTCTTTGTAAAAATCTTCGTTAGTAGAACCAAAAATAATATCACCAACGTAAACTTGACATACAAAGAAATCATCATTTATGTTTTTTGTGAATAAAGTGGTGTCGACTTTCCCAATATTAAAACACTTGGAGAAAAGAAAATTTCTCAACGTCTCATACCAAGCTCTGGGAGCTTGCTTAACCCATAGAAAGCTTTTGACAGCTTATAAACATAGTTAGGATTTTTAGGATTTTTGAAACTGGGTGGTTGTTCAACAAAAATGAGTTCATCTATTTCACCATTTAAGAAAGCACTTTTCACATCCATTTGATACAATTTAATATCAAAACATGAAGCAAAAGCAAGTAGGACACGAATAGCTTCTAATCTAGCCACAGGAGCAAAAGTTTCACCGAAATCCAAACCTTCGACTTGAGTGAAACCATGCGCCACCAATCTCGCCTTGATTCTCACAACCAACCCGTTCTCATCTTGCTTGTTCCTAAAGACTCACTTGGTTCCAATGACGTTGTGCTCCTTGGGTCTCTCCATCAATGTCCAAACCTTGTTTCTTTCGAAATTATTGAGCTCTTCATGCATGGCATTTACCCAATCCGGGTCATTTAGAGCTTCATCTACATGTTTAGGCTCAATAGATTAAACAAAAGAATAATGCTGACAAATAGAAGTAACACGAGATCTAGTTTGAACACCCTTACGAATGTCATCTAAAACTTAATCAATTGGGTGATCCTTAGCGGTGGCATTATAAACCTTGGATGGGATGGTAGGTACTTGATCTTCAACCTTATCTTCATCAATTTGAGCTATATTATGCGTAGCGGAAGTAGAGGCTTCAACTTGTATGGAGGATGGGGGTTCTTCATCTTCTTTAGGTTTGATATCACTGATAGACGTATTCTTCATTGCCCTCATCAAGCCTTCATCACCTACATCATCCAAATTTTCGTGCCCCTCTTGGGAGCCATTAGTCTCATCAAATTGAACATCCGCGGATTCTTCCACAATACCTTTGCTCTTGTTGTATACTCGGTATGCCTTGCTATTTGTTGCATATCCAAGGAGAAATCCTTCATCACAATGGCTTTCAAATTTGGTTAGTCTAACACATTTTCTATAAATATAACATTTGCAACCAAAAACACGAAAATATATAATATTTGGCTTTCTTCCAATGAGAAGTTCATATGATGTCTTTTCAAAAGGCGATGTAAGTAAAGGCGATTAGATGCATGGCAAGCGGTATTAATAGCTTCTACCCAAAATGAGTCGGAGACACTATACTCATCAAGCATAGTTCTAGCCATCTCAATTAGAGTCCTATTCTTTCTTTCCACAACACCATTTTGTTGTGGAGAATAGGTGACAGAAATCTCATGTTTAATGCCGAGATCATCACAATAATCCTCAATATTAGTATTCTTAAACTTGGATCCATTGTCACTCCTAACTTGTACAATTGAAAAGCTAAATTCGTTTTGGGCTCTTTTTGCAAACTTTCTGAAAATCTCGGAGGTTTTAGCCGTGTCATTCAAAAAGAAAACCCAAGTAAATCTTAAGTAATCATCCACAATCAAAAGACAATAACTATTACCATCGATGCTTTTATAAGTTGTTGGACCAAATAAATCTATATGCAAAAGCTCTAATTGTATAGAAGTGGACATGGCACTTTTGCTAGGGTGCAAGCAAGCGACTTGTTTTCCCGCTTGACAAGCACTGCAAAGTTTATCTTTTTCAAATTTTATATATTTTAAACCAACAACTAAATCTCGTTTTAAAAGCTTATTTAATTGACTCATCCCTACATGAGCAAGCCTTCTATGCCAAAGCCAACCCAAGGAGGTTTTAGCCATCAAACAAGTTTTTAAATTTGCATCACTTGAGGAGAGATCCACCGAATAAAGATTTCCAAAACGAAAGCCTTTGAAAACTAAGGAGTTATCATGGATACAAGTTACAAATACTTCTTGAGGATTAAATGTGCATGAAAGGCCTAAATCACATAGTTGAGCAATAGATAACAAGTTAAAATTTAAGGACTCAACTAGTGAAACATTTGAAATGGAGAAATCATTTGAAATAGAAATTTTACCTAATCCTATTACCTTCCCTTTGCTATTATCACAAAAAGTCACCTTTTCTTGATCTTTAGCACCAACTTCAAATGTGGTGAACATCTTCCTATCACCTGTCATATGTTGAGTGCACCCACTATCAAGCACCCAATGTGATTCTCCGGTGTGGTAGTTCACCTACAAAAAGAAATTAAGCCCTTTTAGGTACCCAAATCTTTTTGGGTCCTTGTAGGTTAGTTACCAAAGCTTTGGGCACCCAAATAGATTTTTTTTTCTCACCTAAAACAAGAGTGCCTATGAATTTTGCATAAATAGAACCATCATTTGCTCTCTTAAGCATATAGTGAGAATAAAAAACATCACATTAGGAATCTTACTAATCGGGCATTCACCAATCAAATGCCCAACTTCATGGCATTTATTACAGAATTTACCATTACTCTTAACGAATCTTGGAGCTCGGTTGGAAGGCTTGATGAGGACATCACTTCACATGATACACACATGGAGCCTCCACCTACAATACTACAAGGACCAATCACACGCGCCCGTGCCCGTCGCTTGAACTATGAGGTTAATTCTTTCCTTAGCAACTATTTCAATATTTGTTTGGATGGGATGCTACTGAATACTAGTGATATTTTGTTGCTTAGGAACATGGGAGATGGAATAGAAGAGCTGGACTTGAAGACGGAGCCGCACGGATGCTTGAAGTCAAGATTTCGCTGGTTCGGACTACATCGACCACCCTGCACCAAAATGGCCATAACTTCCTCATACGGAGTCCGATTGGCGCGTTCTTTGACTTTTTGGAAAGCTGAGGAGAAGACGGATCGTTTGCCGTTGGTTTCACATCGTTTGGAGTCTCGAGTCGTTCTATGTGACCGAAACCGTCCTGCGTGACAGAACTGGACCATGTTGGCCCATAGTCTGAGTCTGTACATCTTCTAGCCCACAGCCCAAGTCTGTTCACCTTCCACAGGCCGCCGCCCTATATATTCTCACGTCAGCCACCTCTAGGGTTAGGTTTTGCTTTGTTGCATCTACACTGTTGTGTTTAGATCCCGCCTCTTGCACCGGACCGATTGGCTGCTGCATTGGCGTTGCGAAACCTCACCTTATCTTCGTTTGTCAGTGATTTGGCATTCGGTTTGTATCCTTCCTGTTCTTGCTTGTGTTCTTGGGTTCGCTTGCAGGAATTAGCCTTCGTGGCGAGGTCAATCGCGTTCTGCGTGGTTGATAACCAACGGAGACAGTGGTGTAACGATTGCAAGGTTTTGATCCGCCGGACCGGAGCCTTGGATCGCCAACGTCGAGATTCTCCACCAACCCAAGTTTATCATTTACCTAGCGGAAGATCGGGACCTTCTCCCCCATCAAGGCTTTGTGCCCTTCTTTGGGAACAAACCCAAGCCCCTCCTTGTTAAACGAGCACCTTTGCTCACTCAAGATTTTGTCAAGAGTGCTTTTATCCTTGAAGCACATTTCCAAGCTTTTACTTAGCTTGGCCACTTGCTCCTTGATCTCATTGTTCTCAACAGTTAATAAGGGATCACAAGATGATAATGTATTATTAGAACATAGTGAACCATCAATATTAGATGAGCATGGCATGGCAAGCAAGTCATCACATGAGGTGGATATACTAGCCTTAGTTGTAATGCAATTTGTGACATCTAGACAAGTATCATCAAGAATTTCAAATGTAATGCCTACATTCACCTTGGGCTTATTGAGTGTAGAGGCAAATAGGGTTTCATGAGCTTCCTCAAGCTTCTCATGAGAAAACCAAAAGCTTCTCATGAGAAATATTTAGCTCCTCATATTTTGCCACTAAAAAATCATGTTCTTTCTTAGGGCTTTAAACTTGACCCTCTCTTTGCCACTTAACTCATTAAGCTCCTCAAGCATTTGTGCTAGATCATCATATGACAATTCATTATCACTATCATCATTTTCACTAACACAAGCAGATTTTACCTTAGTACTTCCTTTGCCATGATACAAAAAGGAGAGTATAGTGATGGAGCCTCCTTGATTGCAATGCCCGCCATGTTCTTCTTTCTTGAGTTTGACTCACCATCGGAGTCAGAGCTTGAGGAGGAATCAGAGTTATCTTCATTTGAGTCTCATTCTCCCACAAAGGCTTCATTTTTGCCCTTCTTCTTGTTCAACTTCTTGAAGAAATTCTTCTTTTCACCCTTCTCTTTATTCTTCTTGTGAGACTTTTCATCTTCACTTTCTTGTTTGTTGGGACACCTTGAGGCAAAATGACCCTTCTCATTGCACTCATAGCACCTCACATTCTTTAAACTCCTCTTGGTTGACTTCTTGCCACTATTATTCTTGAAAGAATTTGAGGAGTTTCCTCTCTTCTTCATGAACCAATTGAACTTCTTTACAAAGAGGAACATCTCCTCATCTTCGGTATCCTCGTCATAAGAGGTGTCTTCTTCCTCTTCACATTTTTTCTCCACCTGGCCTTCAAGGCAACGCTCTTCTTCTTCGATGAGGAAAGATATTCGGTGTTTCCCTCAACTCTCTTGTACTTGTAAATCTCATTGTTATTGATTGTCCCCGAGAGAGTTATGGGAGTCAAATTTGACATGTCCGAGTTGATGAGGAAGGTCACAAATGTATCATACTTCTCGGGCAAGGATCTCAACATCTTTTGGGCCACTTGCAATTCAGAGTACTTAACTCCAACACCCTTGAGATCATTGACAATTATATTGAGTCTTGCATACATCTCATTGACGCTTTAATGTGGCAACATGGTGAATGTTTCATAATTGATCTTGAGGTAGTGTGACTTGGCATTCTTCACACTAGTTGTTCTATCATGAATATCTTGAAGTGTGACCAAAATGTCATGTGCCGTTAGAATATTGCTTATCCTATTGAATTCTTTGGCACATAGACAATTGAAAAATGCATTTGTAGCCTGGGCATCAAGTTGCATATCTTTCTAGTTTTGAGATGTTAGCATAGTCTTGTCTTCAACTTCAAAACATATTTCAACAATACGCCAAATCTCAAAGATCATGGCTTTGAGGTGAGAGGCCATACAAATTTTCCATATAGAATAATTTGTGCCATCAAATAAATGACTCTTGCCTACGTTGTGCACCACCTCGTCAGGTATCTTCTCTTTAGGAAGTAAAGCCTAAAATGAAAGACCAAGATCTGATACCACTTGTAGGATCGATGTAACGACTAGAGGGGGTGAATATGTGGGTTTTAAAATTAATTTAACTTTAATTAGCACTAGAAAAGATTTAATAGATTTTTTTCAAGGCGAAAGACACTGGAAATAAATGAAGTCTAAAGGTTTGCAACTGAGAAACCAAGGGTGGTTTCGGTCTGGAAGATGAGTGATTGACAAAGATGAGCGTCTGAGTGGTTGAGAGTTGTGTGAGTGCATCGAGGGTTTCGATGTGGAATGGAGGTTTGGATGCTGAGGGGTTCGGCGGTGCGTCACGTTCTTATTTTGACTTGTCTTGTTTGTGCAGGGTGGAGATGCTGACCGACTGTCGATGGCGGATGATCGAGGGTCGAGCGGGGAGCTTGATGCCGGAGGATTAAGGAGGCCGGGCAAAGTTTGGGAAGATCTCAAGAGTGCACAAAGAGACGGAGCGAGACTTGGATGGACGGCTGACTGCGACGGCGTGTCGATCGGGTTCGCGAGAGGGAGGCCACGACAAGCATTCAGGCGGCTCGAGGGGATCGAGAGCGGAAGTGGCTTGCTGGCACTCGGAGTCGCGAAGCGGTGTCACGAGTCGAAGGGCTGAGAGGCTTTGTTAGTTTTTGCTGAAAACTGTCGAAACGTTTCTTGTTTTTGTTAATTCAATAAATAGGTGTCTAGTTTTAGTTTAAATTTTCAGTTTAGTAGTGTAACCTCTTGGTACAATTTTTGGAGTGGTTCTACTCTGAAATTATATTAAAAGGAGAGTCAATTTGTAATTTTACTTTAAGTTTTTATAAGGTAATATTCAGAATTGTTAAATCTGAAATTACTAAGGGTTTATGTGTCAATTGGGGGCTTCTAAAAGAGTAGTTGGTAGGATATTATCCCCCAAGTTGGCTGAACCATTGGAGCACTTGTGAGACAAATTTTGAGATGAAAAAACTTGAGAAAACTTCAGTTTGAAGATCTTTGGACGAGCAACAGTAACTTCAAGCAGATTTTCGGATTATATACAGTTTTTTTAGCAAAGACTGTTCCTCGTAAGTCCTTCCAGCGCAGGTTCTCTTTGTGATCAAATTCAACTTTGTGCTGCGTTTTCTGGAGAATCCAGTGTAGACGTTGTGTGAGATGTCCAAGTAACTTTTGTTGTGCATGAATGGAATGATTCATTTTTGAAAGTTGCAAAGGATTTCTGTGATGTCTTCGTATTTCTTTTGCTGCTCAAAGTAGGCACCACAGTTCTGAAAAACTGATTCTGGAAAAGTGGTTCAGTTTTGATTTTGCTCCCTTCATGTTTGATGAAATGTTTCACCAAGTGTTCATCAGTATTTTGGCTGATCATTGAAGTGTTTCTTGAGTGATTATTTGGTAGAAGATAGATCAATCATTTGTGCTCAGTTGTTGAATGGAGAACTCAAGGAATTCGGTGAAAAACATTATGAGTTTTGGGTTCAAAGTTTGTGAGAGAATTCCAGTGAAATCAGTACCAAATTCTTGACCCGATACAGTGCTCGAAGGGTTTTTGTTGGAAGCTATTTGTGTTTTTGCTCCTTGATTGTGTTTTACCCTGTTGTGATTACTATTACTGATCTGAAATCACTATTCAATCAGGTTTCTTCTCTTTGTGTTGTTGAATTGAAACTGTTTAGTAGTTTGAAGTTCTATTTACTGATTTTGTTCAGATGTCATAAGTGAAATTGTATTCAAGAGTTATCTTGTTTAGGTTGAATAAGCTTTATACATCTGAGTCAAATTTTAATTGATTGTCTCTTATGATGAATAGTAATCTGATTGGTTGTCTGAAATGTTTCAGAACTTACTTCAATGCTTAGAGAAGGATCAATCTAAATTGAATTAAATAGCCATTGCAAAATGTTTCCAGTCTGAATTAGGTTGATTGAACTCATCCCTATTTTAGAAGAGTAATTTTCTGCTGAATTGGTTCATTATTTATATTTAGTTCAGAACAACGGCTTGCTGAAACAAAAACAACATGCACTGAATATTGTTTGAATCTGAATTTTGACTAAATTAGAATCAATTGTTTTACTGTGTTAGAATGATTTCAGTTTCCTGATCTGAATATTTGTCAGAACTTCTTTTGAAGCTATTCAATTTGTTTTGAATGTATGTACTATTCTGAAATGTGTGAGTAAACAGATCTGAAAACACTGTATGAGTTCTGAAAATTCAGATTTGGTTCAGTTTCAGTTTTAATTTTCAGAAATCTATTCACTTTCAGTTTAGGAGTTTCCTGTAATCAAAAGTTTAAATACTGTTTTGAATTGACATAAATTTCAGTGTCAAGGTTCAGATCAAGCTTTTAGTTATGCAATTAATTTCAGTTTAAAATACTGAATTCAGACTCTATTTCAAAATTTCAGAATTGAGTCTATTTGCAGGATTGATCTATTGATTACTTTCAGAATTAATTGCAGTTTCTTGGTCTGTTTTCAGATTAGCTACAATATCTACTTGTATGTGCAAAATTCAGTGATATGACTCAGTTTGAAATTTGCTGAAGTCTGTTTTTTAGCAGGTTTTGAATTAAAAGTTCAGTTTTAGTCTTGTAATCCAGAATTGATTTTTGAAGTCTGAATTTTAATTGTAATCAGATTTGAATCTGTGATCTGAATTTAATCTGAAGATTGAAATTGTGTTCACTAAAACTTCTGAATTGAAATCTAGAGTGGAGCTGAAATTAGTTTCCTGATTTTAAATCTATTAACACTATTCATCGTATTGTCATTATCTGAAGTAGTGTTTTTACAACTGAAACCAAATTGAATCCTGAATCAATATCGTTGTTGAACAGTTCTTGCTCAGTTCTGAGTTTTCTGAATATCTTGCCTCTGTCAGAGTTTCAGACATCGATTTCTATCTATCGACCATCCAGTTACCGATATACTCACTGTAGTTCGAATTTTCAAGTGTCGATAGAGTGTTTCGATTCTTCAAACACCGATCAAGACTGACTTTTGAATTTGGAATGATTTGATGCTCTGATTCATTCTGATTTGGTTGAAACTTGAAATTGAGTGTTTAGAGGTGCGTTGGGGTGTTTTGAATAGGCCATCATATTCAGAAGAAATTGTTGAGGCGCCTATTCACCCCCCTCTAGTCGCCATTCCGATCCCACAATTGGTATCAGAGCCGGTTTGATCACGAGTTGACCTTAACCGGTTGTGATTCTTGTTTTGGCAACATGGAAAGGAATACAAAGATTCCGATGTTTGATGGTCGAGATTATGCTTATTGGAAGGTGCGCATGGAGGCTTATTTGCATAGCCAAGGAAGTGCGATATGGGACATTGTTGCATCCTAGTATGTGATTCCTGAAACTCGTACCTCAGAGACTGAGAAGGCTCAATATGAATGAAATAGCAAGGCTAGAAACATTCTTTTTATCAGTCTGAGTCGCAACGAGTTCGACAAGGTCCAGCACCTTCGCACTACATGAGAAATTTGGTCGACCTTGAGTACTTTTCATGAAGGCACATCACAGATTAAGGCTAGGAGGCAGAGCACGTATAATCAAGAATACCAAATGTTCGTGCAAGGCCCTGGCGATTCTGTTGATGCTTTGTTTGCTCACTTTGACGACATTGTTAGTAACTTGCGCTCCACTGGGACGCTATCTTACTCTGATCATGACCAAGCGATCAAACTTCTCTATGCTCTGGATCGTAGCATATGGGAAGTAAAGATCTCAAGCATTGAAGAGTCCACGAGTTTTGATACTTTGACATGCGATGAACTCTTCAGTAAGCTTAAGTCCACCGAGATTTCCAAGGCGTCTCGACCAGGAACTGGAAAATCTTTGTTGCCTTCAATTGCTTTGGTTTCCAGTTCTAGAAGTGGTACCTCATCTAGAGGTAATTTGTCTGGCATTTCTGGAGCTTGTGTTTTCTATGGTGCTTTTGACTTTTCATCTCTTGTCTCTGTCACAAAAGAACAAGTGGATGCTCTAGATGATGAGGAGCTAGCTCTCATTGTCAGGAAGTTCACTCGCTTTTACAATGATAGATGAGACCAAAGGAGAGGAGGGTCACAAGGGTGTTTTGAATGTGGTGATACGTCTCACATAAAAGCAAATTGCCCTAAACTGAAAATGAAAAATGAAAATGAGCACAAGCACTAAAAATGGAACAAGAAACCCTATTTCAGAGGAAAGCGAGGAAAATTGGCTAAGAGAGTAGCCAGAGCTTTTGTGGCCGCCCTCAGTGACATCGACAGCACGTCAAGCGAGGAGCCAAGCTCGGAGGAAGAGGATCCTCCAAAGAAAGAAAAGAAGGAGAAGGAGAAGAAGACAGTGGACCTCACCGATCTTTGCTTCGCGGTCGACGGCAACGACATCAGCGACGAGCTCGACACCTCTGAGGTATATCTATCCCGTGATCAACTTCTTGTTCAGAATGATGAATTGCATGATGCTATTTATTCTCAGGATAGATTGCTTAAACTTGCTGCTAAAGAACGTAAAGAACTAAAACTTAGACTTTAAGCTATCTCCACTGAACTTGCTATTTTGAAATCTAAGTCTGATGTTGCCGATTGTGAGTCATGTTTACTGTTATGGATGAGCTTGCTCAGCTGCGTTTATACATGCTCAAACTGTTGAAAAACTTGAATTAACTAAAAAGCAGCTTTTGTTGGCGGAGTCTAGTCCTGCAATCATTAACGAATGCCTGAACTATCCTTTGCTTGTTGAGAGCATCAATTTGAGAGATAGGCATGTTGATGAACTTAAGGCTAGATCGGAGAGTGTTGAGTGTTCTAAGGATGTGTAGTCGGCATGTCCCACCTACATCACCCTTAAGGACCAACTCATCTTTTCTAGAGAGCAAGCGAAAAAATTGAAATGTGAGAATGACTACCTTCTCTCCGTTGTGGAAAAATGCACGGAAGGAAAGGGTAGGGTGGACCTGCTTTTGGCTAAAACCAAAATGTGTGCTGATAGGGCAGGGTTAGCTCTCGGGTTGGGTTATGAGAGAACTACTCCAAACACTTTGAGCGAAATTGTGTTCACTCCTCCCACTACCCTTGAGAAAGAGAGAGCCCAGTTATACACCGATCAAAAAGCCAAGAATCCTACCCCACCAACAAAGAAAGCTCTTCATGTTTCAGATGAACCTCCTCAGCCAAAACCCAAGAAAACTGTGAAATTTGCGCTCGAGACCCATACTCACACACCCAAGAAAGTGTATCACTGTTCTTATTATCATCGGGTGGGTCATTTGGTTGGGTTTTGCTTTCGGCGTATCAGGGATGAGCGACGGTCTTTTGCTATGGGCTTTCAGGATATGCATTACCCATCTTTAGGTATGCGTGAGTCTACTTTTCACTCTTATCCTGATTTTGAGGCCCCACATGGTTTTGAGAGTGATTTTGCCCCTCGTGGTGTACACCATGCTTCATATGGTGGTAGATCACGTGTAAGAGGCTTTGATGCTCGACAGGTTGGGAGACCTCATCGATTTCCAGGTTCATGCTTTATTGCTAGAGCACGCACTTTTTATCATGGTTTATCTCCTATGCATGGTCAGTCTACTACTTTGCCTGGTTCTCGAGTTTTGCGCTACTGGATTCCAAAACAATTTTTATCTCACCCTCTCACTGAGCATCCGAAAGATACTAGCATGTTTTGACGGGGAGCTGTGTAGCATTGCATGAGCTTCTGTCATATGATTAATTGCTTTTACAAGTACATGCTTTGAATTGCCTTTGTAGTATTGTCTTTAATACTATTGACTATACTTGGCATGATTTCATCTGAGAATTGACATGAGCATGTCTTTTATTTGTGAAAATTTGAAAATGATCACTGCTTGGTCTAGAAACTAGCTTGAATAGGTTGAGTGCTTTTGCTATCTTTTACACACCTGATAGCTAGGTCCTTTTTACTTGGATGCTAATACGCAACTTGATTTCATCAAAAATGAATGAAAATGAAAATAAATGAAAATGAAAATGGTTGATTTTCATGCTCTTGTGTGTAAAAACTAAAAAGATACAGTTGTGTTTGCTTTGTTGCACTATTTTGTTCTGGACTACTTACCATATCACTTTGGTAAAAACCAGGACGGTGTAGTGTTTGCCGAGACTATTGCTTTAAGCTTCTGATGGTTTCAACCTAGGCTCAGCATGGTCGGTTAGCATAAGGTTGATATGCAAATAACCCCTGGCACAAAAATGAGAAATTTAAAATTCATTGCATATCATGTTTGCTGAAGCACCTTGGAGTGGGATACGCTTATCGAGTGTGTGCTTGTTTAGCTTTTGCATCTCATGCCTTGCCATGTCTAGTATGCTATTCTGACTGGTGATGCTTTTATTTGCTAAAATCTGAAAATGCTTGCTCATGCCTTTTTTAGATGGTAATCAATTGAGGATGTCATACAATAATTTAGATGATATTCAAGGTGAATACTTGTTTGTACTATAATTGCAGCTGCTCATGTCTCAGAAGCTCACATCTCTGCTTTACTCTCATTCCCCTCTTTGCATCTTTTTATCTCCTTGATGCCTGCATTGTCAAAGGGGGAGAAATGATCTACATAATGTTTTGGCTTTTGGATTGCTTGGTTAAGGGGGAGTTGGCTTTCATGTTGAAATGTTTTTCTTTGCATGTTGCATCGAGATGCTTTTGCGCTTTTGCTTTGCCTTGCATAAGGTTTTTTCCCAAGCAGGGTGATCTTTTACCAAGTGACATGTTTTGCTCTTTTATGAGTTTTTATGGTCACTTGTGCGCGTAATTTGCTATCCTCATCATGTCTTTGCTTTGGGTTGTGAATGCACTCATCAAAGGGGAGATTGAGAAACTAAGAGTGGTTTCGGTCTAGATGATGAGTGATTGACAAGGATGAGCGTCTGAGTGGTTGAGAGTTGTGTGAGTGCATCAAGGGTTTCGATGTGGAATGGAGGTTTGACTGCCGAGGGGTTCGGCGGTGCGTCATATTCTTGTTTTGGCTTGTCTTGTTTGTGCAGGGTGGAGATGCTGACCAACTGTCGACAGCGGGTGATCGAGGGTCGAGCGGGGAGCTTGATGTCGGAGGATCAGGGAGGCCGGGCGAAGTTTGGGAAGATCTCAAGAGTGCACAAAGAGATGGAGCGAGACTTGGACGAACGGCTGACTGCGATGGTGTTTCGATCTGGTTCGCGAGAGGGAGGCTAGGACAAGCATTCAGGCGGCTCGAGGGGAACGAGAGCGGAAGTGGCTTGCTGGCGCTCGGAGTCGCGAAGCGGTGTCACGAGTCGAAGGGCTGAGAGGCTTTGTCGGTTTTTGCTGAAAACCATAGAAACGTTTATTGTTTTTCTTAATTCAATAAATAGGTGTCTAATTTTAGTTTAAATTTTCAGTTTAGTAGTGTAACCTCCTGGTATAATTTTTGGAGTGGTTCTACTCTGAAATTATATTAAAAGGAGAGTCAATTTGTAATTTTCCTTTTAGTTTTTATAGGGTAATTTTCATAATTGTTAAATCTGAAATTACTAAGGGTCTATGTGTCAATTGGAGGCTTCTAGAAGAGTAGTTGGTAGGATATTATCCCCCAAGTTGGCTGAACCATTGGAGCACTTGTGAGACAAATTTTTATATGAAAAAACTTGAGAAAACTTCAGTTTAAGATCTTTGGACGAGCAACAGTAACTTCAAGCAGATTTTCGGATTATATACAGTTTTTTCAGCAAATACTTCCTGGTAAGTCCTTCCAGCGCAGGTTCTCTTTGTGATCAAATTCGATTTTGTGCTGCGTTTTCTGGAGAATCCAGTGCAGAAGTTGTCTGAGATGTCCAAATAACTTTTGTTGTGCATGAATTGAATGATTCATTGTTTAAAGTTGCAAAGGATTTCTGTGATGTCTTTGTATTTCCTTTGCTGCTCAAAGTAGGCACCACACTTCTGAAAAACTGATTCTAGAAAAGTGGTTCAGTTTTGATTTTGCTCCCTTTATGTTTGATGAAATGTTTCACCAAGTGTTCATCAGTATTTTGGCTGATCATTGAAGTGTTTCTTGAGTGATTATTTGGTAGAAGATAGATCAATCATTTGTGCTCAGTTGTTGAATGGAGAACTCAAGGAATTCGGCGAAAAACATTATGAGTTTTGGGTTCAAAGTTTGTGAGAGAATTCCAGTGAAATCAGTACCAAATTCTTGACCCGATACAGTGCTCGAAGGGTTTTTGTCGGAAGCTATTTGTGTTTTTGCTCCTTGATTGTGTTTTACCCTGTTGTGATTACTATTACAGATCTGAAATCACTATTCAATCAGGTTTCTTCTCTTTGTGTTGCTGAATTGAATCTGTTTATTAGTTTGAAGTTCTATTTATTGATTTTGTTTAGATATAATAAGTGAAATTGTATTCAGGAGTTATCTTGTTCAGGTTGAATAAGCTTTATACATCTGAGTCAAATTTTAATTGATTGTATCTTACGATGAATAGTAATCTGATTGGTTGTCTGAAATGTTTCAGAACTTACTTCAATGCTTAGAGAAGGATCAATCTGAATTGAATTAAATAGCCATTGCAAAATGTTTCCAGTCTGAATTAGGTTGATTGAACTCATCCCTATTTTAGAAGAGTAATTTTCTGATGAATTGGTTCATTATTTTATATTCAGTTCAGAACAACTGCTTGCTGAAACAAAAACAACATGCACTGAATATTGTTTGAATCTGAATTTTGACTGAAATCAGAATCAATTGCTTTACTATGTTAGAATGATTTCAGTTTCCTGATCTGAATATTTGTCAGAACTTCTTTTGAAGCTATTCTGTATTGAGGATATAAAATTGAAAACCTTCTGTAATTTGTTTTGAATGTATGTACTATTCTGAAATGTGTGAGTAAACAGATCTGAAAACACTGTATGAGTTCTGAAAATTCAGATTTGGTTCAGTTTCAGTTTTAATTTTCAGAAATCTATTCACTTTCAGTTTAGGAGTTTCCTGTAATCAAAAGTTTAAATACTGTTTTGAATTGACATAAATTTCAGTGTCAAGGTTCAGATCAAGCTTTTAGTTATGCAATTAATTTCAGTTTAAAATACTGAATTCAGACTCTATTTCAAAATTTCAGAATTGAGTCTATTTGCAGGATTGATCTATTGATTACTTTCAGAATTAATTGCAGTTTCTTGGTCTGTTTTCAGATTAGCTACAATATCTACTTGTATGTGCAAAATTCAGTGATATGACTCAGTTTGAAATTTGCTGAAGTCTGTTTTTTAGCAGGTTTTGAATTAAAAGTTCAGTTTTAGTCTTGTAATCCAGAATTGATTTTTGAAGTCTGAATTTTAATTGTAATCAGATTTGAATCTGTGATCTGAATTTAATCTGAAGATTGAAATTGTGTTCACTAAAACTTCTGAATTGAAATCTAGAGTGGAGCTGAAATTGAATCCTGAATCAATATCGTTGTTGAACAGTTCTTGCTCAGTTCTGAGTTTTCTTAATATCTTGCCTCTATCAGAGTATCAGACATCGATTTCTATCTGTCGACTATCTAGTTACCGATCTACTCACTGTAGTTCGAATTTTCAAGTGTCGACAGAGTGTTTCGATTCTTCAAACGCCGATCAAGACTGACTTTTGAATTTGGAATGATTTGATGCTCTGATTCATTCTGATTTGGTTGAAACTTGAAACTGAGTGTTTAGAGGTGCATTGGGGTGTTTTGAACAGGCCATCATATTCGTAAGAAATTGTTGAGGCACCTATTCACCTCCCTCTAGTCGCCATTCCGATCCACAGCAACCTAGGGTGACAATATAAAATTACTCTAAGAAAATAAATTGCTCAAATTAAATTGCTCAAAGTAAAGTAGACAAGAGACAACCAAATTTTTTCCCGAGGTTCGGAAATTTGCCAATTTCCTACGTCTTCGTTGAGGCGAGCTTCACTTGACCGTTGGATGCTTGTGCGGAACGATTTGCCCTTTCATTTTCTTGGTTCACAATTGTACTAGCTAGGTTAAAACCTTAGGGTGTTTGGTTGAGTTGTGGCTGTGGAAAAAAATTGTTGTGGGTTGTAGGTTGTGGAAAAGCGGCTGTGGGATCTCAGCTATGAGAAAGCTGAAAACTGTTTGGCTGAAACGACTATGGAGAAGCTTCTTTAAGCTGTGAGCTGTGTAAAAATTCAGTTTATGAAATTTTCTATGGTTGTACGAAATTTGAAATGTCAATTTATAAAATTTTCTTTGGTTGTACGAAATTTGAAATGTCACTTTATAAAATTTGTATGGTTGTATGAATTTTGAAATGTCACTTTATGAAATTTTGTTTGGTTTATGAAATTTGAAATGTTAATTTATGAAATTTTGTATGGTTGTATGAAATTTGAAATGTCAATTTATGAAATTTTGTATGGTTGTATGAAATTTGAAATGTCAATTTATGGAATTTTGTATGGCTGTATGAAATTTGAAATGTCAATTTATGAAATTTTGTATGGTTGTATGTAATTTGAAATGTTTGTCAATTTATGAAATTTTGTATGGTTGCGAAGCCAAAATCTAAAAGCCGCATAAAGCAGGTCTGGAGAAACTTTCACATTTTCACTATATCAAAAACTGCTTTTACTAAAAGCTACTGGTTTAGAATAGACTCTTTGGTTTGGCTTTTGGCTTCCGGGAAACAAAAACAGCTCCCAAAAACCAAACCAAAGTAACCCTTAGTTTTCATCCATCTTTCAGCACGACATGCTTCAATTCAATCTGATTTTTCATTTTTGTCTCATCTCCTCGGTCGATACACTGTTTCAAATCTGATTGATTGAATCATAATTTGTTGGTCATTAACGCGAAAATAATTCTCAGGAGCTGAGACCCGACCTTTAGTGTTAAAACAAACTTAAAAAATACTATGCAACCCTGAAAAATATTTCTCCACCTAGTCTGAAAGCATTTCTCCGTCTAGTCATGATGATAGATCAATTGTGGTATTTAATCTGTCCTCATTATATAATTATAATTGTGTTCTGAAGCTAGTGTTTACACTATTGGATAAACTAAACATATAATCTTTTCAGCCATTTTAGTGTTTTGTGGTTATCCTCAGCCATGTTTAGTGTTTTGTAGTTATCCTTTTATACAGTTTGAATTGTTTGTATTTTGTATTGTTACTAAATTTACAGTGATTGTTCATAATGACTTTTCAGTAAATTAATTTTTATAAACCATGATAATTGATTATCCGGCTTACCCATGTCTAAGGCACGCATCGTAGCTAGGTAACATTTGGCTTTGTTACTACAAAATTTTTCTGATAATTGGTTCTTATTTTATATTGATTTTATATTACTTAGCGCTGCTTCTAATTTCCCCCCTTTTTCCTTAAAGTAATTTCTGGTTTGTTTCACAACTGCTCCTCTCCTTTTTTTGCCGTAGTAATAATAATTTTTCGCTATGAAAAAGTTGCATCCATATAAACCGCTATGAAAGATTATATATGCATGGTTATTTTTTGCATAGTCCAAATGATAGTATTTTTGAGATTATAAACGAGTTGCTCAACATTTTTTCTTCTCACATGTGTGCCTGATTTCTGTTATTTTGCCAATGATGCTTGAAAGAATAGACTGAATAATATTTTCTAACAGTAGGAAAATAATTAGGTATTTTTGATGACAAAGCTGAAATAATAGAAATAAATTCTTTTTTGGATCAATTATTCATCCTTATTGTAAATGGCCAAATGATGTTGGAAAATACTTTTCATCTTCTGAAGCAGACTGCATATGCAGAGCTAACGTGACTCTTCGGATGGCCAATATGCTGAGTTAATTACATGGACAATGTTTTTGTATCCCATCTTTTTTCATGTCCATTTCGTTTTGATTTTTCCTTACATTCTGTTTCAATTGAACAAATCTTTCCTTTTACTTAAATGAATATTTCTTTTGGCTTAAGTGAATGACCCGCGTATGCTACAGAGCTTATTTATTTTACTTGATACATGACTTATATAAGAATCTTTTTGTGTAGCCTAAATAGTATTTCTCAGCAATGATTATCAGTCCTGACTATATATATTATAATTATAATTACACTGTTGTAGTATTGCACAAATTTAAACCTATCAACTTTATCAGCCATTTCTAGTGCTTTCTTGTTTTCCTTCTATGTGGTCTCAATAGGGATGGCAGTTTGGCTCGGGACTCGCGAGCTAGCTCGGCTCAGTGTGTTACTGAGCCGAACTCGAGCCAAGCCTCCTGGCTTGGTCAACATTCAAGCCGAACCAAGCCGACTCATTGGCTTGGTCACCGACATATAGAGTGAATCTGTTCTTCTATCTAGTGCATAAAATCATTGATTCGTGTACCGTGGACAACATCAAATCGCGTATTTTTATCATTATGTGAGAATTGAGATGTGAAAACCAAACAACGGACACAAGTCCTCTCCCCTCCTAGCGGTTTGTGACACTGATGCCCTCGATGGCCAGCGGTCCCTGGCCTACTACCCCCACCGGCCACCACTACCTATACCCGACGTCGCTACCTAATTTTTTTGAGAGGAATGAGTCCCCGACGACGCAACTTTCTAAGTTATGGGAGTACAATACATCGAAAGAGATTGAAAAAAACAAACAGACAATGATACTATCGAGCCCAGCCGAGCCAAAATTTGTGCTCGCTAAACCATCCGAGCCGTGCTTGGATCGACTCGATAAAGAGGTGGCTTGAGCTCGGCTCCTTGCTAGTCCTAGGTCTAAACTGGTTGCATTCTTACAGTGATGTGCTGATGATGATCTTTTACTAAATTTTGATAAGTCATGATAATTGGTTATCTGGCTTACCGATGTCTGAGGGGCGCATCTTAGATAATTACAAGGTTAAAATGGTAAAATCTACCCAAAGCAAGTAGATAAGTCAAATATCTTATCAATCCTGTCGCTCCGCTCCGAAGACTCATATCTTGCGGAGGGCTCCTTCAGATCGTAGATCGAAGCACCCTTCGGCTTAACGACTCCTCCACCTTCGAGTATGAACCCATCAGCTCCGAAGCTAATAAGTCTTTTTGAACTGTTAATCTCTAAGTCCTGAAAGTGAAGCATTTTCCCCCAACAGTAGCCCCTCGAATACGCCTCTCCGAATTTGACTTGTACAGAAGGGAGGCAGTATACGCAAGTAATATTTTCATATTCTGAGACTTAGAGAAAGTTGAACACATTACAGTCATTCGAAGGGTCTTTGATCCGAGGCGTTCGGACTACGGCTTCGCATTCCTAACCGCCGTGTGAATGCTTCGTGGGAAAGAGAACCGTTACGAAGTCCAAACATCGTGAAGTGCCATTTGATTAGAACCGTTACTATACAAGTAGCCGTTACGCTCTATAAAAGGTAACGGTCGAAATTTACGGCGGACTCACACCGTTCCGCTCCCTGGACCCACCTGCCAGCGACGGAAGTCGAACCTGCAGTGTGAATGCAATCGAAGCACAACAACTATCGGACGGTTATAAAAAGGGAATTGGAATTTACTCATAACTTTTTACCGTGCCTAGCATCCGCAATTCACTTTCTTCAACCTTCAATTCTCACAACTTCCCGATCCACCGAGCCATGGCGAGGACCAGCCACACCGTGCCGGCGATAGCGGGCACTCTGGCGCAGAGGCAAGCGTGGGCCGCCTCAGCCGTAGCAGCAATGGTAGGAGCTCCGGGCGATGCCTGGCCCAAGAACAAGAACCCCCGGGAGCTCCGCCCGCCATCCAAGAAGAAGCTCCCCCAAAGCTTCCTCATCGTCCAGTCCACGAGCACCGCCGAATCCATTGAAGAGGCCGTGGAAGGGAAGCTGGGGGCCGGAATGAGGACTCGAGTCCCTGGACCAGAATCAACTCCGCGGCCACGGAGTGGAGAGGTCGTGGTCTTCGAGGCCTTCTTCGAAGCAGGCCTAGGGCTGCCGGCCATCGACTTCTTATCTGAGGTATTGGACATGTTCCATATTACCTTGCCCCAGTTGTCTCCCAATGCCATCGCCCGTCTGGCTGTCTTTGAGTGGGCGCTTCAGGCCGAAGGTTGCGAGGGACGATCGGAGGTCTTCGCCGCCACCCACGAAGCCATCTGCCAGCCGAAGCCGCAAGATGGCTCCAGGGACACCAAGGTGATAACAGCCTTCAGAAGTGTCAACTTCCAGCTGCGGAGGGAGCATGCCCAGCATTTTGCAGCGAAGGCCATCAACGACCGATGGTATACCAACTGGATCCTCCGGTGGTTCTACGCCGAGGTTGGAGAGGACTCCCCTCTCGCTGGGCCCCTTCAAGAGATCTGGTTCCAGAAGGAGGTGGAAGTTACCCCGAACCCTAGCCTGCTCTCAACACGGCTAGGGCTACTGACTTCGGTGGCCAGTCGCATAAGCATGCGCGACCTTGCCGAAGAGTTCATTGCTCTTTGAATTCCACCCCTCGGGGCAAACTAGCCAATAGTGTTTCAACACGCTTCGGAGGGTGAGCTCTGAACCCTAGGTAAGACTTCGACTCTTCTGCAATAATATGTTTAGATGAAGAAGACAACATACTTATAATATATTACCTTTTTCCAGCGGCTCCACTGGCGTTGGCCCCGGAGCAGATAGCGCGGGCCACCGAATGGGTCCTCGAAGCCCCTACGGTGGCTGAAAGGCAGAAGAGGATGGAGCTAGTGGGGAGCTAGGAGCGCTCCAACAGGGTGTGGGGAGCCCTCAGGATGGTGCCTCCTCCTCTACCAGATTTCAACCTGGCCGAGCGGCCCCTTGGAAGAGGAAAGCCGTCGCTGAGCCTCCGGAGAAGGCCGGCAAGACCCCCACCAAGAAGAAGAAGGTGGTGAAGATCCCTCCTCAACTGACCCCTGCTTCGTCTGCTTCGTCCTTGGGCATTCAGAGCTCGGCTTCGGATGATTCCGGGAACGAGGGCTCCAGCGCCCAACTGGCGAAGGCCTTCGAGAACTACCTCCTGGAGGGCGACGAAGATGCGGTAGGGGTCCCAACCGAAGCTTCTGCGCCTGCTGTCGTGAGCTCGGAGCCGGAGACTGTCGCCCCCAACTCGCCCGTAGCTGGGGTGATCACGACGGAGGTTGCGGTTCCTGTAGATGCTACACCGGAGAGGACTTCGGGGGATGACCTCGATGAGATTCTCTAGATGTACGAAGTCCTGGAGGACCCGACGATTTTACCTCACGGTGCCTCCGAAGGTATACTTCGAATCTCTTGCCTCGGTCGATTCCTGCAACAATTTTTACTCGTAAATGTTCATCAAATGTACCTTGATGCTGTAGGTACATCAAAGGGCGACGAAGCCCCGGCTGCACACGAAGCTCTAGCCTCCTCAGAGGTTGCGGTTCCGGTGGACACTTTGGCTCCATTGGACGCCCCGGCTCTGGTGGCAGGGGCCGTTTCCGCCGACGCGGCTCTGGTGGTCGGGGCCATCCCTGCCGACGTGGCTCCAGCCGAAGGGGTAGCCGCCGAAGGAGGAGCTACCTCCGTCAGAGTCGAGCCTCCTGTCTTCGTGCCGGGGAGGGGCAAAAGCATGTCAAGCCTCGGACTCCCTCCTGCCTCGATGACGGCACCCTCTTCCAACGAGCCTTCGGCAAGCAACTCGGAGGAAGAGGCAAGGATAGATGATCGCCAAGCTCTGTCTTGGCTCCCTCTGCTAGCTCCTTTCCTGGAGGGGCAGACGGACCTCCGGGCGCTTCTGGGGCCTTTGGCGGAGAAAGGCCAGGAAGTCGCTAACTCCGACTTGGTCTCCGTTTTGAGCGAAGCTAGGGCCCCGGAGCTTAACATGGCCCTCAAAAGGGCTGCCCTTCAGGTATAAGAAGTACCTCAAATATTTTTAATTAGCAAATGTAAATACATGGTACTTACTTATTCTTCTTGTAGCAATTCGTCCTTGCTAGAGCGGCAGTGACTTCCAATGAGGTCGAAACTAACTGACTCAAGAGGAAGGTTACCACTCTACAATCGGCGCTTAAAGGCTCCGAAGAGAGAATGCTTCGGTTGGAGGAAGAGGTCCTCGAAGAACAGAGGGCTAGGGCCGAGGCTGACGAAGCCCTCCGACTCGAAAGGCAGAGCAACGACACACTCCGGACCTCAGCCCAAGAAGCTGAAGTCGAGTGCTTGGTGCTCCGAGTGGAGGTCGAGAAGCTCCGGTAGGCGGCGGCCACTTTGAGCACCCAACTGGTAGAGCTCCAGGGCTCTCTTAAGCAAGCGATGGCCCAGAAGATCTCCTTGCTGTCTCGGATGGCCGAAGTGTCTGCTACTACTGCGGGGTTGGAGGCAGCAGAGAAGAAAAATGCCATGGTGGCAGAACGTACCTTGGATGCCCTTCAGGGTACCTTGGAATATTTTGGCACTATGTGCCCTTCGCCTTCTGCTATGGCCAGCGAGCCCCTTGACCGGAAGTTGAAGAAGATTCAAGTGGTGACGTCGCTGATGATGGGCTCTGGCATCTGGTATGGAGAGATCTCCGGACAGTGCGCTGGAATAGGAGTCCTCCATCACCTCGAAGCCCTTCAAATTCCTATCGCTCCGGTCAGGGGTTCGACACCCGGAAGCTTTGCCTCCGAGAGCTTATTGCATCCTTCAGTAGATGTAGCCTCGGCTTGGGAAGTTTTCCGGTCAACCTGGAAGACGGACCGCAAGGCTGCAGCTAAATCTTGGATCGACGAGGCCCGTCGGCAGAAGCAAGCACAAACGAGGCCGCCGCTTCCAGCCTCGCCGACTCCGACACCTCCTGCTCCGCCAACCGACCCACGGGTCTAGCTCGTAGGGCACTAGATTATGTATAAGAAATCTTGTAAAGCCCCTCGTATTAATGAAAGGTTATAAACAAAAGACTTGTTTGGGTGTTTTATCTTTTAGGTTTTGTCATGCCTTTCGGAACCTGACTTCAAAATATTGGAAATTAACGAAGGGCTCCGGAAGCAGTGGTCAATCCTTGAGAGCTTAAGGCCTTACCGCCGCTCCCACTTCTCTGTTCCTCGCGGAGACAAGGGGGAGGTAACCCTCGAAGTTTTTCAAGAAGTCCTATCTTTCATCAAGGAAGAGGAAAAGGAGAAGGCCTCTTCATCCTCCGAACATATAGATTGGTCTGACTCGGAGTACCAGGCCGAAGACCCTGCGGAGGCTAACTCCAAAAGACTGCTGACTTGGGCCGAGCTTCAAGAAGAGCAGAAGAAATTGCGAGCTCCGAACTAAAAGGACAATCCCAGCAGCTTCGAGCTCCGAAGGTCAAAGTAGCCATAGAGGCCGAAAGGGTCTCCGATTTTACTTAGGCTTGGACCAAAATTTCTCTTGATGTAAAAGTATGACAGATTAATATGAATTGTACTGAAAGCATCTTGTTGTTCTTTACCCTCCTACCCCTCCTTGTGGGTGGGGGACCTTACGCGTTGCAATAAGGTCCGTCGGACACAATGACGTGCACAACAAATCGATGCTTCACACAACACTTAATGACCATACTTATCTTTTCGTAGAGTTCTTCGAACATAGGTTTGCATTATGATTTGTGTAAGTGTCGGAGCTGAATCTATATATGCAGGCTCCTATACTAGTCGCTTAGGACTTTAAAAGTGTCTCATTGGCCAGAGCCTTGAAACCTTATTGCTTGGTCACCTTCGACTCTTTTACAGATGCTTCGGACCCGGAGGCTAGAAATCTGTTTTTTTTAAGTCAGACTCTTCTACGGATCCTAACAAGCCATAGCTTGGGACCCGTAGGCTGGCCACCTTCGGCTCTTTTACAGATACTTCGAACCCGGAGGCCGAAAATCTATCCTTTTAAAGTCCTTAGACTCTTCTACGGATCCTAACAAGCCGGAGCTTGGAATCTGTAGGTTGGCCACCTTCGGCTCTTTCACAGATACTTCGAACCCGGAGGCCGGAAATCTGTCCTTTTAAAGTCCTTAGACTCTTCTACGGATCCTAACAAGCCGGAGCTTGGAATCCGTAGGTTGGCCACCTTCGGCTCTTTTACAGATACTTCGAACCCGGAGGCTGAAAATCTGTCCTTTTAAAGTCCTTAGACTCTTCTACGGATCCTAACAAGCCGGAGCTTGGAATCCGTAGGTTGGCCACCTTCGGCTCTTTTACAAATACTTTGAACCCGGAGGCCGGAAATCTGTCCTTTTAAAGTCCTTAGAATCTTCTACGGATCCTAACAAGCCGGATCTTGGAATCCGTAGGTTGGCCACCTTCGGCTCTTTTACAGATACTTCGAACCCGGAGGCCGGAAATCTATCCTTTTAAAGTCCTTAGACTCTTCTACGAATCCTAACAAGCCGGAGCTTGGAATCCGTAGGTTGGCCACCTTCGGCTCTTTTACAGATACTTCGAACCTGGAGGCCGGAAATCTGTCCTTTTAAAGTCCTTAGACTCTTCTACGAATCCTAACAAGCCGGAGCTTGGAATCCGTAGGTTGGCAGCGAAGCCCTTGAACCCATGGTTCGCAGGCTGTTGCCCGGGTTCTTAGAAAGATGGTTGACTCTGCAAGCATCTCTGTCCTCTTGATGCACGCAGTAGAAAAAACTCTGGCGCCTGCCAGGTACTCTTTCTTGAGGCTTCGGTGCTCCAGCCTTGAAATCTTGCGCCTGTTGATAATTGGCAGGTTCCTTCGGAATGAAGGGTGCGATGCTTAGCACCTCCGAACGGAAATGCTTCTTTCCTCGCCTGTGATCGCTGAAGCGATTGTCCTGAGGGGGTTGCAGTGAAGTTGAGGCTTCGGGCTCCGTCTTCACTTCTCGGAGGGCTGGTGCAGGTGCTACGTCTCGTCGAAGACATCCCTCCTCCGCCTTGGCATACTGTTCGAAGTACGCCATTAGCTGTGCCACGGATGACACAGGCTTCCGTTGGAGCTTGCTGAGGAGATTAGTGTTTAGCACCCCTTCGCGGGCGGCGTCGACTACCGAAGAGGTAGACAAGCCCTTTATCTGCGACTTGGTGTGGGCGAAGCACGTGAAGTATTCTCGGAGCATTTCCCCTGCTCGCTGCTTCACCTGGAACAAGCTCCCTGTTGACATCGGAGCCACAAATGTACCCTGGAAGTTGCTTACGAACTTCCTCTTCAACTGCTCCCAAGACCTGATCGATCCTGACTTCAAGGACCAGAACCATCGGAGGGCCACGCCTTCGAGAGCGATGGGGAAACATTTTTCCATAGTGTTGCGCACCCCTCCGCTTGCTTATATCGCCAGGGCGTATGATCGAGCAAACTCTCCAGGGTCTGACCCGCCGGAGTACTTGTGCACATTCGAGGCCTTGAACCTAGGATCGAAGGGCACTCTTTGCAAGTCCGAATGTAGCGGAGACTCATCATCAAAAGATGCATTCTCAACCTCCTCCGGGACTTGAACAGCTTCGGGAAGATTGCGAGCACCACTATCTTGGGGCCCTTCTGGAGTCTCGGTGGAGGCTTGGGAGCGGAGGCGATCAGCGGCCTCTTGCCTCCATCTAGCCACTTCCTCCTGAAGCCTCGCTAACTGAGTAGCTTCGGCCCCAGGAAGGTCTTCGTCTTCGTCAGAGGGTATCTCCGGGTCTCGGGAACTGACATAATCAGTTTGGATCACCGTAGGAGGATCCCGAGGGCCTCTGGGCACTCGACGCCCAGTGACACCCTCGGGAATCGTTGGAACAGCTAAGGGTCCGGCTCCGTTGGTCCGAGGGGACCTTCGGAGAGGACCCGAGGCTTCTCTTCGCTTCGGAGGCATAGCTAGTAACGGACAGGTCTGAAGACCGAGGACTTCGATTGGTGTGGGAAGGCGAGGGAAGGCCTTCGAACCGCACTAGGAAGCCCCTTACCGAAGGGTGCGCGGAATCTTGGGACTCCAAGGCTCCCTCCGTAAGTGCTCTTCGAAGTGCAGTCAGCAGTAGAGAACAAGCTTCTAGAACTTGGCTCCCCACGGATGGCGCCAACTGTTAGCGTAAAAGATTACGCTAACAGGTTCTCTGAGATCAAGAACAGACAAACAGTGAGTTCGTGTTTAAGAACTATCTCAAGCCTACGTATTGGATAATAGCTTAAGTAGTCCGAATATGTGTGTTAGAATAGCTGAGTATTCCCCTCTTTGTTACAAGGTAAGGAGGGGGGTATTTATAGGAAAAAACGGCTAAGGAAAAGACCTATTTACCCCTCTATTACAACTGACATAGTGGAAACTATTCGATACTCTGAACAGGGTTAAAATAGTAAAATCTACCCAAAGCGAGTAGATAAGTCAAACATCTTATCAATCCTGTCGCTCCGCTCCGAAGCCTCATATCTTGCGGAGGGCTCCTTCGGATCGTAGATCGAAGCACCCTTCGGCTTAACGACTCCTCCACCTTCGAGTACGAACCCATCAGCTCTGAAGCTAATAAGTCTTTTTGAACTGTTAATCTCTAAGTCCTGAAAGTGAAGCATTTTCCCCCAACACACAGGATGAGTAGAATCCTCAAATCCTGAAGGACGAACACAATAAAATTTCTCTATGAAAGTGCCATGTAGGATGACATTGTTGACATCTAGCTAATAAATGGGCTAGGATCGTGAGACAGCCAAGGAGAGAACAGTCCATATAGTAGTTGGCTTAACAACAGGGCTAAAGGTTTCGATAAAATAACACAAAGTCATTGAGTGAAACCACGAAGTACCCAATGAGCCTTGTAGCGCTCAAACGAACCATCCACATTGAATTTGTGTTTGAACACCCATTTTCCTGTCACCACATTGGACCAAGGTCGAGGAAGGAGATCCCATGTGTGGTTGGACAAAAGTGCTAAATATTCGACCTCCATGGTAGCACGCCAATTGAGATCAGCCAATGCGACACGGTAGCTCTGGGGAACAAGAGATAGTTGGGCTACCTCAAATAGCGTGGGCTGATGAAAATCGCGCTTTCCACATGTAATCATGCCATGTTGATTGGTCACAGGCAGAACAAGCACAACATCTTTTGGAAGGTGCGTAGTGGAAGAAGTGGGAGATCCTACTATTGGGGAGGGCGACAATGTGGGAGCAGGTGTTAGGGAGGTAGTCATTGCTGGTGGAGCTAGGCGCTTGGAGTAGAAAAAACCGCGGTACCGACCTACAACTAGGGCGGTTGGCAAGTCAGCAGAGGCCTGATACGGGGCCGAAACTGGTGTTGATTCAGGTGGTCTTGAAGTCGTGATGCCGTGGGTGCAATCAGGCACATCGAAGAAGTCCAGAGCCCTTGAAGTGGCATTCGTAGGTCCTGTAGATGATAAAGATGGTGACATAGCCTGAGGAGCTAGTATCATATCAGTGTAGTCCTCCAAAAATCAAATGTCATAGTTTAGGGCGCAGATTTGTCGTCAAAGAATGAAAAAGTGGATTCGTCAAAGACCACATGACGAGAGATGATAACCCGATTTGTGTGATGATCAAGGCAAATATATCCTTTATGATGAGGAGAATAGCCAAGAAAGACACACAAAGAAGAGCGAAGATCTAATTTATGGATAGCTGTGGCAGAAAGATTAGGGTAGCACTTGCAACCAAAGACCCTAAGGTGGTCATACGAAGGATTGTAGGACCAAAAGTAGCGACCAGAGGGGGTGAATGGGTGCCTAAAAAATTATTTCGAATCAATGGCCTTCTCCCAACACCCAACGCGCCTCGAAAATAGTCAGCAGAAAACAAAAACCGTTCCAAATACTAAAATTAATCTAGACTAAAAACGACCAGTGTCCTCAACGAAAAGACACCAACACAGTGCTTAGAGGCAGATTAAAAGAGCATTCAACTCATGAGCATTTCTAGCATCATAGCGATAATCATCACAAGCATTTAAACAAAATAACTGCTGATGTAAAAGTTCTCTTACAGATAAACTAAAGTGCAATACCAATAAAGAAACATATCAATGACCAAACATAGTGCAATCTAAAATAAACTACTTGCATTAAATAAATTTATCCAGAGATTAACTACAAGTGCACGAAAATCAAGATGATAAGTGCTAATTTAAACAGATGATTAGGCACGTTTTTTGAGAAAGAACAGGACACTTACTCGTACTAATCACGTTGCTATAGTGTAGCTGTACTCTGATTTGCGTGCATGCTCAGATGTCCTCGTGACTGCTGCTGCTCGGTTCCTGGCTTCTCCGCCCAAACGTCGTGACTTGATTGCTGCTCCCGTGCGAATCTGCTGCCGCTAGGCACGGCTAGCCATAGCTATTCTCCCATAGCTGCTGCAGGCGCTAGACATGAGCGCTAGCTGCGCCGCTGTGCTGCTGCTGCCCGTGGCTAGCGCTAGCTGCAGAATAAACAAACGGCTGGAGAAAGCTTCGTCTGGAGAAGAAAAAGCGAAACGCGACAGCGGCGATTTCAGAGCAAAGAAAATATACACGCCGGTGGCGGAGGAAAAAGAACAGGAAAAGTGACCCTAAATTGATTTCTGAAAAATGGGTAATCCTAACCCTAGGTGTTGGGGCCCTTTTATAGGCTGCCCAAGCAATGGGAAAAATCAAAATACCCCTAGGGTTTTTACAGACGCTAAAATAAAAATGGAAAAGACCGAAATGCCCTTAGGGTTTTTTACATACCCGACTGACAGACTGTGGGCCTAAAGGCAAAATAGTATAAACCTAAATAAAGATAACTTGTCCTGATGTGGAGATTTCATCCAATCCGAGATCAGCGGTCGTCAGTTTTGCGCCAAAACTGACAAAGCGTCCACCGTCTTCGCACCAGGTACCCGGATTGGGCCGGCCCGACTCCGCAGCTCCCTCAGCCTAGAAATCGCTCGCTGCCCGTGTACCTGAGTCAATCCCGGTCAACAGACCAGTGGATCCTCTACTGCTCCTAGCCCATGTACTCGGATTGGGCCAGCCCGACTTCGCGGCCTCTCTGCCCGACAGTCGCTCGCTGCTCATGTACCTGAGTCACATGCGGCCCAGATACGGCAGGTCTTCTCTTCTCTTCATATCCTCTTTGACTTTCGTTGACAATCACTCATCACATCTGGAGCCATGAGGCCCATGCTCTTGAACATGACTCCTCAATCTCCCCCTTGATGAGTGCATTGTCAACACTTCTCTTCATCAGTACTTTAGAACCTGCACACACTTGTGGAAACACGAAAACAAAACACAAGAAGACAAAAAGAAAAAAATAAAATAAAAGTATAACCCTAATGACCAAAAGCCGAACAGAAGCAAGAAAAACGGTCATTATGGTTAACCAAAAATAAAGACTCAAAATCGAGTGCAATCTCAGAATTTTCAACAAGGATGTCCAAAGAGTAAAGGCAAAAGAGACTCCCCCTGAAACAAATCCCAGAGAAAGCCAAAACTCCCCCTAAACTCTTCTAAAAGATTGAGTAACCGAACAAAATTTCTCCCCCTTGTTGACAATTGGACTCATCAAGTGAGAGTAAAAGCACTCTAAAGAGACACAGACTCGAACTCCCCCTGAAATGCAGCCCCCCTCAAAATATGCAATGAATGCAACTGGGGTGCAGGTGGACTGTAAAAAGCATGCTTCTCAGATATGATTGACCGCAATTACAACATCTAGCAGGTATAGCAAAAGACACATGGCATGATCAGTGCAGTAGATGATATCTAAAGAAAGTCATTTGCACGCATTTTCAATTTTTGCAAACAAAAGCATCACCACATTTTCTAGTCGACAAGCAAGGTAAACGTGAGATGCAAAAGCTAACTGATATCTACCAAGATAATCATTGTCTAGAACAAAGTGCTTCAGCAAACTTGTTATCTTTTTAAATTTCAGGCTTTTCTTTTCCTTTTTCATTTTTGCCAGGGGTTATTTGCATGTCAACCTTATGCTAACCGACCAAGTCAAGCCTAGGCCAGAATTGGACCATCAGAAGCTTAAGACACTAGTCTTGGCATACATTACACTGTCCTAGTTCATACCAAAGTGCTATGGTAAGCAGTCCAGAACAATGCAATACGATAGAAGCAAACCCACCTAGATCTTTTCAACTTTAAGCATAGAAAAGCATGGATTTTCATTTTTCTGTTTTTTATCATTTTTATAGCACATTTTCCATGTTAAAGCATATAGATATCCAAGTTGCATGTAAAAGATAGCCAAAGCACTCAGCCTACACATGCTAGTTACCAAAAGAAATGTTGATCATTTTTCAATTTTAAAGCATAAAAGCCATGCCCATGACAGATATACGACATATCACGTGAACTGAAGCAAAGCATGATCATCGACAAGTATTCAAAAGCATGGACTAGCTAGAATAAGTAAAGCAGATCAATCATATAACAGAAGCAAGCTCAAAATGTGATATGTGAATATGCATGATATGAACACACACAAAAATACTCAAGAAAAGAGTAAAGAAGAAAGAAAACTGACTCAAAATATCCTAAAAGGATACACAACTCCTAAATCCCCTCGCAAACGCTCAAAAGTAGACTGATCTAGGTGTTTGGTGAAAATGTCAGCCAACTGATGATGGGTATCAACATGAACAAGGTCAATGACACCTTTCTAAAATTGATCCCTCAGAAAGTGAAAGCGCACATCAATATGTTTGGTTTTTGAATGGAGACATGGGTTTTTCCCTATACTAATCGCGCTAGTGCTACCACAGAACAAAGGAACTCTGGCAGGGAAGAACAATACAAAATCTCGCAAAGTGGAAATCATCCAAACTAACTGTGAGTAGCAGCTAGCAGCAGCAACATACTCAGCCTCTGTGGTAGAAAGCACAACTCTAGACTACTTTCGAAAAGACCAAGAGACAAGCAAAGAACCAAGAAACTTGCAAGTACCGGAAGTCGACTTGCGATCCAGCCGACACCCACCAAAGTCAGCGTCGGAAAAGCCAGATAAATCAAGATACGATGATGCTGAATAATAAAGACCGAGATCGGGCGCATAGGTAAGGTACCTGAAAATGCGCTTGACCACCTGCCGATGAGACACGCGTGGTGAAGACTGGAAGCGCACGCACAGTCCCACGACAAACTGAATGTCTGGCCTTGTCGCCGTCAAGTACAATAGCGATCCGATCATCCCTCGATACTCTCTCTTGTTGACCTTGACGCTGCTCTCGTCCTTGTCCAGGCCCCCAGATGTATCCATTAGGGTCATATGAGGCTTTAGCTCTCCACCAAAGTCGAATTTCTTCAACATGTCTCGCGTGTACTTACTCTGGTGGATGAAGATGTCGTCCTTGGTCTGCTTGATCTGGAGCCCTAGGAAATACTTGAGCTCACCCATAAGGCTCATCTCAAACTCACTGTGCATCTGCTCAGAAAACTTGGACAAAAGCGCATTAGTAGAACCACCAAAAATAATATCGTCCATGTAAATCTAAGCAATCAAGAAGTCAGAGCCATCTCTGAGCAAGAAAAGAGTTTTGTCCATAGAACCCATCACAAAGCCCTTCCCCAACAAAAACTTCTTCAACCGGTCATACCAAGCCCTAGAGGCTTGCTTCAGACCGTATAAAGCTTTCTGCAGCTTAAAAACATGTCGAGGAAACTTAGGGTTCTCAAAACTGGGGGGCTGCCTAACAAAGACCTCCTCCTCTATGTACCCGTTCAGAAAAGCACTCTTGACATCCATTTGAAAAAGCTTAAAACCCTTCGAAGCAGCAAATGCCAAAAGAATGCGAATGGACTCAAGACGGGCAACATGGGTGAAAGTCTCCTCAAAATCAATACCCTCTTTTTGGCAAAACCCTGTTCCACTAGTCGAGCTTTGTTGCGCACCACAACCCCATCTTCACCTTGCTTGTTCTTGAACACCCACTTGGTGCCTATGGGGTTGCATCTAGGTGGCAGCTCAACCATTGCCCAAACCCGATTATGGACAAAATTCTCAAGCTCTTCTTGCATGGCATTTATCCAATTCGAATCAGAAAGAGAATGAGAAACATCTATGGGCTCAAAAGATGCAACAAACACAGACTCAACAAAGACAGCAAGTGAGTCAATAGAAGAGCGCAAAGTTCTCTCAGTAAGATCACCGATGATGAGCTCTGAGAGGTGATCACGTTGAACTGCTCGGGATCCTAGGTGATCTGAAGTCACCTCACCGGAGTCAACAGCTGACACCTCTGGACTCGACTGAGGGGGATCGATCGAAGTGGAAGAAGTGATCAAAGGTCCACCCTCATCCTTAGTCGAAGTCTTAGAAGGTGTGGGGTCTGCAGGCTATGCAGAAGGCCCACCCTCATCAACAGGAGGAGCGTCATCATCTTCCTCGAAGAACTCTCCTAGCTCATCATCTCCAGAAAGCTCAAAAGAAGGAGTCAGTGAAGGCATGGACTCATCAAAAGAAACCTTGCAAGTCTCGACAAGCTATTGGGAGTTGAGGTTCCAAACACAGAAGCCTCGAGAATGCAAGGCATAACCAAGAAAGACTCCATCCCAGCAATGAGACTCAAACTTGTCCAAATGCCCTCCCTTCTTGAGCACAAAGCACTTGCAGCCAAACGCTCGCAAGTGACTCACTTTGGGCTGTCTGCCAAACCGTAACTCATATGAAGTCTTACCTAAGTAAGCTCTACGAAAAATGCAGTTGGCCAGATAGCAATCCGTGTTCATGGCTTCAGCCCAAAAGAACCTAGGAGTCCTATGCTCATCGAGCATCGTCCTGGCCATCTCGACTAGCGTGCGGTTCTTTCGTTCCACAACGCCGTTCTGTAGGGGAGTGTAAGGGGCAGAAAACTAATGATCAAGACCCTGATCAGTACAGAAGCTGACAAACTGAGAGTTCTTGAACTTAGAGCCATTGTCAGAGTGAATTGCTCACATCCGACCATTGTTCTCATTCTTCAGCTTCAAAATCAAGTCATGAACAAACTAAAAAGTCTCATCCTTAGACTCCAAAAAGAAAACCCATGAGAATCGAGAAAAATCGTTACTATCACAAGCACGTACCACTTCCCACTGATTGATCATACCCAAGCTAGACCAACAGTGTCCATGTGTAACAGCTCTCCCAGATACGAAGTCATCACCTGAGTCACAGGTGCGTGAGAAGCGGCAACCATTTTCCTATGACGACAGGGATGGCAAACTAGATCCTTCTCCATCTTAAGCTTGGGCAATCCTCGGATAAGGTCCATAGAGCTCAATCTGACTAGCAGATCAAAACTCAAGTAGCCTAACCTTCTATGCCACTTCCAGAGCTCAAAGGAGGATCTAGCTATCAAACAATGAGAAGGGCCAGAAGAACTGGAGAAATCAATCCAAAAAACCTTACCGAAGGGTAAGATCTGGCACACCAAAGATCCTCTAGAATCAACAACAGAAGACATGCCCTTCTTAAATCGAACCTCCAGACCATCCTCAAGAAGTTGCAAAACAGAGATCAAATTGAAATTCAAATTTCCAACCAAAGTAACATTCTTCAAAGAGAAATGATCAGAGATGCGAATTGAGCTAATGTCATGTACCTTCCCTTGACCACTGTTCCCGAAAGTGATGTACTCCTTGGAGATCAGGGGAGTGAGGCTGGAGAACCATCTGCGATGTCCCGTCATGTGGCGAGAGCATCCTGAATCCATGATCCACACGTCCTCTAGTCCTCGATCTTGCACGATCAGTGGTCATAAGTGGGAGCAAATGGTCCGGCACCAGGTTTAGTAAAAGAGCTAAACTAGTGTCGAGCCATCTGCTCAAAGAAAGGAAAGTAGAAAGAGTCATAAGAGTTTGGACCAAAGCACGACTCAAAGCTTGGTCCTTGGTTCTGCCTAATGTCTTGGCCACGAGGTCCAAAGCCATATCCAGAATGACCTGGAGCTCTGCCGGAGCGAACACCACCCTCCGGAGCACAGGCATGAAATCCGTCTCCTCTACCACCACCTACACGACGCGCCCTGGCCTCTAGCCTCTCCCCACGTCGAGGGATTCTCTGTCTACCACCCTACTGGTAGAACTGCTCCTGCCCACCTCGAGCTCTCTCTACTATCTCAACCCGCTTCCTCCTGAAGCAAAACTCCTCAAGATGCCTGTCTCTCTAACAGTACTCACAGTGATAGGTAGGCTTCTTGGGATGTGATTGAGGCTTGGGGTTCTTGGGCTTGGTGGTGTTGGGTGTAGTCTCTTTGGTATGAGACGGTCCAGGTAGAGAGTCTAGAGAAGTGTGGAGATGTTTGGGCTTTGGGACCCTGATGGGCTTCTTGGGTGGAGCTTTAGGTTGTTCTTGAAACACTCCATTCTTGGCCTAACTAGCCTGGAAAGACTCAGTGGAGTGAGTCTTGGGATATCTCTGTTCAGGAGTCATCTTACTCCACTCCACTGCCAGGCTAATGGCACTCTCAAAATTAGCCTTGGTATAGGTGTAACCTACCCCAAACCCATCCTGTCTCTTGAACTGCTGGATCATACTGCTGAGCTGTGGCTCTTTTGCACTCACCCAACTAAGGATCTGACGGAGGTAAAAGTTTTCATTCTGAGTATCAACTAGATCCTCTCTCAAGGAAGCTAGTACCTCCACCTGAGACAAGCAGATCTCACACTCTCTATCAACTTGGGCAGACTTCTCAGCTTTCAGCTTGATTAACTCTAATCTAAGAGACAAGCAGTTCTCACAGATAGTGGGTGGAACTGACAATGTCTCAAGCTCTAGCCTAGTCTGCTCCAGCTCAGCTCTGACTCTCTCCAACTCGCCCAACTCCTCATCACTCTTGGATCTCAGCTCAGCTAAACTAGCTAGATGGGATGGTGTCACGCCCCTATTTAATAAATCAGGACCTTTATTGAAATTCCATAGAATACCAATAAAACAAGACGTTCATCATGCGACCACGTACAATACGAGAAATCATTCACGGTTCGTAGACTGTATTAGTACAAAAGTGATTAAAGATGAAGAGAAACTAATAAAACAAAGGGTCCTAGATGAACGCCTCCTTCCAGTCTCGCCTTGACTGGGTCGCTACTCCAGACCTTCATCCTCCTCGTAGTAGATGGACTCTGGTGGTGTAAGTCAACGGGGGTGAGTACAAATGTACTAAGCAAGCTACCGGATGCAAATATAATGCAGAGTAATAACAAGGGAGATAGTGGCTAATTTTGCGGAAAAGCATAATTGTAAAGCATTAATTGTGATCAATTTATTAGTACAGAAATGTAAACATGTGTATGCATCATCATCTTCTAACTCGAGGGGTACAGTCGGCCCCTCCTCGCTCAACAGTCCTTACATGCCATGTATAACTCAACCATTCAAACAGTAGTAAACTAACTACGAGTAGTTACACAACCCGCCCTGGACCGTGGGCTCGGCTTTTCGAAAAGATTAAATACTCTGATCAGAGATGTACCACTGTACCCACAAGGCACGCACTCATCACTTACACCAAATTGTAACGAGATGACCCATACCACGGGAACTCGTGCCAAAACCTTCCATATGGTCCTCCTCGACCCAACAGCACCCTCTTATGGGTTTCATATGGTGTCCCGACGCGTCGAGCCTCACCATACCCCCCCTTGAGCCACATCGGTACAAGTCACCCGCAGGTTGCCCCTTGCCCCCTCCACTATGGTGCATCGAGTCGGATTGTTCCATACTTTCAGTTAGGACTTACCCATTAGACCTGTGGTTGGTACGGAAGTGCTTTGCAACAGACCCCGCAGACCGGTCCTTATAGTGCCCCGGGTGAGACCAATCAATGCCCTAGCTTGCACCCGGAACCCACCATACTTATAACATAGCCAACTCCAACAGAGTCCAGAGACGAGAATAACAGGGAAATTCATATAACAAAATCCAACTATTTACGACTCATTCTTTTTATCCTATAGCAGTTGTGCCGGTACATTGGGCACTAGCTAATATATATTTTTATAGTAGAGTGACAAGGAGTTAAGGCTTAATAAGCATGGCTTGGGTTTACACACAAGGACGGGGATCTAATAAATATAGTGTAGGGCTTGAGATTAGACTAATGTAATATTATCCTATGAGTTATAGCGATAATTTATTAAAACATGGGCTCAATGATGATCAAAATGGGGGTTGTGACTTGCCTTGATCAGCAAAGGGTGAAGGTGGAACCTCGAGGAAAAACTCCGGCTCCTCGACGAACTCGTAGTCTTCTCGATACGGAAAAATAAACATAGTATTCAATAAATAGATAAAACATCACAAAATAATAAACAGTACAAGTGTTAGAGGTTTTAATATGTTAAATAAAGTTTTATTATTTTTAAGTTTGGTGAAAAACATTAAAGATTAATTTTTAAGGCTTTTCCTAATTCCTTTTATGAATTTATAATTTTATCCCTAAGGGGTTTTTGTTCATTTATTTAATAATATTATTTTGGGCCAAAGTAACATACTTTTTTTATGACTCAAACATGTAGAGAGTAAAATGTTGAGTTTAACAAAATTTGAATGGTGAAATTTGGAGTTAAAATGAGCAAGTTATGAATTTTGGAAGTTTGAATCAATTTCTGAAATTTTATTTAAACAGAAAATGAGATTTAGTCCACGGTGAGGAGAGGAACAAAGTTTATGAAGTAGATTTTCGAGAAATAATTTCCTATGGCTAATGGCTAGGCGGGTCTGTTTGGCTTCCTACAGTCGAGTCGGCTCTGATACCATCTTGTAGCGCCCCGATTTAACAAATCGAGACATTATTGAATTTCATAAGAAAAACAATAATACAAGAGGTTCATCATGCGACAACCGTACATACGACATTGTTCATGGTACGCAGACCATATTTATTACATCATTGTTTTAATAAAAACGGCAAAGTGAAATAATTAGAAAACGGCATGACGAACATCTTCTTCAGGATCTTTCTTCTCGACTGGGTTGCTACTCCAGACCGTCTTCAAAGTAAGCATCCTCTGTGGGGTCCAACGGGTATGCGTACAAAAAGTACTCAACAAGCCACCGCAAATGCAAATAATAATGCAGGATAATAAACAAGGAAGGATAATGGCTAACATTGCAGAATAATGCAGTTGCAGTTAAGGCATTTAGTGTAATCATATTTTAATCATGCGGAAAGTAAACATGAGCATCATCAACATCGACTAACTCGAGGGGTACAGTCAGCCCCACCTTGCTCAACAGTCCTTACATGTCAATCCATCATGCACATACATATTCAAAATAAACTAACTGGGGGATGTCACGCAACCCGCCCTTGACCGCGGGCTCGGCTTTTCGAAAAGATTTAAGACTCTGATCAGAGATGTACTACTGTACCCACAAGGCACGCACTCATCCCAAACGAGATGACCCATACCACGGGAACTCGTGCCAAAACCTCAATATGAGATGTTCCAAGCGATAACCACCCGCTCTAGGTTTCGCCGGCGCGCCGGGCCGCATCCCGGCTAACGTCGCACCCCCTTTTGCGCCACATTGGTGCAAGTCACCCGCAGGTGCAACTTGACCCATCTCCAAATGGTGGCCTCGGTTTGGAACAACCCATACCTTAGTTAGAACTTACCCACTAGACTTGTGGTTAGTACGTAAGTGTATTGCAACGGATCCCTCAGACCGGTCCTTATAGTGCCCCGGGTGCTACTGACCAATGCCCTAGCTTGCACCCGGAACCCACCATGCATACACTCACAACCATGACTCATCACCAACAGAATTTCCAAGGATAAGAAGTAACGGGGATCATATAATAGAACCATTTTGCTACGACTCATTTTTATCCTATAGCGGCCGTGTCACTACATTGGACACTAGCTAATATCATTGATCATATGGTGACAAGGAGGTTATGCGAGATAGCATGGCTTGGGTTGCACATCAAGGTCAGGGGATCCTAAATAAATATAATGTAAGGGTTCGTTTGACTAATGCATATATAACCTATGTGTTGTAGCGATAGTCAATTCAAACATGGGTTCAATATGTTCAAAAGAATTGTTTGGTGACTTGCCTTGTTCAGCAAAAGGAGAGGGAGGGACTTCGGGGAAGTACTCCGGCTCCTCGGCGACGTCGTAGTCTTTTCAATAAAATAAAATAAAAGAACACAACGTTCAATCAAACAATATAGCATTACATGATAAGCACATAAGTTAAAGTTGGTTTGATTTAAAATAAGATAAATTCAATTGTTAAGGTTCTGAAAATTATTTCATAAATAATTTTAAAGGGATTAAAATGAAGGGTTGTCCTTTTTAGAAAACAAATGTGAATAGTCCCATATTAAGTTCCCTAATGATTTATGAAATGAAGAGTTCATGTTATTTTGAGGGCTTTCAGTACATGGACAGAAAAGAATTAATATAAATTTTTCTGAAGTTTAAATGTTTAAATTCATATTTTAATCATAGGGGCATTTGAATACTTATTTAAATAAACATGAAAAATCAAAGTAAGCCTACTGTTTTTATTGTATAAACATGTAGAGAATAATATTATGAATTTTCTGAAATTGGAATGGCAATTTTTAGAGTTCAAATGCGCCAGATATGAATTTTACAAGTTTTAAAACCTTTTCTGGAATTTATTTTAAATTTTAAACCCTCTCGGGTCCACGGTGAACGAGGCTCACGGTGAACCCGCGCACTGTGTGCGTGCGCCGGGTCGATCTGGACTGTCGGATCCAGATCCGACGCGCGGGGGGCGAGGCGGGGCGCGTAAGTTACGATGGACGGTCAGGATTAAAACGTGCGAAGGGGTACCACGTGGACGCACGAGATCGCACGCCGGTTTAAATGAAAACGAACGCGTGAGATCAAAACGTAACGCTTTGACCAGATCCGACGGTGCGGATTAGATCGCGTACGTGGGCTCACGCGCGTCGTCCGATCGCGATCGCACGGTCGGGATCAGATCCGACACGGCACGGGTACTCGACCCGTGCCGGTCGTCTTCTCCGACGACGGCGAGTGGGCCAGCGGCCACGGCGAGCGACGGCGGCCCTAGCTAAGCCTAGAAACGGAAAGAGGGCACTACGGCGGTCACGACGGTACCTTAGGCGAGGCGTGGGGTCGACGGGGCGTGGCCGGCGGTGAGGGTAGACGCGGAAGGTTCCTCGGGTACTCGACGGCGACGGTGTTCCGGCGATCTCCTTGACCAGCGGAGGCGTGGCCGAGGTAGGGGACGTCCTTGCGGTGACGACGGTGGCAGAGGCGCGGGCCGGGGTGGTCCGAGGCGACGGCGAGGGGCGGCCGGAGGCGAAGCAGGGGGAAAGCGCTAAAAGGCGAATGGAGGGCGCTCTGTTCGTTCTCCGCGGCGATTGGGCGTGGGGGTCGAACACGGCGTAGGCCAGGGTATAAATAGTGGCGTCGGCGAGGGTTGCATGCAAGGAAAGCCGAGGGGGAGGTTTTATTCACCGGCGAGGGCTCGGCCATGCACGGCAGCGGTGATCCCGTGGCTTAAAGGCGTGTTTTAACGGGGGGAAACGGTCGGCGCGACGCGGGGGACCGAGTAATGGCGGCAATTTAATGGGGGACGGGCCGGCGAGGCGGATCCGAGGGCGAGGTCGTCGGCCAGCGTGATTTGGGGGCGGTGGCGCGAGGTTGACGACGGCCTGACGAGTGGGGTCCATTGGGCAGCGAGCGCGGGCGAGCGAGGGAGGCATCTGACGGGTGGGGCCGGGTTGTCGGGTGCGCGCGCGAGGGGAGGAAATCGGCGCCGACAGGTGGGGTCGGCTTGTCAGCCAGAGGCGCGCGGGGTAACGGGCTGGGCCGACCGGGAGAGAGAGAAGGGAGGGAGGGGAGCCCAATACTGTTTCTAAGGTTTTCAGATTTAAAGTAATTGCAGAAAATGGATTAAATATTTTGGGGTATTTCCAGAGTGGATAAAATTTATAAAAATTCTGAAAAATATTTCTTGGCTTTAGGATCATATACAAAAATTTTCAGCTACTGGTTTGACCATCTACTCTAAGTTGTAGTTCAAAAGGGTATAAAGAGGTATTTAAAGTATTTTCAGAAATATATATTCCAAGAAATTGAATTTAATAATCTTTTTATTGTATTGAAAATTTGGGGTGTTACAAACCTATCCCCCTTACAAGAATCTCGTCCTCGAGATTGGAACGCTACTCGAATAACTCGGGGTATTGGGCTTTTAGTTCGTCTTCCTTTTCCCAAGTGGCTTCTTCGGCGGGATGGTTATTCCATTGGACCTTGCAGAAGCGAACAACGCGACTTTTGGTTACTCTCTCCTTGGTTTCCAAGATCTTGATGGGTTTCTCTATGTAGGTCAAGTCTTCTTGGACATTAAGCTGCTGAAGGTCGGCTTGCTCGGTGGGTACACGGAGGCACTTCTTCAGCTGAGAGACATGGAACACATCATGAACTCCTGCCAATGATGGAGGCAGTTCAAGTTGATATGCCACTTCTCCTTGTCGTCGGAGAATCTGGAAAGGTCCGACGTAGCGAGGTGCTAGTTTGCCTTTCATGTTGAACCTTTGAGTGCCTCGGAGGGGAGTGACTCGGAGATAGACATAATCGCCCTCCTCAAAGGCTAGGTCTCTTCGACGGTTGTCGGCATAACTCTTTTGCCTAGATTGGGCTGCCTTCAATCGGTCTCTTATGATCTTAACCTTCTCTTCAGCTTCTCTTAATAAATCAGTCCCAAACAGTTGTGACTCTCCGGTTTGATCCCAGAGCAACGGCGTTCTGCACTTACGTCCATAGAGTGCTTCGAACGGGGACATTTGCAGGCTGGCTTGATAGCTGTTGTTGTAGGAGAACTCTGCATATGGTAAGTTCTTGTCCCACATTCCGCCAAAGTCTAGAGCACAAGCTCTAAGCATATCCTCCAATATCTGGTTGACCCTTTCGGTTTGACCGTCGGTCTGTGGATGATAGGCGGTGCTAAAGTTCAGCCGGGTGCCGAGTTCCTCTTGAAGGTTCTTCCAAAACTTGGAGGTAAACTGACTCCCACGGTCAGATACAATCTTCTTAGGAACTCCGTGAAGGCACACGATCCGGGTCATATACAACTCAGCCAATTTGGCGACGGTGTACGTTGTCTTGACCGGGACGAAGTGAGATACCTTGGTGAGTCGGTCGACGATCACCCAGATAGAATCATGACCAGCTTGGGTCCTGGGCAGTCCCGTGATGAAGTCCATTCCTATCTCTTCCCGCTTCCATTCAGGGACCTTGAGAGGTTGAAGAAGTCCGGCAGGTCTCTGATGCTCTGCCTTGACTCGCCGGCATGTGTCGCACTTGGCCACATACTCAGCTATTTCTCTCTTCATGCTGACCCACCAATATTTTTCCTTTAGGTCTTGATACATCTTTGTACTCCCGGGATGGATGGAGTATAGAGTATCGTGGGCTTCTTGCAGGATGAGGGTCTTCAACTCAGGTAGGTTGGGTACGCATACTCGGTTTCCGAACCAGATAGTACCATGCTCGTCCTCGGAAAATCCAGGGGCTTTACCCTTCCTCATGTTCTGTTGGATCTCCAGGATGTCCGGATCTTCCTTCTGCTTTTCTCGGATCTGGTCTATTAAGACAGGCCGGGACTCCATGGCAGTGAGGTACGCTCGAGTGGTGATCCCTAGGTTTAGCCTTTCCATCTCCTTGTAGAGTAAAGGAGCTTGGTCTTGAATCATGATGGCATTGCAGTACCCTTTTCGACTAAGGGCGTCTGCCACCACATTCGCTTTGCCCGGATGATAATGGATGCCCAAGTCGTAATCCTTGATCAGTTCCAACCATCTCCTTTGCCTGAGATTCAGATCTGGTTGGGTGAATATGTACTTGAGGCTCTTGTGGTCGGTGAAGACCTCACACCGGTTTCCCACAAGGTAATGTCTCCATATCTTCAAGGCATGAACCACGGCTGCTAGTTCCAGGTCGTGGGTTGGATAGTTCAGCTCGTGCGGTCTCAGTTGCCGGGAGGCGTAGGATATCACTTTCCCTTCTTGCATTAAGACGCATCCCAATCCTTGACGAGGGGCATCACAGTAGACGTGGAAGTCTTTCCGGATGTCTGGTAGAGTCAGAATGGGAGCTGACACTAGCTTCTTCTTGAGGGTCTGGAAGCTTTCTTCGCAGTCGGGGGTCCATTCAAACTTCACTTCCTTCTGCAGAAGTCTGGTCATAGGCTTGGCGATCTTGGAAAAATTCTCGATGAACCGGCGGTAGTATCCGGCCAATCCCAGAAAACTCCGGATCTCGGTCACGGTTGTGGGCTGCAGCCAGTTGGTTACCGCTTCCACGGTGGTTGGGTCCACTGCTATTCCTCCGGCAGATATGACATGGCCGAGGAACTTCACCTCAGACGACCAAAATTCGCATTTGCTGTATTTGGCGTACAGTTGCTGTTCCCTTAGCTTTCCGAGGGTCAGACGGAGGTGAGTCTCGTGTTCTTCCTTGGTCTTGGAGTAAACGAGGATATCGTCGATGAATACCACGATGAACTTGTCCAAGAACTCCATGAATACGTTGTTCATCATGTTCATGAAAAAGGCTGGGGCATTCGTGAGTCCGAACGACATCACAGTGTACTCGTAGAGTCCATAGCGGGAGGTGAAGGCAGTCTTGGGTATGTCTTCTTCCCTAATCCTCAATTGGTGATAACCTGACCTGAGGTAAATCTTGGAAAACACCGAGGATCCTTTTAGCTGATCGAACAGGTCGTCGATCCGAGGCAATGGGTATTTGTTCTTAATGGTTACGTCGTTCAAGGCTCTATAGTCCACGCACATCCTCTTGGTCTTGTCCTTCTTCATGGCAAAGATAAACCGGTGCACCCCAGGGTGAGGTACTCGGTCGGATATAACCTTTCTGCTCTAGGTCTTCGATGTTGCTCTTGACTTCGGCTAGTTCATTAGCGGCCATTCGGTACGGGCGCTTGGAGATTGGAGTGGTCCCGGGGACAAGTTCGATTCTGAATTCGATGTCCCGCTTGGGAGGCATTCCGGGTAGATCTTCAGGGAAGACATCCGCAAACTCCTTGACTATAGGCACCTCTTCAAGAGCTATCGAGCGAAGGGATGCTCCGAGTGGTTTGTGACTGGTCATCCGAAAGGTGACGGTTACGCCTTCAGGATTGGTCACCATGACGGACTTGTTGGCACAGTCGATCACTCCCTTGTGCTTCATCAACCAATCCATCCCTAGTATAAGGTCGAGTCCGGTGCATTGGATGAGGACTGGCTCAACCCGAAACAGTATTCCTTGGATGTCAATTTGAACCTTAGGGCTGTATAAGCGGGCTGAGGTCCTATTGCCGGGGGTGGCAATCACCATGGGAATGGGTAGAGGGAGCACGTCCAGTTCGTTTGTTTTCACAAAATTTTCCGAGATGAAGGAGTGGGTTGCTCCAGAGTCAAATAATATGACGGCCGGTACGGAATTCACAGCAAACGTACCAAGCACGACTTCAGGAGCCTCCTGAGCTTCCTCCACGCTGATGTGGTTGACGCGGGCGCGAACCGCCTGGTTGGGTACCGCGCCCTGAGCTGGCTTGGGGTGAGGACACTGGTGTGCATAGTGCCCTTCCTTGCGGCAGTTGAAGTAGACAACCGGCCTTCCTTGGCGATCCTTCAAGATCGGGGCCTTGGCGGCTGGTGTCGGCTGAGCGGCCGGAGCTGGTGGAGCGGGGCGAGGATGCTCGGCGTTGGATCCACCGGCGGCGTGAGGTGGCCTGTAGGCGGGCTGAGGATGGTAGGTGGGCGCTGGTGGCGGAGGGACGAAGTGGGGCCTCTGAGAGTTCGCCTGCTGATGCTTGAAGGCGATCATCTTCCTCTTCTTGAGGTCCAGCTTGTTCTGCTCAGTCTCTTGGATGAGCGCTTTGTTGACCAGCCGTTGGAAGTCGGCGAAGTCGGCGGCGACGAGCTGGATGGACTGCTCATCCTTAAGTCCCCTGAGGAACTTGGCTTGGCGGAGGGCGTCGGTGCGCACTTCCTCCGGTGCGTAGCGGGCGAGGCGGTTGAACTCATGGAGGTACTCCATGACGGTCCTGTTGCCTTGTTGCAGGTCGCGGAACTCCTGCTGTTTCACCGCGATGACACCGGCGGGGACGTGGGCGGCGCGAAAAGCGATGGTGAACTCCGCCCAAGTCACTACGTGGCCCTCTGGCTGGGACTCACGATAGTTGTCCCACCATTCCGCGGCGGGACCCTGGAGTTGGTGAGTGGCGAAGGCCACTCGCTCCCGGTCGGTGCAAGGGAGGAGGTCGAGTTTCTTTCCGATGGTGCAAAGCCAATCTCTGGCCTCCATCGGGTTGGTGGTGCTCGAGAAGATGGGCGGACGCACGGGCAAAAACTCGGAGAGTTGCGGAGCGGGCGCGGGTGCTGGTGCACGAGGGGCGGGCTCCCCGTTCTGCAGATGGTCCAACTGAGCCTGTTGGTTTTGCATTTGGGTGAGGAGAGCGGTGATCAGTTGGTTCTGATTCGCCATCATCTCCGCCAAGGTGGGGTGGTTGGCGGAAGGCGATCCAGACTGACGTGGGCCCGTTGCACCCCAGTTGGGTACAACACCCTCGGGCGCATCACGGCTTCCTCCTGCTCCGTTGTTGGAACTGGTGTTCTGGTGCTCGGTCATCTTCTGAATATACAAAGTGATAAAGCAAAAGATGACGAAACAAAAATACAACCAAAAATATCATATAAGATTCAAGCACATAAATATATCAAGTGGTATAAATTGTTCATTACATCAAGCTCTTATTCCATCTACAACCCAACTCGTTGCAGACGGCACCACATACAAAATTATGATTTTTATTTAAATTCGCGTCTCCTAACGCCTACTCGCCACCGGAGGCGGTCTCCGTGCTCTCGGAACCACGAGTGCGCGGCTCCAGAGAGATGGTGGGCTCGAGAAAATTCTCGATGATGGAGTCGGAGACGAGGCCGGGGCGTGGAGGAGGGGCGCTGGTAGAGGGCCTAGTGGGGGAGGGTCGTGGCGGGATCCTCTTGGGGCGAGGGAGGGGTTCACGGATGGGCTTCTTCTTCCTTGGAAGAAGAGGAACCATCTCCGCGATATCCTTCTGCAGCTGCATAATCTTGCGCTGCAACTCGCCGTTCTGTTGGATCAAGTTCTTCGTCTCTTCACGAAGGAACTCAACCGCCTCATGGTGCTCGTCGGCGTCGAGCACCGCCTCGGTGTGGAGATCGTCCATGGCTTGTAGAAGACGCGACTGCCGGGCCATGACCGGATCACGCACGGAGTGAACTCCGAGGTAGATGCTACGGTGGGCTCCGGGAGTGCGCTTCGGCACGAGCCGGAAGGACGAGTTCTGAAGACGATCGTCGTAGATCATCCTCAGCTCCATGAGGGCCTGGAGGGCGACTCGTTGGCACGCGACGTCGAAAGTCGGGCCTCCAAGTGCGGTGGTGTAGGGCGGCAGGTGTTCCCTGGAGCCGTGGACGGTGAGGGAGACGTCGCAAGGCCCGGCGAACTCGTTGGGGTACACTCCTTGGAATTCGGGTTCGAAGAGGAACCCGAGGAAGGTGAGCATCATGCGGAGCTCCCGGACGAAGCCCTCGTAGTGGCGGCAGTAGCTGTGGACTTGGTAGACAGGCATCTACAAAACAGCAAGTTGAATAAAAGTGAGGAGAGGAACAAAGTTTATGAAGTAGATTTTCGAGAAATAATTTCCTATGGCTAATGGCTAGGCGGGTCTGTTTGGCTTCCTACAGTCGAGTCGGCTCTGATACCATCTTGTAGCGCCCCGATTTAACAAATCGAGACATTATTGAATTTCATAAGAAAAACAATAATACAAGAGGTTCATCATGCGACAACCGTACATACGACATTGTTCATGGTACGCATACCATATTTATTACATCATTGTTTTAATAAAAACGGCAAAGTGAAATAATTAGAAAACGGCATGACGAACATCTTCTTCAGGATCTTTCTTCTCGACTGGGTTGCTACTCCAGACCGTCTTCAAAGTAAGCATCCTCTGTGGGGTCCAACGGGTATGAGTACAAAAGTACTCAACAAGCCACCGCAAATGCAAATAATAATGCAGGATAATAAACAAGGAAGGATAATGGCTAACATTGCAGAATAATGCAGTTGCAGTTAAGGCATTTAGTGTAATCATATTTTAATCATGCGGAAAGTAAACATGAGCATCATCAACATCGACTAACTCGAGGGGTACAGTCAGCCCCACCTCGCTCAACAGTCCTTACATGTCAATCCATCATGCACATACATATTCAAAATAAACTAACTGGGGATGTCACGCAACCCGCCCTTGACCGCGGGCTCGGCTTTTCGAAAAGATTTAAGACTCTGATCAGAGATGTACTACTGTACCCACAAGGCACGCACTCATCCCAAACGAGATGACCCATACCACGGGAACTCGTGCCAAAACCTCAATATGAGATGTTCCAAGCGATAACCACCCGCTCTAGGTTTCGCCGGCGCGCCGGGCCGCATCCCGGCTAATGTCGCACCCCCTTTTGCGCCACATTGGTGCAAGTCACCCGCAGGTGCAACTTGACCCATCTCCAAATGGTGGCCTCGGTTTGGAACAACCCATACCTTAGTTAGGACTTACCCACTAGACTTGTGGTTAGTACGTAAGTGTATTGCAACGGATCCCTCAGACCGGTCCTTATAGTGCCCCGGGTGCTACTGACCAATGCCCTAGCTTGCACCCGGAACCCACCATGCATACACTCACAACCATGACTCATCACCAACAGAATTTCCAAGGATAAGAAGTAACGGGGATCATATAATAGAACCATTTTGCTACGATTCATTTTATCCTATAGCGGCCGTGTCACTACATTGGACACTAGCTAATATCATTGATCATATGGTGACAAGGAGGTTATGCGAGATAGCATGGCTTGGGTTGCACATCAAGGTCGGAGGATCCTAAATAAATATAATGTAAGGGTTCGTTTGACTAATGCATATATAACCTATGTGTTGTAGCGATAGTCAATTCAAACATGGGTTCAATATGTTCAAAAGAATTGTTTGGTGACTTGCCTTGTTCAGCAAAAGGAGAGGGTGGGACTTCGGGGAAGTACTCCGGCTCCTCGGCGACGTCGTAGTCTTTTCAATAAAATAAAATAAAAGAACACAACGTTCAATCAAACAATATAGCATTACATGATAAGCACATAAGTTAAAGTTGTTTGATTTAAAATAAGATAAATTCAATTGTTAAGGTTCTGAAAATTATTTCATAAATAATTTTAAAGGGATTAAAATGAAGGGTTGTCCTTTTTAGAAAACAAATGTGAATAGTCCCATATTAAGTTCCCTAATGATTTATGAAATGAAGAGTTCATGTTATTTTGAGGGCTTTCAGTACATGGACAGAAAAGAATTAATATAAATTTTTCTGAAGTTTAAATGTTTAAATTCATATTTTAATCATAGGGGCATTTGAATACTTATTTAAATAAACATGAAAAATCAAAGTAAGCCTACTGTTTTTATTGTATAAACATGTAGAGAATAATATTATGAATTTTCTGAAATTGGAATGGCAATTTTTAGAGTTCAAATGCGCCAGATATGAATTTTACAAGTTTTAAACCTTTTCTGGAATTTATTTTAAATTTTAAACCCTCTCGGGTCCACGGTGAACCAGGCTCACGGTGAACCCGCGCACTGTGTGCGTGCGCCGGGTCGATCTGGACCGTCGGATCCAGATCCGACGCGCGGGGGCGAGGCGGGGCGCGTAAGTTACGATGGACGGTCAGGATTAAAACGTGCGAAGGGGTACCACGTGGACGCACGAGATCGCACGCCGGTTTTAAATGAAAACGAACGCGTGAGATCAAAACGTAACGCTTTGACCAGATCCGACGGTGCGGATTAGATCGCGTACGTGGGCTCACGCGCGTCGTCCGATCGCGATCGCACGGTCGGGATCAGATCCGACACGGCACGGGTACTCGACCCGTGCCGGTCGTCTTCTCCGACGACGGCGAGTGGGCCAGCGGCCACGGCGAGCGACGGCGGCCCTAGCTAAGCCTAGAAACGGAAAGAGGGCACTACGGCGGTCACGACGGTACCTTAGGCGAGGTGTGGGGTCGACGGGGCGTGGCCGGCGGCGAGGGTAGACGCGGAAGGTTCCTCGGGTACTCGACGGCGACGGTGTTCCGGCGATCTCCTTGACCAGCGGAGGCGTGGCCGAGGTAGGGGACGTCCTTGCGGTGACGACGGTGGCGGAGGCGCGGGCCGGGGTGGTCCGAGGCGATGGCGAGGGGCGGCCGGAGGCGAAGCAGGGGGAAAGCGCTAAAAGGCGAATGGAGGGCGCTCTGTTCGTTCTCGCGGCGATTGGGCGTGGGGGTCGAACGCGGCGGAGGCCAGGGGTATAAATAGTGGCGTCGGTGAGGGTTGCATGCAAGGAAAGCCGAGGGGGAGGTTTTATTCGCCGGCGAGGGCTCGGCCATGCACGGCAGCGGTGATCCCGTGGCTTAAAGGCGTGTTTTAACGGGGGGAAACGGTCGGCGCGACGCGGGGGACCGAGTAATGGCGGCAATTTAATGGGGGACGGGCCGGCGAGGCGGATCCGAGGGCGAGGTCGTCGGCTGGCGCGATTTGGGGGCGGTGGCGCGAGGTTGACGACGGCTTGACGAGTGGGGTCCACTGGGCAGCGAGCGCGGGCGAGCGAGGGAGGCAGCTGACGGGTGGGGCAGGGTTGTCGGGTGCGCGCGCGAGGGGAGGAAATCGGCGCCGACAGGTGGGGTCGGCTTGTCAGCCAGAGGCGCGCGGGGTAACGGGCTGGGCCGGCCGGGAGAGAGAGAAGGGAGGGAGGGGAGCCCAATACTGTTTCTAAGGTTTTCAGATTTAAAGTAATTGCAGAAAATGGATTAAATATTTTGGGGTATTTCCAGAGTGGATAAAAATTTATAAAAATTCTCAAAAACATTTCTTGGCTTTAGGATCATATACAAAAATTTTCAGCTACTGGTTTGACCATCTACTCTAAGTTGTAGTTCAAAAGGGTATAAAGAGGTATTTAAAGTATTTTAGAAATATATATTCCAAGAAATTGAATTTAATAATCTTTTTATTGTATTGAAAATTTGGGGTGTTACACCTTCCCTCTCCGGCGAGGCTTTCCAATCGCACGACCAAGCTTCCAAATACACGAAAACGCATTGGCTAAAGGGGGAAAGGGATCGCCGGGGTCGGAGGAAGGTAGTCCGAGGTGGACCCAGGCGGATAGTGGCGGCCGGCGGCGGGAAATGGAAGGGGGTCGCCGGGAAGGAAAGGGGAGACATCCCCTTCCATCGGGGATGAAAGATCTGACAGGTGGGCTCCACCTGTCAGCGGGCGATCAAAAGAGGAAAGGGGCCGATAGACGGGCTCGGGCTGTTAGTGGCGGGGAAAGGTGCTAGCGAGGCTGACGGGTGGGCCAAGCAGAGGCGGGCGCGGGGAGGAGAGAGGGGGTGCGAGCGCCGACAGACGGGTCCCACATGTTAGTTGCAGGGGGGCTGGGCTGGGCCGGGCTGAGGCGAATTGAAGGTTGAGGCCCATTAAGGTTTAAAATTGTTTTCTAATTTAAAATAAATCCAGTAATTCATTTATTTGTTTAAGGGTTGATTCACTGTTGATAAAATTTTTTAAAATTTCCTAAAATTATGTCTTGTCCTCTAAATTATTCCATAAATTTTCCAAGTCCAAATTTTGAACATTTCTCCCTGTTTGGCCTTAATAGGGCTCTTTTAGGACTTTCTTTAATAAATAATTCCAGAAATTCCTTTGAAAAATGTATTTCCTTTATTTTATTTATTTTTAAATCTTGGGGTGTTACAATCCTATCCCCCTTATAGAGAATCTCATCCTCGAGATTCGGATCAATCCTCGAATAGCTCAGGGTGTTGTGCCTTGAGTTCTTCCTCTTTTTCCCATGTAGCTTCCTCTACGGGATGATTGCTCCACTGAACCTTACAGAAGCGGATGACGCGACTTCTGGCGGTCCTTTCTTTGACTTCCAAGATTTTGATGGGCTTTTCCACATAGGTCAGATCTTCCTGAACGTCCAACTGCTGAAGGTCTACTTGCTTTGTTGGGACTCGAAGGCACTTCTTTAGTTGAGACACATGAAACACATCATGTACCCTAGCCAATGAGGGTGGCAGTTCCAACTGATAAGCGACTTTGCCTTGGCGTCGAATAATAGGAAAAGGTCCAACATATAGAGGTGCCAACTTTCCTCTCATGTTAAACCGTTGAGTGCCACAGAGAGGGGTAACTCGAAGGTAGATGTGGTCTCCCTCTTCAAATGCTAGATCTCGACGACGATTGTCCGCATAGCTCTTCTATCGAGATTGGGCTGTCTTGAGTCGGTCTCTGATGGTCCGTACCTTCTCTTCAGCTTCTCGAAGAATATCGGTTCCAAACACTTGGGATTCACCTGTTTGATCCAAAAGTAGAGGCATCCTGCACTCACGTCCATATAAGGCTTCGAACGGGGACATCTGAAGGCTAGCTTGATAACTGTTATTGTACGAAAACTTGGCGTAGGGTAAACTCTTATCCCAAGTTCCCCCAAAATCCAAGACGCATGCCCGAAGCATATCCTCCAATATCTGATTCACCCTTTCAGTTTGTCCATATGTCTGAGGGTGGTATGCGGTGCTGAAGTTTAGTCTCATTCCCATCTCCTCTTGAAGGTTTTTCCAGAATCGAGACGTAAACTGACTCCCTCTATCGGAGACTATCTTCTTGGGTACTCCATGAAGACACACGATGCGGGCCATATATAACTCTGCGAGCTTAGGGCCACTGAAGGTTGTCTTGACGGCTATGAAGTGAGCTACTTTGGTTAGCCGGTCAATGATTACCCATATAGAATCATATCCAAGTTGGGTCTTTGGGAGTCCGGTGATGAAGTCCATACCGATCTCTTCCCATTTCCATTCAGGCACTTTAAGTGGCTGTATCAGCCCTGCGGGTCTCTGATGTTCTACCTTCACTCGTCGGCAGGTGTCACATTTTGTGACAAACTGAGCAATCTCCTTCTTCATGCTAACCCACCAATAACGTTCTTTCAGGTCCTGGTACATCTTGGTACTCCCGGGATGGATGGAGTATAGAGTATCATGGGCTTCCCTTAGAATAAGGGTCTTTATCTCCGGTTTATCCGGCACACAGATCCTGGTTCCAAACCATATGGTGCCATTCTCGTCCTCTGAAAAACCTGGGGCCTTACCCTGTCTCATGTTCTTCTTGATGGAGGCCATATCCTGGTCTTCTAACTGAGCCTCACGGATCTGCTCGAACATGACTGGTTGGGTCTCCAAGGTGGCTAGATATGCGTGTGAGGTGTGCGCTTGCACGCGATGGCCATGACGGTGGGAGGCACTGCGCACATGGCATCGCAATGAGTTGGCGAGTGGCAGTGGCGGTGACAGGCGGTAACAGGAGTGTGAGCTATGATGGCTAGCGCACCGAACCAAAATCTACTACCTAGGTGCTAGCATGACTTATTGGGGCACATGGCCATGAACGAATGATGCAAAGTGGGTTGGGCCCTTGGAAACTTGAGGCAAACTAAAAAAATATAGCTACTAGAAGGTTCGGTTCAGTATAACGGTTTTTTGGTTTTCCTAAAACAAAAACCAAACTGAACACCAAACTTTTTCAAAATAAAAACTGATTTTTTTAAAAAACTGAAATTAGTTGTTTTTCGGTTCGGTTCAGTTTTTGGTTTTCGGTGATTTTTTGCCCACCCCTAGTAAAGGAAAAGTCCAAAGGTAATGAGAATAATTGTCAAGGATAACAAGATAATACTTGTGACCAGAGACACTAATAACAGGAGATGTCCAAAGATCACAATATATTAGCTGAAAAGGGTGTGCCACACGTGAAGACGATGCATAAAAAAGGTAAACGAGTATGACAACCTAGTTAACAAGCATGACAGAGACTATCCATGGTACTTTTATTGTGAGAGATAGTTGAAGAGTGTGCTAGGGTAGTCATAACATCATGTCCGGGGTGTCAAGACGCCGGTGCCAAAGCGAAGAGGAGGTAGACACAGGAAATGCAGAAGTTGGAAACCGTAGGGGGTAGAGGGGTCCGATGCTTTCACATCTGACGAGTTCCCTTTGAGTAGGTAAATCTTTCACAGAACAACCAAAAGGGTCAAACTCCACAGAACAATTGTTGTTAGAGGTAAACTGGTGAACAGAAATAAGATCTTTAATAATGTTCGGAGAAACAAGAACATTATTAAGATGAGGATTATGAGGAAGATAAGTATAGCCAGTAGAAGTAACAGGAATGAGATTCATGTTACCGACAACAATGTTAGAAGGAGAATGAGAGGATTTGCAAAAGGATGTGAAAAGATACCAGCATCAGAGGTCATATGATAAGTGGTGTCGGAGTCAAAATACCAGTCCCGTTAAGGCGGCTACTGAAGAGACATGGTTTGAAACTAGGCTGCTAGGGCCTGTTGATCCCATCCGGGCACAAGAGGATTGTATGGTGTGGCGTGAGGCGGAAGTCCCCACTGACCAGCTGTTGGTGCGTTTTTGGTCACACTTTGACACATGCATGGCCTAGAAAATCCTCTTAACTCTAGTGCAGGTCCTTCATTCTTAGAAAAAGGGTTCAAGGCATGCCAATCAGTTTGACCCTGTAACTAATAAGGAAACAGGAAAATATGATCAATAGCATGGCCTATCGGCTATCGAGCCGATGACCGCGATGAGGACGGGATATTTGTGGAATACCATGACAATCTACCATAGGGTCGATGACTAGTGGTGAAGCAATTGGGCGAGCATGCCATCGGCCGATAAGATGGGCAGTTTTACCACATAGGCTAATGAGCGCTTTTCCGATGGCGAATAAGATGTGGCGTTGAATTGAAGATAACCTGTCGTCTTATACTCCAAATGAAATAAATAAAATGTGCCTATTGACGCGAAAACGTACCCCCGCACTTGGGTCAGTTCGACGATCCAAAAGTGTGCGGATACTTAGGGACAAACCAAAGCGTAACACAGCACCGATGTCGTGTTCCGACTACCCTTAGCCATGGTAAGGAGGGTGGAGTCACCAGGTAATCAGATCACACAAAATAATCCAATTAGCCGGAAGAAATATATTAAACAGAACAAACCAGCCAACCGAGCAAAGCCCGATTGTTCAAAGTATAGTGCGAAGGGTATCGCCGAAGTGTACCTTCGGCGTCTGGTGCGAAGTGTCCCGCCAAAGGGTACCTTCGGCGTTCGGACTGATCTGGCCGAAGATGAACTCCGAACGGATCTGGACGCGACAATCACCTCCGAACAGCGGGGTTCGGCGTGAAGTCTCCGATACAGTACGATACAGAATAATGACTTAGACGCAACACGCGAGTGCTGCTTCATCTGGAGCGTAGTACAAGCGTGGCGAAGCCTGTCGTGATGAAGCGAGCTAGCGAAGCGTGTCAACGTGCGGTCAAAGTGGGGATCTCGCCAGAGGGGTTCTGCCAACCTTCGAAACCGATCTCTCAACTCCGAATACCTCCGGTGGAGTAGCTCCGAACGTAGGTAACCTGCAACAGAGAAGATTCGAAGTACCAATTTGGCCGGAGGACCAAATTCTGCTAAGTGTTGCACTAGTGGCGAAGGTAGCAATCTGTTACGCAGATTAGCAGATACTTCACACGCGAAGTAACAAGGCGATAGCAATCTATTATGTATGTCTGGAGCTGAGAGATCGGTTTCGGAGGTTGCCAGAACACCCTTCGACGAGACTGCTGCTTCGAACGCACGCCAACAGACTTCGTCATGACAGGCTTTGCCACGCTCATACTCCGCTCCGAACAAAGTCGTGCTTGCGCATTGTGCCTGTCATTACTCTGTATCTTGCTGTATCGGAGACTTCATTCTGAACCCCACTGTTCAGAGGTGATTGTCGCGTCTAGATCCGTTCGGAGTACATCTTCAGCCAGATCAGTCCGAACGTCAAAGGTATTGTTCGGTGGGACACTTCGCATCAAACGCCGAAGGTACACTTCAGCGACCCCCTTCAAACCACACTTCGAATCAGTCAGGCTTTGCTCGGTCTGCTGATTTATTCTATTTAATATATTTCTTTCGGCTAAGGGTAGTCAGAACGCGACGTTGATGTTGTGTTACGCTTAGGCTTGTCCCTAAGTATCCGCACACTTTTGGATCATCGAACTGACCCAAGTGCGGGGGCACGTTTTTGTGTCAACACACTTTTTGGCAACTCTACTAGGGAGAAGCTACGCCAACATGACGGGTACTTCTACATCGACCGACAGTACATCTACAACGACTAATGCGTCTACACCGCCGATGGACACCATAGGGGCATGGATATCGACAACCGAAACATCCTAACACCTACTCTTGAAGATATCCCCGCAGAAGATCGAGCAGAGATCGAGGCAAAGTTGAAGGCGCTCCAAGACATGATGCTTGGGGGCTACGTCAAGACATGCGCAGGCTTCATCAAGCACGACATCATCGCCCCCGACCTTGCTCAGATCTAGGTAACACCCATATCGCCTCGTTTATCTTCTCTAGAGATTGAGCAAAGGATAGCCGCATCAGTAGATTAGGCCATTAATGCTTCGCTAGCCAACCGTTTAGATTCGGCAGTTAGCTCCCAAGTAGAGGCTACACTTAGAAGGTTCAGCTTTACTGAGGCCGTACCATTAGCCCCTATTGCTAGTATACCTCTGGTAAATCATGTGTACGGAAGAACTGATGGTAGCACTGGCAAGACCGTTACATCTCCGGCCTCAACATCCGTGGCCAAGACTAGTCATTATGCTTACGGCCAGACTAGCACTGCGTACCACTCGCCACCACCACCTGCACTGGCACCAGCCCTACCTGCGCTGCCCGCACCACATGCACAAGCACCTAGGCTCGAGCATGTCGCACAACTAGCTCATAGGGAAGAGGTCCATGGCCGACACGTCGATATACCGCCACGTGTCACGCCCCCGCACGAGAGACGTGCACAGGCAGCAGGCCAGGATGACCTAGAGGAGCGGATCCGCGCACTATTTAGGGAGTGCGCTAGTTTCGTGCCTAGGGGTCGGGTTAGGGTTTACCGGAAGCCATATCCCGATCATTTCGATACAATACCCTACCCCCACGGCTATAGAATCCCCGAGTTTACTAAGTTCGACGGCGACGGTAGCAAAACCACACTAGAGCATGTTAGTCAATTTTTAGCACAGTGTGGAGATGCTAGCAGGTCAGACGCTCTAAAAATTATACTATTTTCTCTCTCGCTATCCGGCACCGCTTTCACTTGGTTTTCGGTGCTCCTGCCGAACTCCGTTTAGACGTGGGATGATTTGGAACGAAAATTCCATTATTACTTTTACATAGGCAAAACAGAACTTAGGTTTTCACACTTGACTCGGTTAGGCAGAAATACAACGAGAATGTCTATGAATACATCAAGCATTTTAGGGATACTAGGAATCGATGTTTCAGCCTTAATGTTTTAGAAAGGGATTTGGCGGGGCTAGCTCTTAATGGGTTGCATTCCAAGATTAAAGAAAGATTAGACAACCAGAATTTTTTAGAGGTTATCCAAGTCTTGAAGCAGGCTCTGTGTAACACCCCAAATTTTCAAAGAAATAAAAATATTATTTAATTCAATTTCCTGGATTTTATTATTTTGAAGAAACCCTTTAATACCCTTCTTTCCCATTTTTAACTACAACATAGAGTAGATGGCCAAACTAGGAGGTGAAACTTTTTGTGTATGATCCTAAGACAAAAATATATTTTTGAGAATTTTTATAAAATTTACCAACCTTGGAAGTAGCCCTAAGATTTTAATCTATTTCCTGGAATTATTTTATTCAGAAAAGTTTTCGAAACAGTACTGGGCCTTCCCCCTCCCTTCTCTCTCTCCCGGCCGGCCCAGCCCATCACCCTCGCCCGCCTCTAGCTGACAGCCCAACCCCACCTGTCGGCGCCGATCACCTCCCCTCGCGCGCGCGCCCGACACCACGGCCCCACCCGTCAGCCCTCTCCCTCGCGCACTCGCGCCCGCTGGCCAGTGGCCCCCGCCTGTCAGTTCCGTCGTCAACCTCGCGTCGCCGCCCCCAAATCACGCCGGCCGATGACCCCTGCCTCGGATCCGCCTCGCTGGCCCCTCCCGCATTCAATTGGCGCCATTAATCGGTTCCCCGCGCCCAGCCGACCGTTTCCCCCCGTTAAACCACGCGTTTAAGCCCCCGGGAACGTCGCACCGTGCATGGCCGAGCCCTCGCCGGCGAGTTCAAGCCCTCCCTCGGCTTTCCTTGCATGCGAGCTCCGCTGGTGGCCCTATTTAAGCCCCTGGCCTCCACCGCGTTCGACCCCCACGACCATTCACAGCGAGAACGAACAGAGTGCTCCCCTCTTCAGTTTTTAACGCCTCACCGCCGCTCCTACTCTGGTCGCCCCTCGCCGTCGCTAGCGACCACCTCCGCCCTAGCCAACCACACCGCCGTGACCGCAAGGACATCACCGACCCCGGCCGCACCTCCGCCATCCACAAACTTCGCCGGAACACCGTCGCCGACAAGGACCCGAGACCACCTCGCCGTCTACCTCATCGCCGGCCACGCCCTGTCGTCCCCGGACCACCGCCGAGGTACCCTCGTGATCCCCGCAGTATCCTCTTTCCGTTTTAGGCCTTAGCTTCGACCGCCATCGCTCACCGTGGCCTCTGGACCGCTCGCCGTCGCCAGAGAAGACGACCGGCACAGGCTGAGTACCCGTGCCGTGTCGGATTCAATCCGCGCCGTGCGATCTGGATCTAACGGTACTGATTAAATCCCATGTGCGGTTTAATCTGCGCCGTTGGATCTGTGCGAAGGGGTACGTTTTAATCTCGTGCGTCCATTAGTATTTAAAACCCGCGCTCGATCTCGTGCGTCCACGTTATACCCTTTCGCACGTTTTAATCCTGGCCGTCCGTTGTCACTTAAGCGCTCTGCCTCGCCCGCGCGCGTTGGATCTGGATCCAACGGTCCAGATCGATCCGGCGCACGTGCACAGTGCGCGGGTTCACCGTGGGCCTGGCTCACCGTGGACCCGAGGGATTTAAATTTAGAAATAAATTCCAGAAACTGTTTAAATCTTGTAAAATTCATATCTGGTGCATTTGAACTCTAAAAATTGTCATTTCAATTCTAGAAAATTTGTAAAATTATTCTCTACATGTTCATGCAATAAAAACAGTAGATTTATTTTGGATTTTCCATGTTTATTTAAATAAGTATTCAAATGCCCTTAGGATTAAAATATAGTTTCAAATATTTAAACTTCAGTAAAATTTATATTTATTCCTTTCTGTTTATATACTAAAACCACTAAGTTTTCTCTGAACCATTCATTTTAAATTAATTAGAAAACTTAAAATGGGATTATTCACACTTAAAAATCCCTTTTTATGAAAGACAATATTTCATTTTGATTCATTTTAAATTATTTATGAAATAAGTTTCAGAAACATAGCAACTTGCTTTCTTCAAACCAAATCAACCAAAACCTATATACTTGTTGTGTGGTTTTAGATTGTTTAAATTGAACATTGTATTTATTCCTTTTTATTTATATTTATATTGGAAAGACTACGACGCCGTCGAGGAGCCGGAATATTTCCTGGAAGTTCCTCCCTCACCCTTCGCTGAACAAGGCAAGTCACCAAACCAATCTTTGAGCATATTGAACCCATGTTTTATTAAACTATCGCTAAAACACATAGGTTATATATGCATTAGTCAAATGAAACCCTTACAATATATTTATTTAGGATCCCCCGACCTTGATGTGCAACCCAAGCCATGCTATCTCGCCTAACTTCCTTGTCACCATATGATTAATGATATTAGCTAGTGTCCAATGTATTGACACGATCGCTATAGGATAAAATGAGTCGTAGCAAAATGGTTCTACTATATGATCTCCGTTACTTCTTATCCTTGGAATTCTGTCGGTGATGAGTTATGGTTGTGAGTGTATGCATGGTGGGTTCCGGGTGCAAGCTAGGGCATTGGTCGGTAGCACCCGGGGCACTATAAGGACCGGTCTGCGGGATCCGTTGCAATACACTTCCGTACTAACCACAAGTCTAATGGGTAAGTCCTAACTAAGGTATGGATTGTTCCAAACTGAGGCCACCATTTGGAGATGGGTCAAGCAGCACCTGCGGGTGGCTTGTACCAATGTGGCGCAAAAGGGGGTGCGACGTTAGCCGGGATGTGGCCCAGCGTGCCGGCGAAACCTAGAGAGGGTGGTTATCGCTTGGAGCATTTCATGCTGAGGTTTTGGCACGAGTTCCCGTGGTATGGGTCATCTCGTTTGGGATGAGTGCATGCCTTGTGGGTACAGTAGTACATCTCTGATCAGAGTCTTAAATCTTTTCGAAAAGCCAAGCCCACGGTCAAGGGCAGGTTGCGTGACATCCCACAGTTAGATTACTTTGAATATGTATGTGCATGATGGTTTGACATGTAAGGACTGTTGTGCGAGGAGGTAAAACGTACTCCTCGACTCTGATACCAGTTGTTGATGCTCATGTTTACTTTTCCGCATGATTAAATTTGACTACACTAAATGCAATAACTGAAAAATGTACTTTTCCGTAATGTTAGCCATTACCCTTCCTTGTTTATTATCCTGCATTATTACTTGCATTTGCGGTGGCTTGTTGAGTACTTTTTGTACTCATACCCGTTGGACCCACAGAGGATGCCTACTATGAAGACGGTCTGGAGTAGCGACCCAGTCAAGAAGAAGATCCGGAAGAAGGCGTTCGTCATGCTCTTTAATTATTTTTATTGTTTTATTAAACTCTGATGTAATAAATATGGTCTGCGCACCATGAATACTGTCGTATGTACGATTGTCGCATGATGAACCTCTTGTATTATTGTTTTTCTTATTAAATTCAATAATGTCTCGATTTCGGTAAATCGGGGCACTACAAGATGGTATCAGAGCCGACTTGACTGTAGGAAGCCAAACAGACCCGCCTAGCCCTTAGCCGCAGGAAATTATTTCTCGAAAACCTACTTTATAACCTTTGTTCCTCCCCTCACTTTTATTCAACTTGTTGTTTTGTAGATGCCTGTCTACCAAGTCCACAGCTACTACCGCCACTACGAGGGCTTCGTCAGGGAGCTCCGTATGATGCTCACCTTCCTCGGGTTCCTCTTCGAGCTCGAATTCCAAGGAGTGTACCCCGACGAGTTCGCCAGACCTTGCGACATCTCCCTCACCATCCACGGCTCCGGAGAGCACCTGCCACCCTACACCACCGCACTTGGGGGCCCGACCTTCGACGTCGCGTGCCAACGAGTCGCCCTCCAGGCCCTCATGGAGCTGAGGATGATCTACGATGATCGTCTTCAGAACTCGTCCTTCCGGCTTGTGCCGAAGCGTACTCCCGGCGCCCACCGTAGCATCTACCTCGAAGTTCACTCCGTGCGTGATCCGGTCATGGCCCGGCAGTCGCGTCTTTTGCAGGCTATGGACGACCTCCATACCGAGGCGGTGCTCGACGCCGATGAGCACCATGAGGCGGTTGAGTTTCTTCGTGAGGAGATGAAGAACTTGATCCAACAGAATGGCGAGCTGCAGCGCAAGATTATGCAGCTGCAGAAGGACATCGCGGAGATGGTCCCTCTCCTTCCAAGGAAGAAGAAGCCCATCCGTGAGCCCCTCCCTCGCCCCAAGAGGATCCCACCACACCCCTCCCCCGCCAGTCCCTCCACCAGCGCCCCTGCACCGCGCCCCGGCCTCGTCTCTGACCCCATCATCGAGAACTTTCTCGAGCCCACCATCCCTCTGGAGCCGCGTACTCGTGGTTTCGAGAGCACGGAGACCACCTCCGGTGGCGATTAGGCGTTAGGAGTCGCTATCTTAAATAAAAACAAAATTTTGTATGTGGTGCTATCCACAACGGGTGTGTTGTGGATAGAATAAAAGCTTGATTGTAATGAACGATTTTTACCACTTTATATATATGCCTAAGCTTTGTGAGGTATTTTTGATTGTATTATTGTTTCATCATCTTTTTACTTTATATCATGGCATATTGAGAAGATGGCCGACCACCAGAACACCGGCTCCAACAACGGAGAAGGAGGAAGCCGCGACGCACGCGAGGGTGTTGTACCAACTAGGGTGCAACAGGCCCACGTCAGTCTGGGTCACCCTCCGCCAACCACCCCACTTTGGCGGAGATGATGGCTAATCAAAACCAGCTGATCACCGCCCTCCTCACTCAGATGCAGCACCAACAAGCTTAGTTGGACCGACTGCAGAACGGGGAACCCGCCCCTCACGCACCAGCACCCGCACCCGCTCCACAACTCTCGGAGTTTCTGCGCGTGCGCCCGCCCATCTTCACAAGCACCACCAACCCAATGGAGGCCGGAGATTGGCTCCGTACCATTGGAAAGAAGCTTGACCTCCTCCCCTGCACCGACCGGGAGCGAGTGGCCTTCGCCACTCATCAGCTCCAGGGTCCCGCCGCTGAATGGTGGGACAACTATCGTGAGTCCCAGCCGGAGGACCACGTGGTGACATGGGCGGAGTTCACCATCGCCTTCTGTGCCGCCCACGTCCCCGCCGGTGTCATCGCGGTGAAGCAGCAGGAGTTCCGCGACCTGCAGCAAGGCAGTCGGACTGTCATGGAGTACCTCCATGAGTTTAACCGCCTCGCCCGCTACGCACTAGAAGAAGTGCGCACCGACGCCCTCCGCTAAGCCAAGTTCCTCCGGGGACTCAAGGATGAGCTGTCCATCCAGCTCGTCGCCACCGACTACGCCGATTTCCAACGGCTAGTCAACAAAGCGCTCATCCAAGAGACTGAGCAGAACAAGCTAGACCTCAAGAAGAGGAAGATGATTGCCTTCAAGCATCAGCAGGCGAACTCTCAGAGGCCCCGCTTCGTCCCTCCGCCACCAGCGCTCGCCTACCATCCTCGGCCCGCCTACAGGCCACCTCATGCCACCGGTGGATCCAACGCCGGGCATCCTCGCCCCGCTCCACCAGCTCCGGCCGCTCAGCCGACACCAGCCGCCAAGGCCCCGATCTTGAAGGATCGCCAAGGGAGGCCGGTCGTCTGCTTCAACTGCCGCAAGGAAGGGCACTATTCGCACCAGTGTCCTCACCCCAAGCAGCCCCAAGGCGCGGCACCCAACCAGGCAGTACATGCCCGCGTCAACCACATCAACGTGGAGGAAGCTCAGGAGGCTCCCGAAGTCGTGCTCGGTACGTTCACTGTGAATTTCATACCAGCCGTAATATTATTTGACTCTGGAGCAACCCACTCCTTCGTCTCAGAAGATTTTGTGAAAATCAACGAACTGGACGTACTCCCTCTATCTGTCCCCATGGTGATTGCCACACCAGGAAATAGAACCTTAGCCCGCTAATACAGTCCTAAGGTTCAAATAGAGATCCAAGGAGTATTATTCCGGGCCGAGCCAGTCCTCATAAGATGCACCGGAGTCGACCTCATCCTAGGGATGGATTGGTTGATGAAGCACAAGGGAGTGATCGACTGTGCCAAGAAGTCCGTCACAGTGACCAACCCTAAAGGCGCAGCCGTCACCTTTCAGATGACCAGTCGCAAACCACTCGAAACATCCCTTCACTCGCTAGCTCTTGAAGACGTACCCATAGTCAAGGAGTTCATGGACGTCTTCCCTGAAGACCTACCAGGAATGCCTCCCAAGCGGGACATCGAATTCAGAATCGAACTTGTCCCCGGGACCACTCCAATCTCCAAGCGTCCATACCGGATGGCCGCTAACGAACTAGCCGAAGTCAAGAGCAACATAGAAGACCTGGAGCAGAAAGGGTACATTCGGCCGAGTACCTCACCCTGGGGTGCACTGGTCATATTCGCTATGAAGAAAGATAAGACCAAGAGGATGTGCGTGGACTATAGGGCCCTAAACGACGTAACCATCAAGAACAAGTACCCATTGCCTCGGATCGACGACCTATTCGATCAGCTGAAAGGATCCTCGGTGTTTTCCAAGATTGACCTCAGGTCAGGTTATCACCAATTGAGGATTAGAGAAGAGGACATACCCAAGACTGCCTTCACCTCCCGCTATGGACTATACGAGTATACAGTGATGTCGTTCGGACTCACGAATGCCCCGGCCTTTTTCATGAACATGATGAACAATGTATTCATGGAGTTCTTGGATAAGTTCATCGTGGTATTCATCGATGATATCCTCGTTACTCCAAGACCAAGGAAGAACACGAGACTCACCTCCGTCTGACCCTCGGAAAGCTAAGGGAACAGCAATTGTACACCAAATACAGCAAATGCGAATTTTTGTCATTTGAGGTGAAGTTCCTCGGCCATGTTATATCTGCCGGAGGAATAGCAGTGGACCCAACCACCGTTGAAGCAGTAACCAATTGGCTGTAGCCCACGACCGTGACCGAGATCCGGAGTTTTCTTGGATTGGCCGGATACTACCGTCGGTTCATCGAGAATTTTTCGAAGATCGCCAAACCTATGACCAGGCTGTTGCAGAAGGAAGTGAAGTTTGAATGGACCCCCGATTGTGAAGAAAGCTTCCAGACTCTCAAGAAGAAGCTCGTGTCAGCTCCTATCCTGACCCTGCCTGACATCCAGAAAGACTTTCACGTCTACTGCGATGCATCTCGCCAAGGTTTGGGATGCGTCTTAATGCAAGAGGGGAAGGTGATATCCTACGCCTCTCGACAACTGAGGCCGCATGAGGTGAACTACCCGACCCACGACCTGGAGTTAGCAGTCGTGGTTCATGCCCTGAAGATATGGAGACATTACCTTGTGGGGAATCGGTGTGAGGTCTTCACCGACCACAAGAGTCTCAAGTACATATTCACCCAACCAGATCTGAACCTCAGGCAAAGGAGATGGTTGGAACTGATCAAGGATTATGACTTGGGCATCCATTATCATCCAGGCAAGGCCAATGTGGTAGCAGACGCCCTTAGTCGAAAAGGGTACTGCAACGCCATCATGATTCAGGACCACGCTCCTTTACTTTACAAGGAGATGGAAAGGCTAAACCTAGGGATCACCACCCGATCGTACCTCGCTGCCTTGGAGTCTCGGCCTGTCTTGATAGACCAGATCCGAGAAAAGCAGAAGGAAGACCCGGACATCTTGGAGATCCAACAGAACATGCGGAAGGGTAAAGCCCCCGGATTTTCCGAGGACGAGCATGGTACCATCTGGTTCGGAAACCGGATATGTGTACCCGACCAACCTGAGTTGAAGACCCTCATCCTTCAAGAAGCCCATGATACTCTATACTCCATTCATCCCGGGAGTACCAAGATGTATCAAGACCTGAAGGAAAAATATTGGTGGGTCAGCATGAAGAGAGAAATAGCTGAGTATGTGGCCAAGTGCGACCACATGTCGGCGAGTCAAGGCAGAGCATCAAAGACCTGCCAGACTTCTGCAACCTCTCAAGGTCCCTAAATGGAAGTGGGAAGAGATAGGAATGGACTTCATCACGGGACTGCCCAGGACCCAAGCTGGTCACGATTCCATCTGGGTGATCGTCGACCGACTCACCAAGGTAGCTCACTTCGTTCCGGTCAAGACAACTTACACCGTCGCCAAGTTGGCTGAGTTGTATATGACCCGGATCGTGTGCCTTCACGGAGTTCCTAAGAAGATTGTATCTGACCGTGGGAGTCAGTTTACCTCCAAGTTTTGGAAGAACCTTCAATAGGAACTCGGCACCCGGCTGAACTTTAGCACCGCCTATCATCCACAGACCGACGGTCAAACCAAAAGGGTCAACCAGATATTGGAAGATATGCTTAGAGCTTGTGCTCTAGACTTTGGCGGAATGTGGGACAAGAACTTACCCTATGCAGAGTTCTCCTACAACAATAGCTATCAGGCCAGCCTACAAATGTCCCCGTTCGAAGCACTCTACGGATGTAAGTGCAGAACGCCGTTGCTCTGGGACCAAACCAGAGAATCGCAACTGTTTGGGACAGATATATTAAGAGAAGCTGAAGAGAAGGTCAAGATCATAAGAGACCGGTTAAAGATAGCCCAGTCCCGATAGAAGAGCTATGCCGATAACCGTCAAAGAGACCTAACCTTTGAGGAGGGAGATTATGTCTATCTCTGAGTTACTCCCCTCCGCGGCACTCAAAGGTTCAACATGAAAGGCAAGTTAGCACCCCGCTACGTCGGACCTTTTCAGATCCTCCGACGACGGGGAGAAGTGGCATATCAACTCGAACTGTCTCTCAGCTGAAAAAGTGCCTTCGTGTGCCCACCGGGCAAGCCGACCTTCAGCAGCTCAATGTCCAAGAAGACTTGACCTACATCGAAAAACCTATCAAGATCTTGGAAACCAAGGAAAGGGTAACCAGGAGTCGCGTAGTTTGCTTCTGCAAGGTTCAGTGGGACAACCACCCCCGCCGAAGAAGCCACATGGGAAAAAGAAGACGAACTGAAAGCCCAATACCCCGGGTTATTCGAGTAACGTTCCAATCTCGAGGATGAGATTTTTTGTAAGGGGGATAGGTTTGTAACACCCCAAATTTTCAAAGAAATAAAAATATTATTTAATTCAATTTCCTGGATTTTATTATTTTGAAGAAACCCTTTAATACCCTTCTTTCCCCATTTTTAACTACAACATAGAGTAGATGGCCAAACTAGGAGGTGAAACTTTTTGTGTATGATCCTAAGACCAAAATATATTTTGAGAATTTTTATAAATTTTACCAACCTTGGAAGTAGCCCTAAGATTTTAATCTATTTCCTGGAATTATTTTTATTCAGAAAAGTTTTCGAAACAGTATTGGGCCTTCCCCCTCCCTTCTCACTCTCCCGGCCGGCCCAGCCCATCACCCTCGCCCGCCTCTGGCTGACAGCCTGACCCCACCTGTCACCTCCGATCGCCTCCCCTCGCGCGCGCGCCCGACACCACGGCCCCACCCGTCAGCCCTCTCCCTCGCGCACTCGCGCCCGCTGGCCAGTGGCCCCCGCCTATCAGTTCTGTCGTCAACCTCGCGTCGCTGCCCCCAAATCACGCCGGCCGATGACCCTCGCCTCGGATCCGCCTCGCTGGCCCCTCCCGCATTCAATTGGCGCCATTAATCGGTTCCCCGCGCCCAGCCGACCGTTTCCCCCCATTAAACCACGCGTTTAAGCCCCAGGAATGCCGCACCGTGCATGGCCGAGCCCTCGCCGGCGAGTTAAAGCCCTCCCTTGGCTTTCCTTGCATGCGAGCTCCGCCGGTGGCCCTATTTAAGCCCCTGGCCTCCACCGCGTTCGACCCCCATGACCATTCACAGCGAGAACGAACAAAGCGCTCCCCTCTTCGGTTTTTAACGCCTCACCGCCGCTCCTACTCTGGTCGCCCCTCGCCGTCGCTAGCGACCTCCTCCGCCCTAGCCAACCACACCGCCGTGACCGCAAGGACGTCACCGACCCCGTCCGCCCCTCCGCCATCCACAAACTTCGCCGGAACGCCGTCGCCGACAAGGACCCGAGACCACCTCGCCGTCTACCTCATCACCGGCCACGCCCCGTCATCCCCGGACCACCGCCGAGGTACCCTCGTGATCCCCGCAGTATCCTCTTTCCGTTTTAGGCCTTAGCTTCGACCGCCATCGCTCGCCGTGGCCTCTGGCCCGCTCGCCGTCGCCGGAGAAGACGACCGACACGGGCTGAGTACCCGTGCCGTGTCGGATTCAATCCGCGCCGTGCGATCTGGATCTAACGTTACTGATTAAATCCCATGTGCAGTTTAATCTGCGCCGTTGGATCTGTGCGAAGGGGTACGTTTTAATCTCGTGCGTCCATTAGTATTTAAAACCCGCGCTCGATCTCCTGCGTCCACGTGGTACCCTTTCGCACGTTTTAATCCTGGCCGTCCGTTGTCACTTAAGCGCCCCGCCTCGCCCGCGCGCGTTGGATCTGGATCCAACGGTCCAGATCAATCCGGCGCATGCGCACAGTGCGCGGGTTCACCGTGGGCCTGGCTCACCGTGGACCCGAGGGGATTTAAATTTAGAAATAAATTCCAGAAACTGTTTAAATCTTGTAAAATTCATATCTGGCGCATTTGAACTCTAAAAATTGTCATTTCAATTCCAGAAAATTTGTAAAATTATTCTCTACATGTTCATGCAATAAAAACAGTAGGTTTACTTCGGATTTTCCATGTTTATTTAAATAAGTATTCAAATGCCCTTAGGATTAAAATATAATTTCAAATATTTAAACTTCAGTAAAATTTATATTTATTCCTTTCTGTTTATATACTAAAACCACTAAGTTTTCTCTAAACCATTCATTTTAAATTAATTAGAAAACTTAAAATGGGATTATTCACACTTAAAATCCCTTTTTATGAAAGACAATATTTCATTTTGATTCATTTTAAATTATTTATGAAATATGTTTCAGAAACATAGCAACTTACTTTCTTCAAACCAAATCAACCAAAACCTATATACTTGTTGTGTGGTTTTAGTTTGTTTAAATTGAACGTTTTATTTATTCCTTTTTATTTATATTTATATTGGAAAGACTACGACGCCGTCGAGGAGCCGAAATATTTCCCGGAAGTTCCTCCCTCACCCTTCGTTGAACAAGGCAAGTCACCAAACTAATCTTTTGAGCATATTGAACCCATGTTTTATTAAACTATCGCTAAAACACATAGGTTATATATGCATTAGTCAAATGAAACCCTTACAATATATTTATTTAGGATCCCCTGACCTTGATGTTCAACCCAAGCCATGCTATCTCTCCTAACCTCCTTGTCACCATATGATTAATGATATTAGCTAGTGTCCAATGTATTGACACGATCGCTATAGGATAAAAATGAGTCGTAGCAAAATGGTTCTACTATATGATCACCGTTACTTCTTATCCTTGGAATTCTGTCGGTGATGAGTTATGGTTGTGAGTGTATGCATGGTGGGTTCCGGGTGCAAGCAAGGGCATTGGTCGGTAGCACCCGGGGCACTATAAGGACCAGTCTGTGGGATCCGTTGCAATACACTTCCATACTAACCACAAGTCTAATGGGTAAGTCCTAACTAAGGTATGGATTGTTCCAAACCGAGGCCACCATTTGGAGATGGGTCAAGCAGCACCTGCGGGTGGCTTGTACCAATGTGGCGCAAAAGGGGGTGCGACGTTAGCCGGGATGCGGCCCAGCGCGCCGGCGAAACCTAGAGCGGGTGGTTATCGCTTGGAGCATTCCATGCTGAGGTTTTGGTACGAGTTCCTGTGGTATGGGTCATCTCGTTTGGGATGAGTGCATGCCTTGTGGGTACAGTAGTACATCTCTGATCAGAGTCTTAAATCTTTTCGAAAAGCCGAGCCCACGGTCAAGGGCGGGTTGCGTGAAATCCCATAGTTAGATTACTTTGAATATGTATGTGCATGATGGTTTGACATGTAAGGACTGTTGTGCGAGGAGGTAAAACGTACTCCTCGACTCTGATACCAGTTGTTGATGCTCATGTTTACTTTTCTGCATGATTAAATTTGACTACACTAAATGCAATAACTAAAAAATGTACTTTTCCGTAATGTTAGCCATTACCCTTCCTTGTTTATTATCCTGCATTATTACTTGCATTTGCGGTGGCTTGTTGAGTACTTTTTGTACTCATACCCGTTGGACCCACAGAGGATGCCTACTATGAAGACGGTCTGGAGTAGTGACCCAGTCAAGAAGAAAGATCCGGAAGAAGGCGTTCGTCATGCTATTTAATTATTTTTATCGTTTTTATTAAACTCTGATGTAATAAATATGGTCTGCGCACCATGAATACTGTCGTATGTACGATTGTCGCATGATGAACCTCTTGTATTATTGTTTTTCTTATGAAATTCAATAATGTCTCGATTTCGGTAAATCGGGGCGCTACACTCTGGTCCAGGAAGGCCGAGCCAAAGATAAAAATTTTCTTAAGATGTTTAACAAGCCTAGGGCTGAAATCCACGTCATGGAACACTCCGATGAGGAGGAGTCAGAAGAAGAAGATTCGGCCGACATGTACGCGGCTGAATGGGTTTGGAACGCTAAGAGTAAACCTATCACTTGCTCCGAGTTACGGCCATCTCCCACGAAGAATTGGCCTAGTGAGGTCAAGTACTCATTTGACATAACTAAGTGTGATAAAATATTCGATTTTCTCTTAAAGAACCAGCTTCTCAGGTTTCCTAAAGGCCAAGTCATTCCATCTGCCGACGAATTAAAGAAACATTCATACTATAAGTGGCATGATTCACATTCGCATAATACTAACGACTGCAATGTTTTTCGACGGTAGGTTCAATCAGCCATAGAAGAAGGACGATTGAAAATACACCATAATCCAAAGATGAATCTGGACAAAGATCCTTTCCCAGTCAACGCCGTCGACCTCGGCGAGAAGAAGGTGTTGATTCGGCTAGAACAGGCCGAGTCGATTAGAGGGAAGGCGATAATTGTTGGAGAACCACGCACGTGCACACTCATACCTAAGAAGCCCGAGGTGGGAGTGTGGAAACAAAACATCAGCATCCCTTCGGCTAAGGCTCGCAAGAAGCCGAAGGTAACATACAAGATGTTGTTGAACAAGCATCAAAGAAAAGCCAAGGAAGCAGGGCCCCGTGCTAAGAAACAAAGTCGGCCAAAGGGCCCAAGGCATCTGGAGGGTGGCTTCAGATCACAGTGGCCGAGCCCCCTCATGATGGTTTCGGACGGTAGTGGCCGAACCCTCCGCATGGTGACTTTGGGCCACAGTGGCCTAACACTCCGTACGGTGGCTTCGGACCTCACTGGTCGGACCCCCGTACAACAGCTTTGGACCCCAATGGCCGGACTCCATGCGGAGTGAGTTCGGCCCCCAATGGCCGAAGCCCACACCAGAGCCTGGGATGATCGGCCGAACGAGGCCGGTCCGACTGCCGGGGTCCGCAGCGAAGGCCCCTCCAAATACAGAGTGCACGAGGCCGAGGTAGGTAGTATCACTTCGGCTAAAGTTGATAGGAACCAGGCAGTGGCACCTGGCACCAAGCCACAACCATCTTGGGCACCTCCAAGCATGTCCAAATCACAAAAGAGACGTCTACAACGACTACGGGCATAAGAGATGCGCGAGAAGAAAGCCAAGGACGAGCGTGACACTATTTTTGAAGAAATCTGCCCTGACCAACAACGAGACAGATATGGAGGGTTAAGCCAATTGAGGTAACCAATCCGGCTCCTAGTCCGAGTGACGACGACGACGACATGCTCGACGATGACTACTCACCCGTCTCCGAGGGGCCCGCACCCCAGGCGTTGGACATCAACGTTGTCATGCTGCCCACCGAATTCTCCCTACCACAGGACGAGGCCGAGGTCACTTAGTTGAACCTCGGCCCGCGCAACGCTATTTTTTAGAAGCCCGAGGACTCGGCTCACCATCTGAAGCCTCTCTACGTCAGAGGTCACATTGACGGAAAGCCGATTTCTCAGATGCTTGTTGATGGTGGCGCCACTGTTAACCTAGTGCCCAACTCGTTGTTGAAGAAACTTGGCAGGGACGAGGATGATCTGAAGAAGACTAACTTGATGCTCAACAGTTTCAACGGCGAGAGTTCTGAGGCCAAGGGCGTGCTCTCCATGGAGTTGACAGTGGGCAACAAGACGTTGCCAACAACATTTTTCATCGTCAATGTACAAGGTAACTACAGTGCTCTGCTTGGGCGTGACTGAATTCACGCAAATTGATGTATTCCTTCTACTCTGCACCAGTGCCTAATTCAGTGGGACGACGATGAAGTAGAAGTCATACCCACAGACACTTTGGCCTAAGTGGCATTGGCCGATGTGTCAGTTGGCGCCGTTCACAACAAGGTAGACTGTTTGTCATGTAGAGATCTTTCGGATTACAATTTTGTTAGCGTGTCCGGAGGATGTTTTGTACCAGTGTCTATAAAGCCAACTGGTGTAGCACGACTGATTTTATATTAGTAGTCATGTCTAGCAAGAGTAATCTGGATTGGCTAAAGTCTCGTGTAGAGCAGTATCGGTCTACTAAGGACGGTATTGCCGAAGCCATCAAAGACTTTAGCGAAGTAGAGAAATTAGGACAAGGTTTTGCGTCGTCCGATCCTTTAGAAGAAGTGGACATAGGTGATGGTAGCACCCTGAGGCCGACTTTTGTAAACCAACATTTACAGCCTGATGAAAAGGCCAAAGTAATAAAGTTGCTTCGGTCGTATGTCGATTGTTTCGCATGGGACTATAGCGAGATGCCGGGACTAAGTCGTGAGCTCGTGGAGCATCGGCTACCTATCAAGTCCAGATTTAGGCCTTATAAATAGCCCCCTCGTCACTTTAACTCGGCCGTCTATGACTGAGTTAAAGAAGAAGTAGAGCGACTGCTCAAAGCTAGATTTATTAGGCCATGTAGGTACGCAGAATGGGTCGCTAACATTGTGCCTATAGAGAAGAAAGGGAGTGACAAGATACTAGTATGTATTGATTTCAGGGATCTGAAAAAGGCCACTCTGAAGGATGAGTATCTGATGACGATAGCCGACATGCTGATCAACGACGCTTCAGGACACAAGGTACTAAGTTTTCTTGATGGCAATGCTGGTTATAATCAAATCTTTATGGCCGAAGAGGATGTCTACAAGACGGCCTTTCGATGCCCTGGTTTTGTTGGTTTGTTCGAGTGGGTCGTTATGACTTTTGGGTTGAAAAAAGCTGGTGCCACGTATCAGCGTGCTATGAACTTGATCTTTCATGACTTGCTAGGAATTATGTTAGAAGTTTACATTGATGATGTTGTGGTCAAATCGGACGCTATGGGAAACCATTTAGCCGATTTAAAAGTTGCTTTTGATAGGATGCGACAGTATGGCTTAAAAATGAACACACTAAAATGTGCTTTTGGCGTGTCGGTGGGTAAGTTATCAGGTTTCATGATTCATGAAAGAGGCATAGAGATCGATCCTAAGAGGCTTGAGATGATTAGAAATGTTACGGTGCCGACATGCAAAAAAGATGTGCAGAAATTGCTAGGCAAGATGAATTATTTGCGTTGCTTTATATCTAACTTGTCTGGTAAGATTGATGACTTTGTCCCCATACTCCGGCTAAAGAATAAGGCCGAGTTTACTTGGGGGGCAAGCCAACAAAGCACCTTTGAGAAAATCAAGAAGTGCTTGTCATCGCCGTCCATGGTGAGAGCACCCAAAGTCGGGATTCCGTTTTGGCTGTACATCGCTGCTGAAGATAGCCGATTCTATGTGTAAGAATCGGAAAGTGGGCTTACGCTTTGATCGAATATGTTGGACTGGAAACGGCGACCAGAGGGGGTGAATGAGAGCTTTTAAAATTTTAGACTAAAATAGCCTTCTGTTTTAATTCTGTCTTCTGTGGAACAGGCTTCGAACACACCCTTCGAAGTTCTGGTTTGGAGGTATTTCCCAGCTCCAAAACCAGGCATCGCAAGGAGCAAAAGTTCAAAGTCAAGAAGACTTCACTCCACACAACACCAAAAACTCAACTCTGCTAAGTCAGTGCAGGCTCCGCACACTGGGTGCCTTCGAGCAGACTTCGCACTTCACCCTTCGCAAGAGCAGACTTCCCTCTAAGGACTTCGACCAAATACTCTGCACTAGCAACTGGTACTAGGCTTCGTATTTCGGAGGTCTTGAACGCACACTGAACACACTTCGACGAGGACTCCAAAAGGGAGGAAAACAGGCTTCGAGTTAACCCAAAAATATTGCTTCGCTAGTAATCAGAGAGGACTAGCCTCAGTTTACACAGAGCGAACACACACTGAGAAAATCACACTTCACACTGACAGACCTCTCACACACTTCTCCAGAAGAGATCCAGTGCACAAAGAAATCAAAGAATGTAGTGCAAAGTAGACAGACAAGTTCAAGCACAAATGAAAATAGAATCAAAGTTTCATTACTTGAACAGGGAACACAAAAAGAACTCACAGGATGAACACAGAGAGAAATGGCGGCTAGCACAGGAGTTCTACAATGACTGCTCAAAGTGTTACTGTTGCCTAGCTAGCCTCCACTATTTATAGGCATTATTCAGCCCTATGAATAGACTACTTTACCCTTAGGGTTTACACTAGTTTTGTCTCATCAGAACAGGGGGGTACAGTTGGTAGTCTACTTTATTTGGAGGCTTATTTTGTCAGCTTTGCAGAGGAGACAACATCAGTTTTTGTAGAGCAGACAC
>JAAALK010000080.1:1214921-1342992 GCA_019279435.1 Zizania palustris | reverse complement strand
GATCAGCCTTTGCAGTCTTTGGAGTCTTCTGAAGCCCCCCTTCGCAAGCGAGGGGTGCGGTAGCTTCGGTGAGAAGCCTTGAGCCTGATGGCCTTCGCTTCACCGAAGTCAGCCTTCAATACAATGACGGTTTTGAGCCGAAGCCGTCAAAGCCCTTAAGTCTTCGCGCCATCACCTCCAGAGTGGACCACCACGGCTTCGCAGCTACTCCCAGCTCGAACTCCATCAGCCCATGTACCGAAGCCATGCATGGCCGAAGTACTTCAAGACAACCACACTCCGAAGCCCCACCTTCGGAGTACCACCCTTCGAAGTCCCTCCTTTGTCCAAGGCCTCCGCATGAAGCATTCCATGAGCACTTTATCGCAGTGTCTCTCCCCGAGCACACTCCTCGACGAATCTCATCCAGACCATGCCTTCGATGCACCTCGACTTCTGAGACCTCCGTCGGGTATACATTCGAGTGCCTCCCTCCGGAGCACACTTCGAAAGCCTTGCCTCATTGCTGAGGACTTTGTCCACCATACTCCGAAGTCACTCCATTCAGAGTACCCTTCGAAGTGCCTCGCCTCCAAGGACTTCGTCTCGGAGTACCTTTAGCCGGAGCCATGCTCCACACTTTCTGTCTTCGCCTGGCGCACCTTGGCCCGAGGACGGACCTCGACCCCTCACAGCCTTCGTGACCGAGCTCCCCACTTGCCTGGCATCAAGTCTCCCGCTTGACCCAGGTTCACTTGTTGCGAACCGTCCGTCGCCTCTGAAGTCACATGTGCACCACAGAAAAACAGACAAGTGTATCCAGTACCCCGGAGACCTCTCCGGGTAAGCAACCTCCAGCACACACTCCGGTGTACCGCCCAAATTACCAAAACCTTCGGTATGACCAAGTCATTGTGTATTGTCGGACCCCTTCGACAGTCACACTTCGCTGCAACAACTGCAGTAATCAGGCCCACCGAACCCTTCGGTGAAACAACCTCCGAACCCCTTCGGATGGACCCCTTCGAAACAGAGGATAAAATCTGTCAATCACTCATCACAGACTCCGAAACCAACCCTTGGTTTCTCAGAATATGATTTAGCCTATGAACCCCTAAGAGCTATGAAAGGCCAGATCGTAGCCAACTTTATAGTTGATCACCACATAGACGTCAGTTGGAGCGGCAATATTGCTTTGATTGAAGTAATGTCGTGGAAACTTTACTTTGATGGTTCAGCTTGCAAAAATGGCCGAGGTATTGGAGTGGTCCTCATATCACCTAGCGGAGTGCACTTTGAAACCTCGGCTCGCTTAGAATTTCTCTCTACCAACAACCAAGCAGAATACGAGGCTTTGCTGCTAGGGCTTGAATTGTTAGATTCCATGGGTGTTAAACATGTTTATGCGCATGGTGATTCCCTGTTAGTAGTACTACATGTGGCTAAGAGTTCTCAATGTTTTAATGGCTTGCTAAACAGCTACTTGGATAAGTGCCTGGACATAGTTGCTACTTTTGATGACTTCAAAATTTCTCATGTGTCAAGAGAGGCCAATTCGGTTGCAAATGATTTGGCTCAGCAAGCATCTGGTTACCAAGTCAGGAGAGGAAAATTTTCTATATAGGAGAAGCCGATGTTTGGTCTCACTGCCGAAGCCAGTAACTTCGGGCAAGCGCACCCTCCGGGTCGAACCCCTCCGGCTGCCAGAGACTACCGCGCGCCGAGGTCCCGGGACTAGAGTACTCTACCCACCGGAGAGTCTGGCACACCAGAGACTGTGAGCCAAAGTCCTCGGGACAATGAGGGCCTCCGGGAGCCCGGACCCTCCGACAGGGGGCTTCAGCCAGATGCGCTCTGCGTGGCCAGTCCAATCAGGATTCGGTAGAAGCAGGAAGGGCTCCGGGGGCACCCCGAAATCAATAGCCTAGATATTTTTCACGGAGTGAGCTAGCGAAACCCTTTGAAGGCCATAAGGGCGATTGGAGAACTCCAATAGTCTAGTATTTGAGATACCCTAGCCAAAGGGTTGATCGGAAAGTTCGGCGACAAGCGTTTAAATTTGTGTTGATGGACGACACACTGTATCGCCGAACCATTGATGGAGTACTGTTAAAGTGTCTAGACCTCGAACGATCCTAGGTGGCTACGAATAGAACACTTTACTCCTAGGGTTTACACTAGTTTTGTCTCATCAGAACAGGGGGTACAGTTGGTAGTCTACTTTATTTGGAGGCTTCTTTTGTCAGCTTTGCAGAGAAGACAACATCAACTTTTGCAGAGCGGACACGATCAGCCTTTGCAGTCTTTGGAATCTTTTGAAGCCCCCCTTCACACGCGAGGGGTGTGGTAGCTTCGGTGAGAAGCCTTGAGCCTGACGGCCTTCACTTCACCAAAGTCAGCCTTCAATACAATGATGTTTTGAGCCGAAGCCATCAAAGCCCTTGAATCTTCGAGCCATCACCTCCGGAGTGGACCACCACAGCTTCGCAGCTACTCCCAGCTCGAACTCCATCAACCCGTGTACCGAAGCCATGCATGGCCGAAGTACTTCAAGACAACCACACTCTGAAGCCCCACCTAAGGAGTACCACCCTTCGAAGTCCCTCCTTCGTCCAAGGCCTCCGCATGAAGCATTCCATGAGCACTTTGTCGCAGTGTCTCTCCCTGATAACACTCCTCGACGAATCTCACTTGGACCATGCCTTCAATGCACCTCGACTTCTGAGACCTCCGTCGGGTATACCTTCAGTACGCCCAAGTCATCGTGTATTGTCGGACCCCTCTGACAGTCACACTCCGCTACAACAGCTGCAGCAATCAGACCCAGCGAACCCTTCGGTGAAACAACCTCCGAACCCCTTCAGAGGGACCCCTTCGAATCAGAGGATAAAATCTGTCAATCACTCATCACAGTCTCCAAAACCAACCCTTGGTTTCTCAATCTCCCCCTTGATGAGTGCATTGACAACCAAATTCTAGTTCAAGAAAATTTGAAAAATTTCTGCACACAAGTGACCATAAAAACTCAGAAACGAGCCAAAACATGTCGCTTAACAAAAGATTTTTCCTCCCCCTTTTTCAAAATAGTAAAAGCCCCCTCTAGCAAATATTTTCCTTTGAAAGATAAAACTCCCCCTTAGTTATTTTACCCCCTTTCTGCAGAGAACTCAAAAATTTCTCCCCTTTGGCAATGCAAGCATCAAGGAGCATTTAAAAAGATGCAAAGCTTCGAAATGGGCAAAATTGCAAAGACATATAAAGCAACAATATGCCAACATTAGTACCAATTTTCATATGCTCAGCTCAATTTAACATTCTCTAAAAACATGATGACAACATGTGATTTTATCACTTTGAATAAAAGCATCACCACTCAATCAAGGTAACTAGACAAGTAAAAACAAGGACTGCGCAAAGCTAGTCAATTTCTACTCTAGACAGACAAGTCCAGTTCAAGTGGAGCATTGAAAGCAAACTTGATGAACAATGAATTTTTGTTGTTCTTTTCACAATGCCAGGGGTTATTGTTTGTCTACTTTATACTTTCCAATCAGGCCAAGCCTAGGCACGAAAGCCATCAGAAGATTAAGGCGGTGATTTTGGCATACACTACACTATCCTAGTTCAGACCAATGTGCAATGGTAAGCAGTCTAGAGTACAGTAGTGCGACAAACAAACTAACCTGGATCTTTTCGCTTATAGCACGCAAATCATGGAGTTTTGGATTTTTAATTAAGTGTACAAATTGTTTAGCACTTGATGAATATCCATGAGTAAGTAATATAATTTTTCAAGTTGCAATGTTTAGCATCCAGAGAAAAGGAGTCTTGCTATCAAGTAGATAAAAGGTAGCTAAAGCAGTCCTGCCTAAACATACTAGTCGCAAGACTAAGCAGTGAGCATGATTTGATTTTGGAAAGAAACATCATGCACAAAATGTTTCAGACATATTAAATAGAGATGAGCTGACATGATTTCATGAATTAAAATTAGGCATATAAGTGCAAAAGATGTAAATGCAATTTCACACACACAATGAGCATATGCAAGACAATCAAAATCTGCTCCCCCTCACAAAATGCCATAAGGGTGACAAACACCAAGTTCCCCACGCAAGTAGGCAAAACGAGAAGGATCGAGGGGTTTTGTGAAAATATGGGCTAGCTGGTGTTGGGTATCAACATATTGAAGTTCAATATCACCCTTCTCATTGTGATCTCTGAGAAAATGATATCGCACATCAATGTGTTTGATTCGAGAATGCTGAACCGGGTAGTTTGCAATACAAATAGCACTAGTGTTACCACAGAAAAGTGGAACACCCTTATAATCTAACCCGAAATCCCGCAGAGTGGAAATTATCCACAAAATCTGAGAGCAACAGCTAGCTGCAGCAACATATTCGGCCTCAGCCGTCGATTGTGCAACACTAGACTATTTGCAAAAAGACCAGCAAACCAGTGAAGTACCCAGAAAATGACAAGTACCGGAGGTACTTTTCCTATCAATCCTACACCCAGCAAAATCCGCAACGGAATAACCTCGAAGACACAAAGAGGAAGATGCAGAATACCAAATGCCAAATTCGAGGGTATGTTTGAGATAACTGAGAATGTGCTTTACTGCTTGGCAGTGCGAAGCTCATGGTGAAGCCTGAAAACGAACGCACAGACACACTACAAAGTGTATGTCTGGCCTCATAGCAGTCAAGTGGAGGAGGGAGCTGATCATGCTTCGGAACTCCTTCTGGTCTATGGCTTCTCCATCCTTGTCAGGATCCAATGCTATCAAAGTAGCCATTGGAGTAGCGAGGGGCTTCGCATCAGCCATGTCGAACTTCTTGAGCAGGTGATTGATGTACTTCATCTGGCGGATGAATGTACCTTGTTTGCTTTGCTTGATTTGCAAACCAAGGAAAAAGGTGAGTTCTCTCATCATGGACATATCGAACTCCCTGCTCATGGCATATGCAAACTCGGCAACCAAAGCATGAGAAGAGCCACCAAAGATGATATCATCCACATAAATCTGGACTAGCAGGAAATTTTTGCCATGCTTGAGAGTGAACATGGTTTTATCAACAAATCCCATCAAATACGCCCGCTCAAGCAGAAAAGACTTAAGTCTATCATACCATGCCCGAGGGGCCTACTTGAGTCCATAAAGATCATTATGAAGTTTAAGGACTTTATGCGGGTATTTGGGGTTTTCAAAGCGAAGGGGTTGTTTTACATAGACATCTCCGCCTATGAAGCCATTAAGAAAAGCACTTTTAACATCCATTTGATAAAATTTGAAACCACGGGATGCCGCAAATGCAAGTAAAATCCTAATGGCCTCAAGACAAGCAACAGGTGCAAAAGTCTTAGTAAAATCAATCCCTTCTAATTGAGAATAACCCTGAGCTACAAGTCTAGCCTTATTTCTAACTACAGTCCCATCCTCCCCTTGTTTGTTTTTGAAAATCCATTTTGTTCCAATGAAATGAACATTTGGAGGAGGATCAACTAAAGTCCAGACTTAGTTTCTCTCAAAATTTTCAAGTTCTTCATGCATGGCATTGATCCAACTAGAATCAGAAAGTGCATGACTAACATCTAAGGGCTCAAAAGAAGCAACAAAAGCGGAATCAATGAAATGAGCATGAGAACGTGTTATCCTTTGATCAAGCTCACCAATGATCTACTCGGGAGGATGCATCCTTTGAACATGATGTGGAGCCTCGTGGCGAGATGTAGTCTCCCCCTCAACTTGTGCGTTGGAGTGGTCCAAGATGACCGATGTCGAGGTAGTTTCTTCGGGACCTTGTGCCGAAGTAGACGAAACAGGGTCGGCTTCGGGGGTTGAAGTCGAGGGTAGTAGGGGCTCATCCTCGAACTCTCCGGGATCTTCTTCGAAGATGGTCTGTTCCATGTCGCGTTCATTTGCCTGTTCAAAAGTGGAACTAACAGAGGGGGTTGATTCATCAAAAGTCACATCACATGACTCGATGACAGTGTTAGTCTCCAAATTGTATACACGATAAGAATGACCATGAGTAGTGTAACCCAGAAAGATCCTGTCAAAAGAGCGCGACTCAAATTTATCCAAATTTCCATGTTTTAGGATAAAGCAATGACAGCCAAAAACTCGAAGATGAGTAACTTTGGGTTGTCTCCCAAAACGTAGCTCATAAGATGTCAAGTTCAAAATTGAGCGCAAGAAGATTCGGTTTGAGATGTAACAAGCAGTGTTCATGGCCTCATCCCAGAATTTCCTAGGAGTCCTGTGCTCATCGAGCATCGTCCTAGCCATCTCAACCAAAGTGCGGTTCTTTCTCTCAACAACACCGTTCTGTTGAGGAACCCGCAGAGCAGAGAATTGATGTTCTATGCCATGCTCCATGCAAAAGTCAACAAAGAGACTGTTCTTGAACTCAGTGTCATTATCACTTCAAATGAATTTCAATGCACCAAGGAGTTCAGTGAAAAGTCTCAAAGCCAAGCTCCGAAAGTGTGAAAACACTTCATCCTTGCTGGCAAGAAAGAAGACCCAAGAGTAGCGAGAGAAATCGTCGACAATTACTAACACTACCACTTGTCACCTAAAGAACTAACCCGAGAAGGACCTACAGTGTCCATTTGGAGAAGTTCTCCGGGTTGTTCAGTCATCACGGTGGTGACTGGTGAGTGTGAAGCGGCAATCATTTTTCCATGTCGACAAGGAGTGCAAACTAAATTCTTCTCAAACTTGAGCTTGGGCAATCCTCAGATCAGACCTAGGGCACTCAGACGAGCGAGCAACTCAAAGCTCATATGCCCTAGTCTCCTATGCCACTTCCAAAGCTCAGAAGTCGAATGTGCAACAAGACAATGAGAAGAACCAGATGACTCAGAAAAAATCGGCTCCAAAAACTCTCCCAACTCTAAAGATCTTACATACCACAACGCCATCAAAATTGAGTACTTGCGAAGTATCGCGATGGAATCGCACTTAGAAGCCCTCATCAAGCAATTGAGATACAGAAAGCAGATTGTATCCCAAATTTTCAACCAAAGCAACATCTTTGAGAGTGAAATTCGAGTTGATTCTTACCACACCTTTACCTTTCACTCTACTCCTTCGATTGTTGCCGAAGGTGATATGTTCCTTTTGCTTGGTTGTGGTGAGGCTGGAGAACCATGTTGCATCTTCGGTCATATGGCGCGAACAACCAGAGTCCATGATCCACGTGCCCTCCAAGCCTCGGTCCAGCGCCTACACATGATAAGAAAATCTCGATTGCTCAGTGCTGGGGTCAGTGAAAATATGACGAGGCATCCAACACTGAGTGAACGAGTAGTAGACATAGTAAAAATAGACTGTCTACGCACAGGATAATCAGAATGATGCAAAGTGCGAGGTCCACCTACATGCTGTGACCCAAATGCATGACGAGGTCTCCTACTCTGACGAGGTACAAAGCTACTCGCCCGGGGTCTACCACCATATGGAACATGGTGAACACTTCGAGAAGCAAAACCTCTCCGAGAAGTAAGAGGAGCCTCGAAAATAGGACGTGAATAAAACTCAGACTCATGCATACCTCGAGATGGGTAATGTATGTCCTGGAAACTCATCGCCCGAGAGCGTCGCTCATCCTTGATGCAACGAAAACAGAACCCAACCAGATGACCCACCCGCTGTAGGACCGAAAGTAGCGACCAGAGGGGGGGGGGTGAATGGGCGCCTTAAAAATTCTTTCGAATCTATGGCCTGTTCCCAATACCCAACGCACCTCAAAAATACTATGCAGCAGAAAGTAGACAGTAGGCCTAAGTCTAAAGGTTTCTAACCTAGAAGCAACTGATGATATACAGTGTAAAACTAAAGTGATGCAACTAGGCAGATAAACAAGTTGTAACAGGCCTATACTTCTCAATGAAATGATCTAAGTATGTATAAAGTGAAAAGAGAAGTTACTGTCCAAAGTTGTCTCCTGTTCGGGTCTTGGCGAAGCCCCCTTCACACGTCGAGGTCTGCTTCGGAGGTTGGTGTCGGAGTCTGTCCGAAATGCCGAAGGTGTCACTGTCTAGCCTAGTTCGAAGAAGTAAGAAGCGACGTGTACTTCGGAGCGAAGCAAAAGAAGTGTCGGAGCCTGATTCGAAGTATGTACTTCGAAGACAGGACTTCGCACACAGCTTCGACTCACGAGCTTCGGAGCGAAGTAAAACAGTGCCGAAGCTTGGTTCGAAGTATGCGCTTCGAAGACAAGACTTCGAAAGTACTTCGAACCGAAAGCCTCGAAGCTAAACCTTCGAACACGAACCTTCGAACACAAAGCACAAACGGACAACCTTCGAACAAAGAAACGAAGCCTGTCACACGACAGAAAACCAAGTCCGAAGTCAATGCTCTACCTTCGAAAAGAGCAAGCTCCGAAAAGAGAGGCTAAAGGTGACACACTACACAGAAGTCAGTGCGAGGCCTAGCGGAGCTACAAGCTTCGAACCCAACTTCGAAACTTGTCGAAGTATGGACTTCGAACAGATAGGGCCGAAGCCCCTTCGCACTATTGTTCGAAGTATGCGATACTGTCGTTCAGGAAAATGCTTCGAAGCTTAGCAACACAGAACGCAAACTAAAGACCGAAGATCGAACGAAGCCTTCGAAGGAGATAGATCGAAGCCTGCCTCGCGAAACTGAAGGGCTTCGAACAGAGAGTAGCTTCGCTCGAAACACAGCCAAAAAGGTGACAGAGCCTGTCAGCTTCGATCAAAAAGCTGTGCGGTAGAAAGTAAAAAGGCTGGCAGCAAAGACTGTAGCTACAGTAGCAGTACTACTTGCAACAGCAAGAACTAGTACTACTTCTCACGAAGAACACACGCAACAGAGACACAACCTTAGGAATAAAATCAACCAGCACAACGAACCGAAGCTTCTTGTAGCAGAGGAATCAATGCACTCACCGCAGCAACCAACAAAGAAATCAATCTCACAGGAGCAAAATAAATGCAAGGCAAAAAGGGATGAACCACTGCCTGGCGGCGCACACAGGAGAGAGAAGGAGACAAAATGACCCAATAGAGAGGATTTGATTTCAGCACAAAGGGGGTAGTCCAAACCCTAGGGATTGGGGTGCTATTTATAGGCAGCCCAACACTAGGAATATTCTACCAGCCCCTTAGGGTTTTACAGACTCAAAATACAGAAAAAGACTCTACTGCCCTTAGGTATTTTTACAGACACAACTGACTGACTGTGGGCCTAGAGTAACAGATGACATATCCTGAAGCTACTCTTCTGGACAGTCGGATACAGAATCAACGGTTGTCAGTTTTACGCCGAAACTGACAAAGCCTCCACCAGCTTTGCACCAGGTACCCGGATTGGGCCGGCCCGACTCCGCAGCTCTCTCAGCCCGGCAATCGCTCACCGCCCGTGTACCTGAGTCAGTCCTGGTCAACAGCCCAGTGGGTCTTCTACTGCTTCTGTCCCATGCACCCGGATTGGGCCAGCCCGACTTCGCAGCCTCCTCTGCCCGACAGTCGCTCGCTGCCCGTGTACCTGAGTCACACGCGGCCCATGAAACAGCAGATCTCTTCTTCTCTTCAGTCCTCGTTGACTATCGTTGACAATGACTCATCACATCTGGAGCCATGAGGCCCACGCTATTCAGCATGGCTCCTCAATCTCCCCCTTGATGAGTGCATTGTCAACATTCCTCTTTTCACAGCTCTTCAGCACCTGCGAGCAAATGTGGAAACACGAAAAACAAGATACAAGGAAACAAAGAAGAAGAAAAATAAGGTAAAAGTTTAACCTTAATGACCAAAAGCCAACCAAAAGCCGATGTTTGGTCTCACTGCCGAAGCCAGTAACTTCGGGCAAGCGCACCCTCCGGGTCGAACCCCTCCGGCTGCCAGAGACTACCGCGCGCCGAGGTCCCGGGACTAGAGTACTCTACCCACCGGAGAGTCTGGCACACCAGAGACTGTGAGCCAAAGTCCTCGGGACAATGAGGGCCTCCGGGAGCCCGGACCCTCCGACAGGGGGCTTCAGCCAGATGCGCTCTGCGTGGCCAGTCCAATCAGGATTCGGTAGAAGCAGGAAGGGCTCCGGGGGCACCCCGAAATCAATAGCCTAGATATTTTTCACGGAGTGAGCTAGCGAAACCCTTTGAAGGCCATAAGGGCGATTGGAGAACTCCAATAGTCTAGTATTTGAGATACCCTAGCCAAAGGGTTGATCGGAAAGTTCGGCGACAAGCGTTTAAATTTGTGTTGATGGACGACACACTGTATCGCCGAACCATTGATGGAGTACTGTTAAAGTGTCTAGACCTCGAACGATCCTAGGTGGCTACGAATAGAACACTTTACTCCTAGGGTTTACACTAGTTTTGTCTCATCAGAACAGGGGGTACAGTTGGTAGTCTACTTTATTTGGAGGCTTCTTTTGTCAGCTTTGCAGAGAAGACAACATCAACTTTTGCAGAGCGGACACGATCAGCCTTTGCAGTCTTTGGAATCTTTTGAAGCCCCCCTTCACACGCGAGGGGTGTGGTAGCTTCGGTGAGAAGCCTTGAGCCTGACGGCCTTCACTTCACCAAAGTCAGCCTTCAATACAATGATGGTTTTGAGCCGAAGCCATCAAAGCCCTTGAATCTTCGAGCCATCACCTCCGGAGTGGACCACCACAGCTTCGCAGCTACTCCCAGCTCGAACTCCATCAACCCGTGTACCGAAGCCATGCATGGCCGAAGTACTTCAAGACAACCACACTCTGAAGCCCCACCTAAGGAGTACCACCCTTCGAAGTCCCTCCTTCGTCCAAGGCCTCCGCATGAAGCATTCCATGAGCACTTTGTCGCAGTGTCTCTCCCTGATAACACTCCTCGACGAATCTCACTTGGACCATGCCTTCAATGCACCTCGACTTCTGAGACCTCCGTCGGGTATACCTTCAGTACGCCCAAGTCATCGTGTATTGTCGGACCCCTCTGACAGTCACACTCCGCTACAACAGCTGCAGCAATCAGACCCAGCGAACCCTTCGGTGAAACAACCTCCGAACCCCTTCAGAGGGACCCCTTCGAATCAGAGGATAAAATCTGTCAATCACTCATCACAGTCTCCAAAACCAACCCTTGGTTTCTCAATCTCCCCCTTGATGAGTGCATTGACAACCAAATTCTAGTTCAAGAAAATTTGAAAATTTCTGCACACAAGTGACCATAAAAACTCAGAAACGAGCCAAAACATGTCGCTTAACAAAAGATTTTTCCTCCCCCTTTTTCAAAATAGTAAAAGCCCCCTCTAGCAAATATTTTCCTTTGAAAGATAAAACTCCCCCTTAGTTATTTTACCCCCTTTCTGCAGAGAACTCAAAAATTTCTCCCCTTTGGCAATGCAAGCATCAAGGAGCATTTAAAAAGATGCAAAGCTTCGAAATGGGCAAAATTGCAAAGACATATAAAGCAACAATATGCCAACATTAGTACCAATTTTCATATGCTCAGCTCAATTTAACATTCTCTAAAAACATGATGACAACATGTGATTTTATCACTTTGAATAAAAGCATCACCACTCAATCAAGGTAACTAGACAAGTAAAAACAAGGACTGCGCAAAGCTAGTCAATTTCTACTCTAGACAGACAAGTCCAGTTCAAGTGGAGCATTGAAAGCAAACTTGATGAACAATGAATTTTTGTTGTTCTTTTCACAATGCCAGGGGTTATTTGTTTGTCTACTTTATACTTTCCAATCAGGCCAAGCCTAGGCACGAAAGCCATCAGAAGATTAAGGCGGTGATTTTGGCATACACTACACTATCCTAGTTCAGACCAATGTGCAATGGTAAGCAGTCTAGAGTACAGTAGTGCGACAAACAAACTAACCTGGATCTTTTCGCTTATAGCACGCAAATCATGGAGTTTTGGATTTTTAATTAAGTGTACAAATTGTTTAGCACTTGATGAATATCCATGAGTAAGTAATATAATTTTTCAAGTTGCAATGTTTAGCATCCAGAGAAAAGGAGTCTTGCTATCAAGTAGATAAAAGGTAGCTAAAGCAGTCCTGCCTAAACATACTAGTCGCAAGACTAAGCAGTGAGCATGATTTGATTTTGGAAAGAAACATCATGCACAAAATGTTTCAGACATATTAAATAGAGATGAGCTGACATGATTTCATGAATTAAAATTAGGCATATAAGTGCAAAAGATGTAAATGCAATTTCACACACACAATGAGCATATGCAAGACAATCAAATCTGCTCCCCCTCACAAAATGCCATAAGGGTGACAAACACCAAGTTCCCCACGCAAGTAGGCAAAACGAGAAGGATCGAGGGGTTTTGTGAAAATATGGGCTAGCTGGTGTTGGGTATCAACATATTGAAGTTCAATATCACCCTTCTCATTGTGATCTCTGAGAAAATGATATCGCACATCAATGTGTTTGATTCGAGAATGCTGAACCGGGTAGTTTGCAATACAAATAGCACTAGTGTTACCACAGAAAAGTGGAACACCCTTATAATCTAACCCGAAATCCCGCAGAGTGGAAATTATCCACAAAATCTGAGAGCAACAGCTAGCTGCAGCAACATATTCGGCCTCAGCCGTCGATTGTGCAACACTAGACTATTTGCAAAAAGACCAGCAAACCAGTGAAGTACCCAGAAAATGACAAGTACCGGAGGTACTTTTCCTATCAATCCTACACCCAGCAAAATCCGCAACGGAATAACCTCGAAGACACAAAGAGGAAGATGCAGAATACCAAATGCCAAATTCGAGGGTATGTTTGAGATAACTGAGAATGTGCTTTACTGCTTGGCAGTGCGAAGCTCATGGTGAAGCCTGAAAACGAACGCACAGACACACTACAAAGTGTATGTCTGGCCTCATAGCAGTCAAGTGGAGGAGGGAGCTGATCATGCTTCGGAACTCCTTCTGGTCTATGGCTTCTCCATCCTTGTCAGGATCCAATGCTATCAAAGTAGCCATTGGAGTAGCGAGGGGCTTCGCATCAGCCATGTCGAACTTCTTGAGCAGGTGATTGATGTACTTCATCTGGCGGATGAATGTACCTTGTTTGCTTTGCTTGATTTGCAAACCAAGGAAAAAGGTGAGTTCTCTCATCATGGACATATCGAACTCCCTGCTCATGGCATATGCAAACTCGGCAACCAAAGCATGAGAAGAGCCACCAAAGATGATATCATCCACATAAATCTGGACTAGCAGGAAATTTTTGCCATGCTTGAGAGTGAACATGGTTTTATCAACAAATCCCATCAAATACGCCCGCTCAAGCAGAAAAGACTTAAGTCTATCATACCATGCCCGAGGGGCCTACTTGAGTCCATAAAGATCATTATGAAGTTTAAGGACTTTATGCGGGTATTTGGGGTTTTCAAAGCGAAGGGGTTGTTTTACATAGACATCTCCGCCTATGAAGCCATTAAGAAAAGCACTTTTAACATCCATTTGATAAAATTTGAAACCACGGGATGCCGCAAATGCAAGTAAAATCCTAATGGCCTCAAGACAAGCAACAGGTGCAAAAGTCTTAGTAAAATCAATCCCTTCTAATTGAGAATAACCCTGAGCTACAAGTCTAGCCTTATTTCTAACTACAGTCCCATCCTCCCCTTGTTTGTTTTTGAAAATCCATTTTGTTCCAATGAAATGAACATTTGGAGGAGGATCAACTAAAGTCCAGACTTAGTTTCTCTCAAAATTTTCAAGTTCTTCATGCATGGCATTGATCCAACTAGAATCAGAAAGTGCATGACTAACATCTAAGGGCTCAAAAGAAGCAACAAAAGCGGAATCAATGAAATGAGCATGAGAACGTGTTATCCTTTGATCAAGCTCACCAATGATCTACTCGGGAGGATGCATCCTTTGAACATGATGTGGAGCCTCGTGGCGAGATGTAGTCTCCCCCTCAACTTGTGCGTTGGAGTGGTCCAAGATGACCGATGTCGAGGTAGTTTCTTCGGGACCTTGTGCCGAAGTAGACGAAACAGGGTCGGCTTCGGGGGTTGAAGTCGAGGGTAGTAGGGGCTCATCCTCGAACTCTCCGGGATCTTCTTCGAAGATGGTCTGTTCCATGTCGCGTTCATTTGCCTGTTCAAAAGTGGAACTAACAGAGGGGGTTGATTCATCAAAAGTCACATCACATGACTCGATGACAGTGTTAGTCTCCAAATTGTATACACGATAAGAATGACCATGAGTAGTGTAACCCAGAAAGATCCTGTCAAAAGAGCGCGACTCAAATTTATCCAAATTTCCATGTTTTAGGATAAAGCAATGACAGCCAAAAACTCGAAGATGAGTAACTTTGGGTTGTCTCCCAAAACGTAGCTCATAAGATGTCAAGTTCAAAATTGAGCGCAAGAAGATTCGGTTTGAGATGTAACAAGCAGTGTTCATGGCCTCATCCCAGAATTTCCTAGGAGTCCTGTGCTCATCGAGCATCGTCCTAGCCATCTCAACCAAAGTGCGGTTCTTTCTCTCAACAACACCGTTCTGTTGAGGAACCCGCAGAGCAGAGAATTGATGTTCTATGCCATGCTCCATGCAAAAGTCAACAAAGAGACTGTTCTTGAACTCAGTGTCATTATCACTTCAAATGAATTTCAATGCACCAAGGAGTTCAGTGAAAAGTCTCAAAGCCAAGCTCCGAAAGTGTGAAAACACTTCATCCTTGCTGGCAAGAAAGAAGACCCAAGAGTAGCGAGAGAAATCGTCGACAATTACTAACACTACCACTTGTCACCTAAAGAACTAACCCGAGAAGGACCTACAGTGTCCATTTGGAGAAGTTCTCCGGGTTGTTCAGTCATCACGGTGGTGACTGGTGAGTGTGAAGCGGCAATCATTTTTCCATGTCGACAAGGAGTGCAAACTAAATTCTTCTCAAACTTGAGCTTGGGCAATCCTCAGATCAGACCTAGGGCACTCAGACGAGCGAGCAACTCAAAGCTCATATGCCCTAGTCTCCTATGCCACTTCCAAAGCTCAGAAGTCGAATGTGCAACAAGACAATGAGAAGAACCAGATGACTCAGAAAAAATCGGCTCCAAAAACTCTCCCAACTCTAAAGATCTTACATACCACAACGCCATCAAAATTGAGTACTTGCGAAAGTATCGCGATGGAATCGCACTTAGAAGCCCTCATCAAGCAATTGAGATACAGAAAGCAGATTGTATCCCAAATTTTCAACCAAAGCAACATCTTTGAGAGTGAAATTCGAGTTGATTCTTACCACACCTTTACCTTTCACTCTACTCCTTCGATTGTTGCCGAAGGTGATATGTTCCTTTTGCTTGGTTGTGGTGAGGCTGGAGAACCATGCTGCATCTTCGGTCATATGGCGCGAACAACCAGAGTCCATGATCCACGTGCCCTCCAAGCCTCGGTCCAGCGCCTACACATGATAAGAAAATCTCGATTGCTCAGTGCTGGGGTGAGTGAAAATATGACGAGGCATCCAACACTGAGTGAACGAGTAGTAGACATAGTAAAAATAGACTGTCTACGCACAGGATAATCAGAATGATGCAAAGTGCGAGGTCCACCTACATGCTGTGACCCAAATGCATGACGAGGTCTCCTACTCTGACGAGGTACAAAGCTACTCGCCCGGGGTCTACCACCATATGGAACATGGTGAACACTTCGAGAAGCAAAACCTCTCCGAGAAGTAAGAGGAGCCTCGAAAATAGGACGTGAATAAAACTCAGACTCATGCATACCTCGAGATGGGTAATGTATGTCCTGGAAACTCATCGCCCGAGAGCGTCGCTCATCCTTGATGCAACGAAAACAGAACCCAACCAGATGACCCACCCGCTGTAGGACCGAAAGTAGCGACCAGAGGGGGGGTGAATGGGCGCCTTAAAAATTCTTTCGAATCTATGGCCTGTTCCCAATACCCAACGCACCTCAAAAATACTATGCAGCAGAAAGTAGACAGTAGGCCTAAGTCTAAAGGTTTCTAACCTAGAAGCAACTGATGATATACAGTGTAAAACTAAAGTGATGCAACTAGGCAGATAAACAAGTTGTAACAGGCCTATACTTCTCAATGAAATGATCTAAGTATGTATAAAGTGAAAAGAGAAGTTACTGTCCAAAGTTGTCTCCTGTTCGGGTCTTGGCGAAGCCCCCTTCACACGTCGAGGTCTGCTTCGGAGGTTGGTGTCGGAGTCTGTCCGAAATGCCGAAGGTGTCACTGTCTAGCCTAGTTCGAAGAAGTAAGAAGCGACGTGTACTTCGGAGCGAAGCAAAAGAAGTGTCGGAGCCTGATTCGAAGTATGTACTTCGAAGACAGGACTTCGCACACAGCTTCGACTCACGAGCTTCGGAGCGAAGTAAAAACAGTGCCGAAGCTTGGTTCGAAGTATGCGCTTCGAAGACAAGACTTCGAAAGTACTTCGAACCGAAAGCCTCGAAGCTAAACCTTCGAACACGAACCTTCGAACACAAAGCACAAACGGACAACCTTCGAACAAAGAAACGAAGCCTGTCACACGACAGAAAACCAAGTCCGAAGTCAATGCTCTACCTTCGAAAAGAGCAAGCTCCGAAAAGAGAGGCTAAAGGTGACACACTACACAGAAGTCAGTGCGAGGCCTAGCGGAGCTACAAGCTTCGAACCCAACTTCGAAACTTGTCGAAGTATGGACTTCGAACAGATAGGGCCGAAGCCCCTTCGCACTATTGTTCGAAGTATGCGATACTGTCGTTCAGGAAAATGCTTCGAAGCTTAGCAACACAGAACGCAAACTAAAGACCGAAGATCGAACGAAGCCTTCGAAGGAGATAGATCGAAGCCTGCCTCGCGAAACTGAAGGGCTTCGAACAGAGAGTAGCTTCGCTCGAAACACAGCCAAAAAGGTGACAGAGCCTGTCAGCTTCGATCAAAAAGCTGTGCGGTAGAAAGTAAAAAGGCTGGCAGCAAAGACTGTAGCTACAGTAGCAGTACTACTTGCAACAGCAAGAACTAGTACTACTTCTCACGAAGAACACACGCAACAGAGACACAACCTTAGGAATAAAATCAACCAGCACAACGAACCGAAGCTTCTTGTAGCAGAGGAATCAATGCACTCACCACAGCAACCAACAAAGAAATCAATCTCACAGGAGCAAAATAAATGCAAGGCAAAAAGGGATGAACCACTGCCTGGCGGCGCACACAGGAGAGAGAAGGAGACAAAATGACCCAATAGAGAGGATTTGATTTCAGCACAAAGGGGGTAGTCCAAACCCTAGGGATTGGGGTGCTATTTATAGGCAGCCCAACACTAGGAATATTCTACCAGCCCCTTAGGGTTTTACAGACTCAAAAATACAGAAAAAGACTCTACTGCCCTTAGGTATTTTTACAGACACAACTGACTGACTGTGGGCCTAGAGTAACAGATGACATATCCTGAAGCTACTCTTCTGGACAGTCGGATACAGAATCAACGGTTGTCAGTTTTACGCCGAAACTGACAAAGCCTCCACCAGCTTTGCACCAGGTACCCGGATTGGGCCGGCCCGACTCCGCAGCTCTCTCAGCCCGGCAATCGCTCACCGCCCGTGTACCTGAGTCAGTCCTGGTCAACAGCCCAGTGGGTCTTCTACTGCTTCTGTCCCATGCACCCGGATTGGGCCAGCCCGACTTCGCAGCCTCCTCTGCCCGACAGTCGCTCGCTGCCCGTGTACCTGAGTCACACGCGGCCCATGAAACAGCAGATCTCTTCTTCTCTTCAGTCCTCGTTGACTATCGTTGACAATGACTCATCACATCTGGAGCCATGAGGCCCACGCTATTCAGCATGGCTCCTCAATCTCCCCCTTGATGAGTGCATTGTCAACATTCCTCTTTTCACAGCTCTTCAGCACCTGCGAGCAAATGTGGAAACACGAAAAACAAGATACAAGGAAACAAAGAAGAAGAAAAATAAGGTAAAAGTTTAACCTTAATGACCAAAAGCCAACCAAAAGCAAGAAACGGTCATTATGGTTAACCAAAACTTAAAAGCTCAAAATGAGTGCGATTTCAGAACAACAAGGATATCAACAGAGTAAGAACTCCCCCTCAAACTCTGATCCCTTCTCCCCCTTGTTGACAAGTGAACTCATCAAGCACTCAAAAGAGACACAGACTCCCCCTGAAAAGCAACTCCCCCTCAAGATATGCAGTGAATGCAACTGGGGTGCAGGTGGAGTGTAGAAAGCATGCTTCTCAGATATGATTGACTGCAAATACAGTATCTAACAGGTATAGCAAAGGAGATACTGTCTAAGATACATGGCATGATCAGTGCAAGAGATGATATCTAAAGAAAGTCATTTAGCACGCATTTTTCAGTTTTTGCGAATAAAAGCATCACCACATTGTCTAGTAAACAAGCAAGGTAAAGCATGAGATGCAGAAGCTAACTGATATCTACCAAGATAAGCATTGTTCAAAAACAACGTGCTTCAGCAAACTTGTTATCCCTTTAAAATTCAGGCTTTTTCATTTTCCTTTGTTATTTTTGCCAAGGGTTATTTGCATGTCAAACCTTATGCTAACCGACCAAGTCAAGCCTAGGCCAGGACTGGGCCATCAGAAGCTTAAGACATTGGTCTTGGCATACACTACATTGTCCTAGTTCATACCAAAGTGCTATGGTAAGCAGTCCAGGACAATATAATGCGACAAAGCAAACCCACTTGGATCTTTTCAACGCAAGCATAAAAAGGGCATGGAATTTTCATTCAGTTTTGATTTTCATCATTTTTAAAGCACATTTTCCATGTTAAAGCATAAAGATGTCCAAGTTGCATATCTGCATCTATGTGATGAACTAGCTACAAGGCATGTAACAAGTAGCAAAAGCATTCAGCCTACACATGCTAGTTACCAGAAGCAATGGTGATCATTTTTTCAAGTTGAAAGCGTAAAAGCCATGCATATGACAGATATCAAACATGTCAAGCGAACTGAATCAAAGCATGATCATTGACAAGTAATCAAAAGCATGTACCAGCTAGAATAAGTAAAGCAGTTCAATCATATAACAGAAGCATCTCTAAAGTGTGATACGTGAATATGCAAGATATGAACACACACAAAAGGACTCAAGAAAAGAGTAAAGAAGAAAGAAAACTGACGCAAAATATCCTAGAAAGGATACACAACACCCAAATCCCCTCTTAAACGCTCAAAAGTAGACTGATCTAGGGGTTTGGTAAAAATGTCAGCCAACTGATGATGGGTATCAACATGAATAAGGTCAATGACACCTTTCTCATATTGATCCCGTAAGAAGTGAAAGCGCACATCAATATGTTTGGTTTTTGAATGGAGACACGGGTTTTTCCCTACACTAATAGCACTAGTGCTATCGCAAAACAATGGAACCCTGGTAGGAAAGAATAACCCAAAGTCTCGTAGAGTGGAAATCATCCAAACCAGCTGTGAGCAGCAGCTGGCAGCAGCTACATACTCAGCCTCTGTGGTCGAAAGAGCAACTCCAGATTGCTTTCGAGAAGACCAAGATACAAGGGAAGAACCAAGAAACTGGCAAGTACCGGAAGTCGACTTGCGATCCAACCGGCACCCACCAAAGTCAGCGTCCGAAAAGCCAGATAAATCAAGAGATGATGATGCTGAATAATAAAGACCAAGATCAGGCGCATAGGTGAGATACCTAAAAATGCGCTTGACAGCCTGCCGGTGAGATGCGCGTGGTGAAGACTGAAAACGCGCGCAAAGTCCCACGGCGAACTGTATGTCCGGTCTTGTTGCTGTTAAGTATAGCAGCGAACCTATCATCCCTCGAAATTCTCTCTCATTGACCTTGACACCGCTTTCGTCCTTGTCCAAACCTCCGGAGGTACCCATCGGGGTCATCTGCGGCTTCAATTCACCACCAAAGTCAAATTTCTTAAGCATGTCACGAGTATACTTACCTTGGTGGATGAAGGTGCCGTCCTTGGTCTGCTTGATCTGGAGCCCTAAAAAGTACTTAAGCTCACCCATGAGGCTCATCTCAAACTCACTGTGCATCTGCTCAGAAAACTTGGACACAAGAGAATCAGTAGTTCCGCCAAAAATAATATCGTCCACATAAATCTGAGCGACTAAGAAATCTGAAGCATCTCTGAGCAGGAAAAGAGTTTTATCCACAGAACCCATCACAAAGCCCTTCCCCAACAAAAACTGCTTTAACCGGTCATACCAAGCCCTGGGGGCTTGCTTCAACCCGTATAAAGCTTTGTGCAACTTAAAAACATGTCGAGGAAACTTAGGGTTCTCAAAACCGGGGGGTTGCCTAACATATACCTCCTCCTCTATGAACCCGTTCAGAAAAGCACTCTTAACGTCCATTTGAAAAAGCTTAAAACCCTTTGAAACGGCAAAAGCTAGAAGAATACGAATGGACTCAAGACGGGCCACAGGAGCGAAGGTTTCTTCAAAGTCAATACCTTCCTTCTGGCAATAACCCTGGGCAACTAGTCGAGCCTTGTTGCGCACCACAACCCCATCTTCACCTTGTTTGTTCTTGAATACCCACTTGGTGCCTATGGGGTTGCATCCTGGTGGCGGCTCAACTAATGTCCAAACCCGATTGCGGACAAAATTCTCAAGCTCTTCTTGCATAGCATTAATCCAGTTTGAATCAGAGAGAGCATGAGAAATGTCTCTGGGCTCAAAAGATGCAACAAATGCAGATTCAGCAAACACAGCAAGAGAGGCAGAAGAACGCAAAGTTCTCTCAGTCAAATCACCAATGATGAGCTCTGAGGGGTGGTCACGCTGAACTGCTCGGGTTCCCTGGTGATCTGAAGTCACCTCACCGGAGTCAGCAGCTGGCACCTCTGGACTCGACTGAAGGGGCTCGATCGAAGTGGAAGAAGTGATCAGAGGTCCGCCTTCATCATCAGTCGAAGTCACAGAGGGTGTGGGCTCTGCGGGGGATGCAGAAGGCCCGCCCTCAACAGCAGCTGGAGTATCCTCATCTTCCTCGAAGATGGACTCTCCGAGCTCATCATCACCAGAAAGCTCAAAAGAAGGAGTCAAAGAAGGCAAGGACTCATCAAAAGAAACCTCACACGTCTCGACAAGCAGCTGGGATTCGAGGTTCCAAACACGGAAGCCTCGAGAATGCAATGCATAACCAAGAAAAACACCATCCCAGCAACGAGACTCAAATTTGTCCAAATGCCCTCCCTTTTTGAGCACAAAGCACTTGCAGCCAAACGCTCGCAAGTGGCTCACCTTGGGCTGTCTGCCAAACCGCAACTCATATGATGTCTTACCAATGTAAGCTCTAAGAAAAATGCGATTGGCCAGATAGCAAGCCGTGTTCATGGCTTCAGCCCAAAAACGCCTAGGAGTCCTGTGCTCATCGAGCATCGTCCTGGCCATCTCAACTAGCGTGCGGTTCTTTCGTTCCACAACGCCGTTCTGTGGGGGAGTGTAAGGAGAAGAAAACTGATGGTCCAGACCCTGATCACCACAGAAGCTGACGAACTGAGAGTTCTTGAACTCAGAGCCGTTGTCAGAGCGAATTGCTCGCATCCGACCATTGTTCTCATTCTTCAGCTTCAAAACCAGGTCATGAACAAATTGAAAAGTTTCATCCTTAGACTCCAAAAAGAAAACCCACGAGAAACGAGAAAAGTCGTCAACAATCACAAGTGCATACCACTTCCCACCGACTGAGCGTACCCGAGCTGGACCTACAGTGTCCAAATGCAAAAGCTCGCCTGGATACGAAGTCATCACCTGAGTCACAGGTGAATGAGAAGCGGCAACCATTTTCCCATGACGACAGGGATGACAAACTAGATCCTTCTCCATTTTAAGCTTGGGCAATCCTCGGATGAGGTCCATAGAGCTTAACCTGACTAGCAGATCAAAACTCAAATGACCTAACCTCCTATGCCACTTCCAGAGCTCAGAAGAAGATCCAGCAATCAAACAGCGAGAAGGGCCAAAAGAACTAGAGAAGTCAATTCGAAAAACTTTACCGAAGGGTAAAATCTGACAAACCAAAGACCCTCTAGAATCAATCACAGAAGAATTTCCCTTCTTAAAACGCACTTCCAAACCATCCTCAAGAAGTTGCGACACAGAGATTAAATTAAAGTTCAGATTTTTAACCAAAGCAACATTCTTTAAAGAGAAATGGTCTGAGATGCTGATTGAGCCTATGCCACTTACTTTCCCTTGACCGCTGTTCCCGAATGTAATGTACTCTTTGGAGCTCGGGGGAGTGAGACTGGAGAACCATCTGCGATGTCCCGTCATGTGGCGAGAGCATCCTGAGTCCATGATCCAAACATCCTCCAGTCCCCGGTCCTGCACAATCAATGTCTGTAAGTGGGAGCAAATGGTCCGGCACCAGGTTTAGCAAAAGAGCTAAACCAGTGTCGAGCCATCTGCTCAAAAGATGGAAAGCGAAAACCATCAAAAGAGTTTGGACCAAAACGCGGCTCAAAACGCGGTCCATGGTTCTTCCTAACCCTACGGCCACGAGGTCCAGAACCGTAGCCAACTCGGTCTGGAACTCTGCCGGAACGAACACCACCTACTGGAGCACGGGTAGGAAAATCGTCTCCTCTACCACCACCTACACGACGCGGCCTGGCCTCTAGCCTCTCCCCGCGCCGAGGAACACGCAGTCTACCACCCTGCTGGTAGAACTGCACCTGATCACTACGAGCCCTCTCTGCTCTCTCAACCCGCTTCCTCCTGAAGCAAAACTCCGCAAGATGCCCGTCTCTCTGACAAAACTCACAATGATAGGTAGGCTTCTTGGGATGTGGTTGAGGCTTGGGATTCTTGGGCTTGGTAGTGTTTGGTGTGGTCTTCTTGGGCTGAGAGGGTCCAGGAAGAGAGTCTAGAGAAGAGTGGAGGAGTTTGGGCTTAGGAACCCAGATAGGCTTCTTGGGTGGAGCTTTGGGTGGTTCATGGATCACTCCATCCTTGGGCTGACAAGCCTGGGAGGTCTCAGTGGAGTGAGTCTTGGGATACCTCTGCTCTGGAGTCATTTTACTCCACTCCACTGCCCGGCTGAGGGCACTCTCAAAGTCAGCCTTGGTGTAGGTGTAACCTACCCCAAACCCATCCTGCCTCTTGAACTGCTGGATCATCATGCCAAGCTGTGGCTCTCTGGCACTGATCCAACTCAGGATAGACCGGAGGTAAAAGTTCTCATTCTGAGAATCAGCTAGCTCCTCTCTCAAAGAAGCTAGAACCTCCACCTGAGACAAGCAGGTCTCACACTCATTCTCTACTTGGACAGACTTCCCGGCTTTTAGCTTAATCAACTCCATTCTAAGAGACAGGCAGTTCTCACAGATAGTGGGTGGAACTGACAGTGTCTCAAGCTCTAGCCTAGTCTGGGCAAGCTCAGCTCTCAACCTCTCAACATCACCCAAATGCTCATCGCCCTTGGATTTCAGCTCAGCTAAGGCAGCTAGATGAGATGGGCAATCAACACAGGGTGCGACGACAGTGGCGTGAGCATCTTTCAGCTCCTGCTGAGCGCTTTCAAGCTCAGTGGCCAAAGCGTCCCTCTCATCAACCCTTTCTGTGTACCTGGACTTCAGAGTCGACAGGTCACACAGAAGCACCTCACACTTCGGGCACTTACTGCTAACACCCAAGCAAGGGGAAGAGGATAGACTCTCAATTCTGCCGTTGGCCACGGCAAGCTCACTCTCTAGCTCATCTATCCTCTTCTTGGCCCCCCTAAGCAGTTTTTCCCGATACTTTAACTCCTGACGATTGCTCTCTAGTAAATCAACAATTTCACGCTCATAAGATGATACCTTGCTATCGTCGTCGTCGGAGTCGTCGGAGGACCTCTTTTCTTCTCTATCCCCAAGAGCCATGGAGCAGAAGCTCTTGCGGGATCTTCGGCGCTGGTGTGTGCGGCTCTTCGGCTTGTCTCCGAAAGCCATGAAGCAGAGGCCCGCCGGATCATCCTTGTCCTTCCCCTTCTTGATGGTAATCTCCTCATCACTTGAGCTCGATGAAGAGGAAGAAGACGTGGATCTCTTGGAGTAGCTCTTCTCCATCTCGGCGAAGAAGGCCTTGTCGCGCTTCTTGTTCTCTCGCCGGTAGTCCTTCAGGGCCTTCTTGAAGAACCGGGTCTTCGGCTTGCCCTTGGTGAAGGAGGGGCTCTCATGCTTGCCGGAGTCGTGGAAGCTGCTACCGGTGCCCTTCTTGTATCCATTGCGCTTGGGGCAGTCGGCGATGAAGTGTCCTGGATCACCACATTCAAAGCATCCGGATTTTGTGCCGTGTCTTTTGAACATTCTTTTATCATAGACACGACGCACCCGGTTGTTAAAGAGACACAAATCATCATCTCCCAACAACTCAAGCTGGTCCTCAGTGATAGACATCAAGGAGAACCCAGCACAACTCACAGCAGAGGGATCAACAGAAGGTGTAGCAAGGGCCAGGGATTTTGATCCAGAGCCAGTGAGATTTGATCTCAACTGGATATCTACCTCAGTGGCCTTTAGCTTGCTAAATAACTCAGAAATGGTCAAGGTATCGTAAGAAGTGCTCTCAACGATAGATGATACCTTGATCTCCCAGATCTTTGGGTCCAAGGTATGAAGAACCTTGAGCGCCTGCTCATGATCTGAGACTAACTGAGCACCCTCAGCCTTGTTGTCCCGAAGCTTGTTAATGATCGACTGAAAGCGACCAAACAAGGCTTCAACAGATTCACCCGGCTTCTGTGTGAAGTTCTCATATTCACGCCGGTAGGTCTGATAGAGCCGAGCCTTGACCTGGGCTGTTCCCTCATGGTGTGCCTTGAGGGTAGCCCAGATCTCTCTCGCAGTGGAGAGATGACTCACACGCTCAAACTCAGTGGGACCTAATCCAGAAAACAAAATATTCACAGCCTTACTGTTGCTCAGATGCTGAGCAATGATACCAGCAGTACCGTGCTCAGCGACTGGCAGAATGACAAACGTGCTGTGAACGCAAATGTCCCATATGTCCGAACCCTGGCTCATGAGATAGGCTCGCATGCGAGTCTTCCAATAATTGTAGCCATAGGCTTCCAAGGACGGGACCTTGCCTGGAGACGTCATAGTCACTACTGGGGTTTAGAACCGGTTAAGGTATGGAAAAACCCTAACCTCGCTCTGATACCACTTGTAGGACCGAAAGTAGCGACCAGAGGGGGGGGGTGAATGGGCGCCTTAAAAATTCTTTCGAATCTATGGCCTGTTCCCAATACCCAACGCACCTCAAAAATACTATGCAGCAGAAAGTAGACAGTAGGCCTAAGTCTAAAGGTTTCTAACCTAGAAGCAACTGATGATATACAGTGTAAAACTAAAGTGATGCAACTAGGCAGATAAACAAGTTGTAACAGGCCTATACTTCTCAATGAAATGATCTAAGTATGTATAAAGTGAAAAGAGAAGTTACTGTCCAAAGTTGTCTCCTGTTCGGGTCTTGGTGAAGCCCCCTTCACACGTCGAGGTCTGCTTCGGAGGTTGGTGTCGGAGTCTGTCCGAAATGCCGAAGGTGTCACTGTCTAGCCTAGTTCGAAGAAGTAAGAAGCGACGTGTACTTCGGAGCGAAGCAAAAGAAGTGTCGGAGCCTGATTCGAAGTATGTACTTCGAAGACAGGACTTCGCACACAGCTTCGACTCACGAGCTTCGGAGCGAAGTAAAAACAGTGCCGAAGCTTGGTTCGAAGTATGCGCTTCGAAGACAAGACTTCGAAAGTACTTCGAACCGAAAGCCTCGAAGCTAAACCTTCGAACACGAACCTTCGAACACAAAGCACAAACGGACAACCTTCGAACAAAGAAACGAAGCCTGTCACACGACAGAAAACCAAGTCCGAAGTCAATGCTCTACCTTCGAAAAGAGCAAGCTCCGAAAAGAGAGGCTAAAGGTGACACACTACACAGAAGTCAGTGTGAGGCCTAGCGGAGCTACAAGCTTCGAACCCAACTTCGAAACTTGTCGAAGTATGGACTTCGAACAGATAGGGCCGAAGCCCCTTCGCACTATTGTTCGAAGTATGCGATACTGTCGTTCAGGAAAATGCTTCGAAGCTTAGCAACACAGAACGCAAACTAAAGACCGAAGATCGAACGAAGCCTTCGAAGGAGATAGATCGAAGCCTGCCTCGCGAAACTGAAGGGCTTCGAACAGAGAGTAGCTTCGCTCGAAACACAGCCAAAAAGGTGACAGAGCCTGTCAGCTTCGATCAAAAAGCTGTGCGGTAGAAAGTAAAAAGGCTGGCAGCAAAGACTGTAGCTACAGTAGCAGTACTACTTGCAACAGCAAGAACTAGTACTACTTCTCACGAAGAACACACGCAACAGAGACACAACCTTAGGAATAAAATCAACCAGCACAACGAACCGAAGCTTCTTGTAGCAGAGGAATCAATGCACTCACCGCAGCAACCAACAAAGAAATCAATCTCACAGGAGCAAAATAAATGCAAGGCAAAAAGGGATGAACCACTGCCTGGCGGCGCACACAGGAGAGAGAAGGAGACAAAATGACCCAATAGAGAGGATTTGATTTCAGCACAAAGGGGGTAGTCCAAACCCTAGGGATTGGGGTGCTATTTATAGGCAGCCCAACACTAGGAATATTCTACCAGCCCCTTAGGGTTTTACAGACTCAAAAATACAGAAAAAGACTCTACTGCCCTTAGGTATTTTTACAGACACAACTGACTGACTGTGGGCCTAGAGTAACAGATGACATATCCTGAAGCTACTCTTCTGGACAGTCGGATACAGAATCAACGGTTGTCAGTTTTACGCCGAAACTGACAAAGCCTCCACCAGCTTTGCACCAGGTACCCGGATTGGGCCGGCCCGACTCCGCAGCTCTCTCAGCCCGGCAATCGCTCACCGCCCGTGTACCTGAGTCAGTCCTGGTCAACAGCCCAGTGGGTCTTCTACTGCTTCTGTCCCATGCACCCGGATTGGGCCAGCCCGACTTCGCAGCCTCCTCTGCCCGACAGTCGCTCGCTGCCCGTGTACCTGAGTCACACGCGGCCCATGAAACAGCAGATCTCTTCTTCTCTTCAGTCCTCGTTGACTATCGTTGACAATGACTCATCACATCTGGAGCCATGAGGCCCACGCTATTCAGCATGGCTCCTCACCCGCTGACAATAGGAACAATGAAACACTCTCCTAGGGGCACTCACATGGGTCATAGGAGCAATCCTCACAGGCTCCTTGGGCTTCTGCTGAGTGGATTTCTTGGGAGGAATTTTCTTTGAAGGAGGAGTGGTTTTCTTTGGGGTTTGGGTAGGATTTTTGGCTGATGGTGTGTCTAATAGGGCTCTTTCTTTCTCTAAGGTAGTGGGTGAGGTAAAAACAGTCTTGTTCTCACTGTCTGAGGGAATCCTCTCAAAACCCAACCCTAGAGCTAACCCTGCCCTATCGGTACACATCTTGGTCTTGGTAAAGAGCAAGTCCATCCTACCCTTTCCCTCAGTGCATTTGTTAACCACAAAAATAAGGTACTCATTCTCAGTCATGAGGTGTTCAGCTCGCTCTCTAACAGTGCCTAGCTGGTCCTTAAGGGTTATGCAAGTGTCACACACAGGTTGCACACCCTTAGAACTACCGGCCCTCTCCAATCTAGCCTCTAAGTCTTGAACATGCTTATCACGTAAATTAATCTCTCACGTAATAGGGGGCAGTTCATGCATTCATTTATATCATGAGGACTAGAATCAACCATCAAAAGCTGCTTCTGTGCAGTCTCAATCTCAGAAAGAGTTTGAGCATGCACAGAACACAACTGAGCAAGCTCACCCATGACAACAATGCAATATTCACATTCAGCATCATTAATCCTAGACTTAAGCATGGCATAATTAGTATAAACAGATTCTAGCCTAAGTCTAAGGTATTTTCTATCTCTAGCGGCTTGCACAAGTAATCTATCCTGACCAAGAACTACTTCATTCAGTTCATCTAATTTAATTGAAAGCTGTTCATAGGATAGAGGTACCTTAGATGAGTCAAGCTCATCGCCGCTGTGATCGCTGTCGGCCATGAAGCAAAGGCCAGTGAAATCTCGTCCCTTTTTGTCCTTCTTCTCCTCCTTCCTTGGGGACTCCTCCTCCTCGGAGCTCGACTCCTCAGTTGAGGAAGTGTTGATGTCATTGAGAGCAGCAACAAATGCTCTGGAAGCGGCTTTGGCTACTCTCTTAGCCACCTTGCCGCGCTTGCCCTTCACAAAGGGTTTCCTCTCCTTTTTGTGGTATTTGGGGCGCTCACTCTCATCTCTCTTCTTGAGTTTAGGACAATTGGCCTTGATGTGAGAAGTGTCTCCACACTCAAAACAACCACTAAAACCACTTCTCCTCTGATCCCGTCTCTCATGGTGAAAACGGGTGAACCTTCTGTCAATGAGAGCAAGCTCATAATCATCCAGAGTATCCACCTGCTCCTTAGTGATGGAGACCAGGAAGGACAAAGCAAAACCATCTGCAAGAACACAAGTGCCAGATGTGCTTGGTTCTGTAGTGGTGCTACGGCTAGTGCTAGAAACTAGTGCCAATGGTTGTGGCAAAGAGTTCCTATGCACTGCAAGAGATGCCTTGGAAATCTCTGTGGACTTTAGCTTGCTGAAGAGCTCATCACAGGTCAATATGTCATAACCTGCGGACTCCTCAATACTGGATATCTTCACTTCTCATATGCTACGATCAAGAGCATAGAGAAGCTTGATAGCCCTGTCATGATCATTGTAAGCAAGCGTCCCGTTGGACCGCAAGTTACTCACTATCACATCAAAGCGAGAAAACATGGCATCTATAGATTCACCAGGCGCCTGCACAAACAACTGATATTGTTGATTGTACGTGCTTTGGCACCTGGCCTTAATCTGTGTAGAGCCCTCATGAAAGATAGTGAGTGTAGTCCAAATCTCCCTAGCTATCCTAAGTTGTTGAACCCTATCAAACTCACTCTAACTCAAACCAATGAGAAGTATATTTCTAGCCTTGGAGTTGGCATTATACTGATCCTTTTCTGTTTGAGAGGTACGAGTTTCAGGGATGGAGTATTGTGAGTCCACAATCTCCCAAATTGCATTTCCTTGGCTTAGCAAGTAAGCCTCCATGCGCATCTTCCAGTATGCAAAATCCGTCCCATCGAACAGAGGTATTTTACTAACTTTGTCCATGTCGACAACAGATCACAAAACCAGTTAAGGTCAACTAGTGATCTTAACCTGCTCTGATACCAATTGTTGGACCAGAAACGGCGACCAGAGGGGGTGAATGGGAGCTTTTAAAATTTCAGACTAAGAATAGCCTTCTGTTTTAATTCTGTCTTCTGCGGAACATGCTTCGAACACACCCTTCGAAGTTATGGTTCGGAGGTATTTCACAGCTCCAAAACCAGGCTTCGCAAGGAGCAAAAATTCGAAGTCAAGAAGACTTCGCTCCACACAACACCAAAAACTCAACTCTGCTAAGTCAGTGCAGGCTCCGCACACTGGGTGCCTTCGAGCAGACTTCGCACTTCACCCTTCGCAAGAGCAGACTTCCCTCTAAGGACTTCGACCAAATACTCTGCACTAGCAACTAGTACTAGGCTTCGTATTTCGGAGGTCTTGAACGCACACTGAACACACTTCGACGAGCATCCAAAAGGGAGGAAAACAGGCTTCGAGTTAACCCAAAAATATTGCTTCGCTAGTAATCAGAGAGGACTAGCCTCAGTTTACACAGAGCGAACACACACTGAGAAAATCACACTTCACACTGACAGACCTCTCACACACTTCTCCAGAAGAGATCCAGTGCACAAAGAAATCAAAGCATGTAGTGCAAAGTAGACAGACAAGTTCAAGCACAAATGAAAATAGAATCAAAGTTTCATTACTTGAACAGGGAACACAAAAAGAACTCACAGGATGAACACAGAGAGAAATGGCGGCTAGCACAGGAGTTCTACAATGACTGCTCAAAGTGTTACTGTTGCCTAGCTAGCCTCCACTATTTATAGGCATTATTCAGCCCTATGAATAGACTACTTTACCCTTAGGGTTTACACTGGTTTTGTCTCATCAAACAGGGGGTATAGTTGGTAGTCTACTTTATTTGGAGGTTTATTTTGTCAACTTTGCAGAGGAGACATCATCAGTTTTTGTAGAGCAGACACGATCAGCCTTTGCAGTCTTTGGAGTCTTCTGAAGCCCCCCTTCGCACGTGAGGTGTGCGGTAGCTTCGGTGAGAAGCCTTGAGCCTGACGGCCTTCGCTTCACCGAAGTCAGCCTTCAATACAATGACGGTTTTGAGCCGAAGCCATCAAAGCCCTTGAGTCTTCGCGCCATCACCTCCAGAGTGGACCATCACGGCTTCGCAGCTACTCCCAGCTCGAACTCCGTCAGCCCATGTACCGAAGCCATGCATGGCCGAAGTACTTCAAGACAACCACACTCTGAAGCCCCACCACTACTACAAAGCGACACTGTAGCGGCGGGCAAAATCAACCTATAGTGGCGGGCATCCAGTCCGCCACTGCTCTAACGCCACTGCTATCGCTGGTTAGCAGTGGCGGTCAGAGCGCCCGCCACCGCTGTGTTAACAGCAGTGGCGGGCGTGCTGACATCATCTGCCCGCCACTGCCGTTATCAATAGCAGTGGCGGGCAGATGATGTCAGCACGCCCGCCACCACTATGTCAACAGCAGTGGCGGGCGCGCTGACCTCATCTGCCCGCCACTGCCGTTATCAATAGCAGTGGCGGGCAGATGATGTCAGCATGCCCGCCACCACTGTGTCAACAGCAGTAACGGGCAAGCTACCTCATCTGCCCGCCACTGCTGTGTATAAGCCATAACACAGAATGCTGTGATCCCACAAACCAAAACACAGAAATTATATGCTTCACACAGCCATCCACATACACAGCAGCAAAACATCCACATATCCACATACACAGCAGCAAAACATCCACATATCCACATACACATCCACAACAACAACACATCAACACAACAACCATCAATCTCATCAATTTTCAAAAATTCACAATGTTTACATTCTTCCGGTTTATGTTTCGCAATAACCATCCATCAACACAATTCATTGTTTCACAAATACATGCTCATGCGGTTTATGTTTTCTTGGAAGGCTAACTCATATCTTAATTGGTTCACCTTTTCATTCTTCCGGCCCAATCATACAAAGTTGGATGCTTGGCCACTTCACTCTCAGGATCGAAAAATACTCCAAGCTCATGAAGAATCTCATGCATCGTGAAGCGGCACATCCTTGATACGATTTCGTACATTTGTGATTCAGAGAGTTGGCTCTTCTGGGCAACGGTTGATGGACCTGACGCCTGCATACGTAAAATATAAGTACATACGCTGCAAGTTATATTAGATTAACACACAAGAAATCAACTTACTTCTTTAGTATCCTCAGATACTGTCCGCCCAAACTTTCCTAAGTTATTGCTCATGAAATCACAAGTATAGTAGCCACAATGCACGGAACCAAGAGATTGTTTGTGACACTTCAAAATAGACAAAGTTAGAACGATATATAGTTTGGCTTTATCAATTGAATTAACAAATTTAAAAATATAATATTACCGGATAGTTGGTTCTGATAAGCATTTCTTTCGGCCTTTGTGGATCATGTGGGCCACCTAACTTTTCCACGTAGTATCTATATGCACTCTAAATAACATTTAATATATCTTGATATTCTTTTTTGGGTTTGTCGAGCGAGTCAAGCACATAAACCCATGAGCTCTTTGGGTATATCAGAAGTGAAATCCAATGATCACTATCGAAAGAAGTAATATATGATTATGTTAGTTTCATAATCGATAAAACGTGTTTAAGTGGATATAGTGGGTATACTTACTTAAAGTTATATGTCCCACTTATCATTTCTCTGTCCTTCCATTGATACATGCACCGCGCAATATACAACGCGGCACAACTCCTTTTGTTCTTCTTAAGTTTGTCTTCGTCTTTATTGAACATCTTTCTTTGAAATTTTTTCTTACCCGCAGTCCAGTACTTGCTATCATTCTGGTTTAGTGTCGGGTTCAGCGCACTTTGGCTTATTAATGACGAGTTTAAGTACCCATACAATTTAGACTCGTCACCGCGTGAATTACAACTGCATATGTTATAAAACAATAGTCAATATAAGACATTGTTTATTTTTGCTTTGTATTGACAAAGTATAAAGTACTTACATGCACCAGAGCATCATGCTTGTGATGTCGGTTCGCTTCAGACGAAACATCCGATGGAAGTCGTCGAAAAATAGTGCAAGCTTAAACTCTGGGCAGTTGAATATTTCTTGTGGAACCGTCAGTTCTATTTGTGTTACACCTAACGAAGACGCTTCGAGGTACCAGTCATGAAATGTTTTCATCGTCCAAGGCATACAATTAAGTACTCCTTGGGGTAATAATGGTTTGCATGGTTCGTATTCGATATAATCCTCGTCTCCGTAGGTCCTCTTATCAACAGAAAGTGAGCCCGTATGCTTTTGTACTGGAGCCTTTATGGGAGCCGCTTCGGGCATAGAACGTGTTTGCCCCAAAGTATTAAAAAATTTATGCATCTCAGATTTCAGCGCAGAACACTGCCCAGCTTGAACAGTTATCTTGTGGATTGCTGGCTTTGGGCATGCATCTTGTTTTTCAGGCTCGGCAGCAACTAGCACTGGCACTTGAGGATCAGTCGGAACTGGCACTTGAGGCTCAGTCGGAACTAGCACTGGCATTTGATCTGGCTCTGGCACATTTGTGTTGGGCTCATCAGTGGGCTCAAGCACTGGCACTAGCTTTGTCACTTGAGGATCAGAAGTCACTTTCGATTCTATCACTTATGCCACTTTATTGGGCACTGGCTCTTCCTCTGCCTTTTCCTCTATTTCACGCTCATCAACAGGTGATAATGATCCTATATTTTGCACATCCTGAGATGAAAGATATGTGGGTGATTGTGATGAGACAATAGGTGATTTACTCTGAGAACTTGTCTGCAGTAATTTGATATCTCGGCTCGCCCATAGGACAAAGTTATTTAGAGCATCTCCGATTGTCTCAATCCCCTCATCAGGCATTGGAAGATCCAAGAGGTCATTAATAAATCTGTCGTTGGTGATCTCATTGACCTGAACCTTGGTATAGTCAGCAGGAATAGGCCGATTGTGAAATAAATCCCCAGGCATAGCAATGCCTCGTGCAGCCTCTTGGGAATGCCCTTTGCGCCCTATCGGTACATGCAGGCTGCAGGGTGTGTCCTCTTTAATATAATTTACAGGAAATTTGTCTTGTACTGAGCCAACACTGCTTGGTACGTCGAGTCGTACCTCTTGCACAATTATTTGTCCAGTTGCAGCCTGCATTATGTTTGGATTCTCGTTAATAAATTCAAAAAAATGTCGCTCCCACTTTGCACGGCGCTCTGCGGCGTCGTCTATGCGTGCTTGACGCTTCTTGTATGTGGCACCCTCCTGTTTCTTGAAAGTATTTTTCCAGGGTGCTATAGAAGAGACACCTCGGGTGCGCCCTCGATGTTCCTTGTTTCCAAGAGCAGATGTAAGCTGGTCATTACATCCCTCGGGCTTGAACTTTCCAGTCTTCTCCAACTCAGCGATTTCCTGTGCTTTCTGGAATACTTCACTAGTCCGTGAGTCGGAGAGCATATATTGGCCCTCGGGTGTTTTTTTAGCTCGACCTAGGAGCCATCTCTTAGTGCGCTGATCAGCACCTGAAAACTGTTCAGGTAACCCAGCCGCACGGTCCTCCTCCTCCTTTCTACTCCACTCATCCTCCTTAGCCTTATATCCACCTGGCCCAAGTTTATGGGGGAACTTATTCTTCTTATTAAGTTCTTTGAACATTATGCTCTCTTGTTTGGCTTCTTCGGAGCAATGCTGCATTTTGAATTCATTCCATTCATTTGGCGTTATAAAGCCGTAGTCGTTGAGTGGCGACTCATCTTTCTGAAGGTATTGTGTGTTCAGTTTAGTCCTAAATGTACGGAGAGCCTTCCCGATAGTCTTCAATGTGGCAGCTTTAGCGTCTTCTAAGCGGTCTTCCGGGAATTTATAATGCGCTTTTATATGCTGCCACAATTCGTTCTTTGTAGCTTCAGGGACAGTCTTCCAATTTTTCCAAACTATCTTACATCGCTCCCTAGCGAGACATCCACAGTCGTTACGCCACTTCGCTGTGATTTCTTTTGGCTTCTTTGGAGCCCCATCAACATGCACTTCTTCAACCTCATAGATAGCTGTATGCAGCTTGTTCTTCTCCCGTTTCCCTCTCCTCTTCGCATTTGCAGACGATGTTGTGGCAGCGGGCTCAACATCTGTTCGCTCAGCTGACTCAATAGCTGGGACAATAGTTGTTCTTTTCTCGACTTCGAATAATCGACGCTTGCTTCCTCGCTTTGGACGATCCTACGATGATAGACAATGTGAGCTTCAGGAATGTAATCCTCGGTTAGAAGCTGCTCTGACTTGTTACTAACGTAATAATTACCTCCGCTTGAGCTTTAGGAATGTAATCCTCATCGGCGTCTTCTCTCGTTCTCTTCTTCCTAGGCTCCATTGGATGTTCATTCTCCGGAGAGTGGTACGAAGATTCGCTATCGGAGGATCCTTCAGATGAACCCTCTTTATTTGTTTTTGCGGGAGACTCGTAGATGAGCTCCTCGATGGAACGTCCTTCTTCCGCCATAGATAAACTATTCATATTAAGAGGCTAATGTATCAGAATTTTGGTTATGCAAAAAAGGTCTGATGTCATATTAATCATAAAGTTAGGATGTTGTGTTGTTTTCTCTCTCTAGTGTTGTTGAGGCCTCAACATATTTTGTGTTGTTTTTCAAAATGTTCATGTCTGCCATGGAACCATGTTCACATCCATTCCCTGTCAGCAACACGAGAAAGAAGAAGCTGTTGACAGGAATGGATGTGTCACATGGTTTGATGACATACATGAGATAACTCAATAACAATTTCCATCATAGGCCCCTAAAAGGAATTGTGGAATCTAATGTTGGCCTTCAGCCGGATGAACATGACGATTAGTATATAGTAGCCTTAGAAATAATAGCAGTAGTAAACTGATCACAGTGTTGTTTAGGCCTCAACATATTTTGTGTAGCTTTTCAAAATGTTCATGGCTGCCATGGAACCGTGAGCATGCCCATTCCCTGTCAGCAACACGAGAAAGAAGTTGTTGATAGGAATGGACGTTTCACACGGCTTGATGACATACATGAGATAACTCAATAACAATTTGCATCATAGGCCTCTAAAAGGAATTGCAGAATCTAATATTGGTCTTCAACCGGATGCATGAACTTGAGGATTAGTATATAGTAGCCTTAGAAATAATAGCAGTAGTAAACTGAACACAATGTTGTTGAGGCCTCAGCATATTTTGTGTAGCTTTTCAAAATGTTCATGGCTGCCATGGAACCATGAGCACATCCATTCCCTGTCAGCAACACGAGAAGAAGAAATTGTTGACAGGAATGGATGTGTCTCATGGCTTGATGACATACATGAGATAACTAAATAACAATTTGCATCATAGGCCTCTAAAAGGAATTGCAGAATCTAATGTTGGCCTTCAGCCAGATGCATGAACTTGAGGATTAGTATATAGTAGCCTTAGAAATAATAGCGGTAGTAAACTGGTCACAATGTTGTTTAGGCCTCAGCATATTTTGTGTAGCTTTTCAAAATGTTCATGGCTGCCATGGAACCGTGAGCACGCCCATTCCCTGTCAGCAACACGAGAAAGAAGTTGTTGATAGGAATGGACGTTTCACACGGCTTGATGACATACATGAGATAACTCAATAACAATTTGCATCATAGGCCTCTAAAAGGAAATGCAGAATCTAATATTGGTCTTCAACCGGATGCATGAACTTGAGGATTAGTATATAGTAGCCTTAGAAATAATAGCAGTAGTAAACTGATCACAATGTCGTTGAGGCCTCGGCATATTTTGTTGCCATGGAACATTAGAGGGAAAAACAACACAAAATATGCTGAGGTATCAACAAAACTAAAGAGAGAGAACAACACAATCTCCTAGCTTGAGAATTAATATAGTGGCTTCGGAAGTAATAGCTGACTACTGTAGCCAAGAAGAGTTTTCATACATTTCCCACCTTTGACACTGTGATCAGTTTACTACTGTAGCCCCAGAAGTAATAGCAGTAGTAAACTGATCACAATGTCAAAGGTGGAAAATGTATGAACACTCTTCTTGGCTACAGTAGTGAGCTATTACTTCTGAAGCTACTATATTAATCCTCAAGTTAGGAGATTGTGTTGTTCTCTCTCTCTTGTGTTGTTGAGGCCTCAGCATATTTTGTGTTGTTTTTCAAATATGTTCATGGCTGCCATGGAACCGTGAGCACATCCATTCCCTGTCAGCAACACGAGAAAGAAGAAGTTGTTGACAGGAATGGATGTGTCGCACGGCTTGATGACATACATGAGATAACTCAATTACTATTTGCATCATAGGCCTCTAAAAGTTGTTCTAAAAAAGTGGTAATGTGGTATGCAATATTTCTCATGGCATAACTTAGATATAGAAGACTTCACTCAAGAACTAGAGGGGGGTGAATAGGCGCCTCGACCGAATTCTTTCGAATTAGATGGCCCTTTCAAAACACCCAACGCTCCTCCAAACTTAATCACAGATTTAGCTCCAATGAGTCAAATTAAAGAGCACATCACAAACTTGCTATTTAATATTTATGTCTAATCAAGAAATCAGAATTTAAACAAACTTAATTATCTAAACACCTTGCAATGATTTCAAGGGTAGCCGAGGGTGGCGTGGGCTTTGGGAGCGACGTGCGGAGTTTGGCGGCGACGGCCTTCGGGTACGACGACGGGCTCCGAGGGCGGCGTGGGCTCCGGGAGTGGTGGCAATGGGCAGAGTTCGGCGCACGGGAGTTAGAAATGAAACTAGGTTTTCAGACGGCGGGGGCAAAAACTTTTATATAGGTGGATTAGCAGTGGCGGGCGTGAGTGAATCCCTCTCATGTCACTCAATCCCTCTCCTAGATTAAATTCCCTTGGGATTAAATCCCTCCCTTTTAATTATGTGTTCTTTTGGGTAGGATTAAATCCCTTTGGGGATTACATCAAGTAGTGGCGGGCATATGCTGACGTCAGCATACATCAATAGTTCATACATCAATTTATTTCATACATCAATAGTTCACAAGCATTTTATCAAATGCTTGTCATGCACAAATATCTTACATATATTTCATCAAGCACATCATGTAAAAGCTCATTTTAAAACTCACAATTCAATTCAAGCACATCATGTAAAAGCACATCATCTTACATATATTACATAAGGCATTGACATTTTATCAAACAAGTGAAGAGCATGAATGAAATTGATTATCTAATTACCTGAGGACAACAGGCCAGGCTCCGGTGGCGGCGACGGTCTCCGGGGCGGCGACGGGATGGCGCACGGTGAAGGGCTCTGGGGGGTGGTGGCGGGCTCCAATGGTGGCTACGGGCCGACTCCGGTGACATTGACGGGAAACGGTGGCGGTGGTCTCCGGGGCTTGGGGGGCGGTGGCAGGCTCCGGTGACGGCGCCGGGAAACGGTGGCGACAGCGGTCTCCGGTGGTGCGTGGCGGTGGTCTCCGGGGCGGCAACGGGGACGGCGCACGGTGATGGGCTCTGGGGGCGATGGCAGGCTCCGATGGTGGCGATGGGTAGGCTCCGGTGACGGCGCCGGGAAACGGTGGCGACAGCGGTCTCCGGTGGTGGCGGTGGTCTCCGGGGCGGCGACGGGGACGGTGCACGGTGAAGGGCTCTGGGGGCGGTGGCAGGCTCCGATGGTGCCGACGGGCCGACTCCGGTGACGGCGGTCTCCGAGGTTGGCAGCGGTCTCCGAGGGCAGCTGCGGTCTCCGAGGTTGGCGGCGGTCTCCAGTGGCGGCGGCAGTCTTCGAGGGGGACGGTGGGAGTTTGATTTGCAAATGAACTAGGGTTTAGTCTGGGCGGGAGCCAAAAACTATATATTACTAGTATAGTAGTGGCGGGCACACGCTGATGTCAGCATGCCCACCACTGATATTTATCGTAGTAGTGGCGGGCAAAGACATAGTAGTGGCGGGCCACTGACGTCACCGACCGCCACTACTAGGGTTTAGTCTGGGCAGGTGGAAAAAAGTATAGTAGTGGCGGGCATATGCTGACATCAGTATGCCCGCCACTACTAAAAGGATAACGGTGGCGGGCTGGTGACGTCATCATGCCTGCCACTACTAATCCGCCGTTGGTGGGGTTATCTAGCATACGTTGCCACTCAAGTCGAGAAAGACTTAGTAGCGCAGTGGTGCGGGGGTTGCTTTGGTGCCATGCGGTTCGAGGTTCGAACCTTGCTGCCTGCAGCCGGTTTGAGGTTCGAACCTTGCTGCTAGCATTCAAACATATTTTTTACATTTCTATTCTAATTTTCATGACTTTTTTATTCATAATTAAATTCTAGTTTGAACTTGATTTTTTAACAATAAAAATACATCATAACTTATCAAATTTAAAAATTTGGTATTTTTTCTGCCTCACTTTACTTTTTATTATTTCATTAATAAACATGTACAATAAAAATACATCATAACTTATCTATAGTTTATACTTCCTTTTAAATTGAAACTTTTTGTACAATAAAAATACAACACCAATATTCTAATTGCAAAACTGATATTTTTCTCCCTTAGTTTACTGTTTTTATTTTCATTAAGTGTGTTTTTATTACATGTTGTTACTATATGATCGAAACTTTGTAGCGCGGTGGTGCGGGGGCTCGCTTGACATATCATGTTTATTTGAAAGCAAGTAAACAAACACAAGTCCAGGCTGGGGAAACTAGCTTACACATCGAAACGCACTACTGGTCAAACCCAAATCGGCACAAACCCAACCTATTTCTGGTTAAACAGATTAAAAGCCTCAACTTGCCAATCCTCAACTAAATCGGCATCATCAGGCAGTCTGAACTGCTCTCCATATTCCTGAACAAGAAAATACACGCGGCGGCGATACTGAGAACAACTTATTATCAATGATTGAATTGGATGATAAAAATATAAAATTTGCATAAAAAGAGGATCTTGCCTCCTTCCTCCTCTTGCTGCCGCATTGCTCTACATGCTTCACTTTTCCACCGCTAGCCTCGGCATGTTTCCCTCTACCACCGGTTGTCTCATCATTCTTCCGTCTGCCAACACTTACCCTATCTGGTTGCGGCGATCGCGAGTCGTCCTCCGAGTCGGAGTCCATTATGAGAATCACTTTCTTCGCCAAACAACTGCAAACTATACCATCATGTACCTTATGTTTACCGCATTTGCAAACCTCACACACGCCACTTGATGTAGAGTCCGAGGATCGACTGTTTGTTGGTTCAATCTTAGGAGGAGCCATCTGCATTTTTTTTGTCACATTGATATAACATTAAAAAACCCTAAGCTAGTAATATTATAGTACATTAAAAAACATTATTGTTATAGTGGAAATTTTTTTTCTCATAAATTTTTTATAGTACATTAAAAAACATTATTGTTATAGTGGAAATTTTTTTCTCAGAAATTTTTTACAGTAGATTAAAAAACATTATTGTTATAGTGCATTCTACTAGTAATATTATACTAAATTATATTACCACGCATAAATTAATATAACAATCCTCCATCATTTTAACCCTAAGCTCGAATAAAATAAGACCAAAGATATAGGTTAATAATCATTTACTGATCGACTGGATGGCGGCGACGACGGGCGGCGCCGACGGGCTCCGAGGAAGGCGGCGATGGGCGGAGGGCAGCGGCGACGTGCTCCGGGACGTCGACGGCGGCGACGGGAGGAGGGGGGCGAGTTTAGGGTTTAGAAAATGAAACTAGGTTTTCGGACGGCGGGAGTGGAAAGTATATATAGGTGTCTTAGTAGTGGCGAGCATGATGACGTCATCCAGCCCGCCACTACTATGTCGGATAGCAGTGGCGGTCTGGTGACATCATGCGACCGCCACTACTGCCTTTGGTGGAGTTATCTAGCATACGTTGCCAATCATGTCGAGAGACACTTAGTAGCGCAGTGGTGCGGGGGTTGCTTTGGTGCCATGCGGTTCGAGGTTCGAACCTTGCTGCCTGCAGGCGGTTTGAGGTTCGAACCTTGCTGCTAGCATCCAAACATTTTTTACATTTCTATTCTAATTTTCATGACTTTTTTATTCATAATTAAATTCTAGTTTGAACTTGATTTTTTTAACAATAAAAATACATCATAACTTATCAAATTTAAAAATTGGTATTATTCTGCCCCACTTTACTTTTTCTCCCTTAGTTTACTGTTTTTATTTCATTAAGTGTGTTTTTATGATCAAAGTCAAAAAAAGTTCAATTTGAACTACAAGACATGAAATAATTCACCAAAATTTATAGAAAACCATATTCATGTTTTGACTCTATAATTAGTTATTATCCAGTAAATTTAAAACCATCAAAAAAAATGTAGGTTTCCACAACACTCAATCCTCATTTGATCTTGAAAATGTTTTAATAATAAATGACATAATTGATTTTACAACTAAACATAAATGATCTAGCCTTGAACTAATTTTCCATCGCCATTGGTGCGTAGATAAGGAATCACACTGCCAAATGACAGTTTTGCTTCAACCACATTGATCCTTGATATGTCAACGAAAAACGGCACCTCATCAAACTGATTGTATTCTTCTTCGTCTTCGACTCCATCAACTCCAACAATTCTTTGTTTTCCTGGAGCAACGATGTATTTTTTCTCATCTTTAGGATCAAGTATGTAAAATACTTGTGCCACGGATTGAGCGAGTATCCAAGGGTCATCTTTATAAGCCACCTTATTAAGGTCAACTATCGTAAACCCGTAATCATCCACCTCCACACCTTCTGGATGTCTCACCCACTGACACTTAAATACAGGGATTTCTATAGAGTTCCCGTAGTTAAGTTCCCATATTTCTTCGATGTATCCATAGTAAGCATTCTTTTGTCCAGTGCTATCTTCTGCTTCTCCTCTGACACCACTATTTTGGCGCTGACTCCTTTGATCCTTTGCTTTGGTATAGAATGTGAAACCATTGATGTCATATGCTTGCCATGTTTTAACCATGCTCAATGGACCGTAAGACAATTTATTTATCATCATCTTTTCGTCGGTTTCTCCGATCGAAAGGTTTAGATCCCTCAGCCATGATGTGAAATAAATTTTGTGTTCTTTCATAATCCATTGTTCATTGTGATCTTCATTCTTTTCACGAAGCTCTTGCAGGTGTTGTTCAACATATGGTCTCATAATCGCTAACTGATGCATTACACTGTAATGTGATTCTCTTATTCTTTGATAACTATTGTCTCGTATGATTTTCCTGCCTTTAGTTCCTTTACCGATGAGTCTTCCATGGTGCCGCGACACGGGAACTCCTATTGGTCTTCCATCTCTTATGTAATCTGCATAGCACTCAATGACTTCCTCAGTCGTGTAGCCCTCTATCATGGAACCCTCTGGATAAGCATGATTTCGTACGTAACCCTTGAAGATAACCATTAGACGCTCGTACGCATACATATTGTGCAGGTACGTTGGACCGAGAACAAAGATTTGGTCTACTATATGTATCATATAGTGCTCCATAATATCAAAATATGAAGGAGGAAAGCACATCTCAAGCTGACACATAGTCTCCCTCATTTGTTTACGCAATTCATTTAACTCTTCAGTGTCGATCACCTTCTTTGATATGACATTGAAGAAGTGACACATGCGTGTTATCACCATCTTCATAAATGAATATTTGACTCCTCTTACTGCGATGGCGAGGAATAGCCCAAGCATAACATGACAATCATGAGTGTTGTAGCCGCTCATCCTCAAATCTGCTACGGAGACAATATTCTTTATATTCGTTGAGAATCCTGTTGGAACTCTAATTCCATGTAGACACCTGCAGATTGATCTTTTCTCGTCAATTGTGAGGTTATAGCTAGCAGCCGGAAGGAAAAATTTTCCATTGGCCCTTTCCTGTGGGTGAAGCTCGGGTCTAATTCCTAGAGTTTGAAGGTCCCTTCGTACTTTGAGTCCATCTTTTGATTTGCCCGGTATGTCTAACAAAATACCGATAGTGCTTTCGAAGACATTCTTCTCAACGTGCATTGTATCGATAGCATGACCAATCTCCAACTCCTTCCAATAGGGCAAATATCTAAAGAAGATCGACTGCTTTTTAAATGGAGCGTCCTTTGAAATTTTTTCAGATTTCTTCCTCTTCTTTCCGAAAACAACTTTGATATTCTTTACCATTTCGAATAGAAATTTGCCATCTCTGCAACAACACCTCAGGCGCAACATTTCGCATCAGTTCCTCCACATCAAAAGCGTCATCGTCATCATGTTGATCAACATCATCATGTGTTATGTCGGATGTATGATCACAACCTCTTCTATGTTGATGAGCATCTTGCGGCACATCAGAATCTTCAGGAGGATTTTGGCCCATCTCACCGTGTTTCGTCCATATATAATAGTTCTTCACGAAACCATTTTTCAACAAGTGAAATCGTATGGTTTCACGATCAGAACACAGATACATCGCTTCGTTTTTACAAACTTTACAAGGACAATATATTGCCTCTTCACTCTGACGGGAAGCATATTGTGCGGCAGCTTCAGTAAATTCAGTTACTCTGTTAAAATATGCCACCACGTCTCCGTCGTTGGACGAGTACATCCAGGACCTGTGCTCCATCTAAAACATATATTATTTGAAAAAATATTAATAAAATCATTATTGTTAATTTTAGTAATTTACAAATTGAAAATATATTGATTTATTATCGCTCATAACAACATTAATTAAAAATCCTCAATGCTTTAATTAAAACTACTTATTAAGCAGAAAAAATTATTAAATAAATTAACTATATTGGTTTCTCTCTCTCTCCAAACAACATAACTCTAGATCTATAATCATAAATCAAATTAAAAAAGAGATTAAAATGACGTAAATCAATATACAAGTGATGAATAATTGTGAGGAGGGTCATATTTGTTCATTTGGGAGAAGGAAAAACTGTAAATGGAAGATTATTTGAAAATTTCTATTCACAAACCCTAAATTAGAAACACGCTAATAACTCATTGTATACATGATTAAATACAAAATAAATGTGAGATTCGGCATGGATTTACCTCCTAGAATGAAATCCTTCAAAAGAAACGAAAACAAAGCCTCCCCCCTCTTTATCTAGATTTTTGTCGCCATTGTACGGACAAAATTAAATGCGAACTCCAGTAGAGCTCGGGGAGGAAGAAGCTGCGCATTTATAGCTAGAATAGTAGTGGCGGTCGCAAGTGATGTCATCATTACTTTAGTGGCGGCCATCTTAGCAGCGGCGGACAGCACCAGCGCCCGCCACTGCTATTGGTAAATTAGTGGCGGTCCGGGCTGACGTCAGCACCGACCGCCACTACTTTACCAACAATAGTGGCGGGCGCTGGTGCTGCCGTCAGCACCAGCAACTCTAGTGGCGGGCATCTAATGGCCCGCCACTACAGTGGTTTTGCCCAACGCCACTACAGTGACAGTTTGTAGTAGTGCACCTTCGGAGTACCACCTTTCGAAGTCCCTCCTTTGTCCAAGGCCTCCGCATGAAGCATTCCATGAGCACTTTATCGCAGTGTCTCTCCCCGAGCACACTCCTCGACGAATCTCATCCGGACCATGCCTTCGATGCACCTCGACTTCTGAGACCTCCGTCGGGTATACCTTCGAGTGCCTCCCTCCGGAGCACACTTCGAAAGCCTTGCCTCATTGCTGAGGACTTTGTCCACCATACTCTGAAGTCACTCCATTCGGAGTACCCTTCGAAGTGCCTCGCCTCCAAGGACTTTGTCTCGAAGTACCTTTAGCCGGAGCCATGCTCCACACTTTCTGTCTTCGTCTGGCGCACCTTGACCCGAGGACCGACCTCGACCCCTCACAGCCTTCGTGACCGAGCTCCCCGCTTGCCTGGCATCAAGCCTCCCGCTTGACCCAGGTTCACTTGCTGCGAACCGTCTGTCGCCTCCGAAGTCACCTGCGCACCACAGAAAACAGACAAGTGTATCTAGTACCCCGGAGACATCTCTGGGTAAGCAACCTCCGGCACACACTCTGGCGTACCGCCCAAAGTACCAAAACCTTCGGTATGACCAAGTCATTGTGTATTGTCGGACCCCTTCGACAGTCACACTCCGCTGCAACAACTGCAGCAATCAGGCCCACCAAACCCTTCGGTGAAACAACCTCTGAACCTCTTCGGAGGGACCCCTTCGAATCAGAGGATAAAATCTTTCAATCACTCATCACAAACTCCGAAACCAACCCTTGGTTTCTCAGAATATGATTTAGCCTATGAACCCCTAAGAGCTATGAAAGGCCAGATCGTAGCAAACTTTATAGTTGATCACCACATAGACGTCAGTTGGAGCGGCAATATTGCTTTGATTGAAGTAATGTCGTGGAAACTTTACTTTGATGGTTCAGCTTGCAAAAATGGCCGAGGTATTGGAGTGGTCCTCATATCACCTAGCGGAGCACACTTTGAAACCTCGGCTCGCTTAGAATTTCTCTCTACCAACAACCAAGCTGAATACGAGGCTTTGCTGCTAGGGCTTGAATTGTTAGATTCCATGGGTGTTAAACATGTTTATGCGCATGGTGATTCCCTGTTAGTAGTACAACAAGTGGCTAAGAGTTCTCAATGTTTTAATGGCTTGCTAAACAGCTACTTGGATAAGTGCCTGGACATAGTTGCTACTTTTGATGACTTCAAAATTTCTCATGTGTCAAGAGAGGCCAATTCGGTTGCAAATGATTTGGCTCAGCAAGCATCTGGTTACCAAGTCAAGAGAGGAAAATTTTATATACGGGAGAAGCCGATCTTTGGTCTCACTGCCGAAGCCAGTAACTTCGGGCAGGCGCACCCTCCGGGTCGAACCCCTCCGGCTGCCGGAGACTACCGCGCGCCGAGGTCCCGGGACCAGAGTACACCGCCCACCGGAGAGTCTGGCATGCCAGAGACTGTGAGCCAAAGTCCTCGGGACAGTGAGGGCCTCCGGGAGCCCGGACCCTCCGACAGGGGGCTTCAGCCAGATGCGCTTTGCGTGGCCAGTCCAATCAGGATTCAGTAGAAGCAGGAAGGGCTCTGGGGGCACCCCGAAATCAGTAGCCTAGATATTTTTTCATGGAGTGAGCTAGCGAAACCCTTCGAAGGCCATAAGGGCGATTAGAGAACTCCAATCGTCTAGTATTTGAGATACCCTAGCCAAAGGGTTGATCGGAAAGTTCGGCGACAAGCGTTTAAATTTGTGTTGATGGATGACACACTGTATCGCCGAACCATTGATGGAGTACTGTTAAAGTGTCTAGACCACGAACGATCCTAGGTGGCTACGAGAGAAGTCCATGAAGGACTTTGTGGCACTCATCAGTCGGCCCAGAAAATGAGTTGGATGCTCAAAAGAGCGGGTTTCTACTGGCCGACTATGACTGAGGATTGTTTTAAGTATTATAGAGGGTGTGAAGCATGTCAGAAGTTTGGCAATATTCAGTTAGCTCCTGCTTCATTACTCAACCCTATCGTCAAGCCATGGCCGTTCCGAGGTTGGGGTTTAGACTTCATCGACCAAATTCACCCCCTTCCTCAAAAGGGCACTGGTTCGTGTTGATGGCGACAAATTACTTCACCAGGTGGACCGAGGCCGTGCCTCTCAAGAACATGACTCACAACGAGGTACTTGACTTTATCTTGAAGCACATCATACATAGATTCGGCATTCCTCAAACTCTCACTATTGATCAAGGTAGTTCATTTGTTTCTAAAGAAGTGAGGGACTTCACTGAATATTATGGTATTAAGTTGATAAACTCTTTGCCCTACTATGCTCAGGCCAATGGTCAGGCCGAGTCTTGTTATAAAACCCTGATTAAGCTCATTAGGAAGAAAATTGAAGAATTCCCTAAAAGGTGGCATGAGGTGCTCTCCGAGGCGCTATGGGCTTGTAGAATTGTAAAGCACGGTGCTACCAAAGTTAGTCCATATGAGTTGGTATATGGACAAGAAGTCGTTCTACCTGTAGAAGTAGATCTTGGATCTTTAAGAGTGTTAAAGCAAGATGGCTTATCGGTCGACGAGTATGAGACTCTTTTGAAAGACAATTTAGAAGAAGGTACCGATAAGAGATTGAGGGCTTTAGAAGACATAGAAATAGACAAGAGGAGAGTAGCTAAAGCCTACAGTAAGAAGGTTAAACCAAAATTGTTTCAAGTAGGTGACTTGGTTTGGAAGACGATTTTGCCCGTTGGCACTAAGAGTCCCAAGTTTGGTAAATGGTCACCTAGTTGGGAAGGCCCTTTCAAAATAGCTAAAATTGCTCATATGTATTAGAATCTTTGCAAGGAGAGCGGTTTTGAAGAACTTTGAATGGTAGATACTTGAAAAGGTATTTCCCAAGTATGTGGCAAACAGCTTAAAGGATGTCGAAAGGCCGATATAGGAGGTATCGTCTTTAGCTCGTTGTGCTTTTAGTTCACTTAGTTCACTAAAAGGCAGGGGGCATGTGTTGATAGCAAAAAATGGCATCAATGGTTAAGATTGTCAAAATATCAATTTTGGTAATTTGGGCTGAAAAAAACACATGTCCCGGGTCAGGCCAAAGCCCTACAGGGCCGAAGGACCATTGGGCTACGGGCTCCAGAAGCTTCCAGCCAGCCCACAGCCTTCGGCTAAGAGGCTTTCGGAGGCCCACGCCGCCGAAGCTTCGGCTCGAGGAGCAGGCTTCGACGGGCCTAGCCGAAGGCCCACTTCGGGCAGAGATAGAGTTGGATCCGTTTCAGGCTAAGTGTTTATCTCTACGCATGATTCAGCAAAGTTATAGCAGATTAGATTTAGAGATTAGAAGTCTATCCCCTATAAATACAGGAGCAAAGCAGGTTCAGAGCCCCCCGACAAAATCAACCACAAAGCCCTAGCTTTGAATCGTATTTACTTTATCTTTACTTTTCTGTACTCTTCGTGGGTTTGCCTTGAAACCTTCCGACGGCCACTTCGGAACAGTGGTAATCCTTGTTACTTCGCCTGTGAAGTATTCGTTAATCTATGTAATAGATTGCTATCGCCTTAGTTACTTCGCCTGTGAAGTATCTGCTAATCTACGTAACAGATTGCTTTTCTTCTATGTTGCAGGTTACCTACATTCAGAGCTACTTCGCTGGAGGTGTCTAAAGCGAGAGATCAGGTTTCGGAGGTTGCCAGAACACCCTTCAATGAGACTGCTGCTTCGACCGCACACCAATAGACTTCATCACGACAGGCTTCGCCATGCTCATACTCCGCTCTGGACGAAGTCGCGCTTGCGCGTTGCACCTGTCATTACTCTGTATCTTGCTGTATCGGAGACTTCACGCTGAACCCCGCTGTTCGGAGGTGATTGTCACGTCCAGATCCGTTCGGAGTTCATCTTTGGCCAGATCAGTCCGAACGCCGAAGGTACCCTTCGGTGGGACACTTCGCATCAGACATCGAAGGTACACTTCGGCGACCCCCTTCGCACCACACTTCGAATCAGTCAAGCTTTGCTCAGTCTACTAATTTATTATGTTTAATATATTTCTTTCGGCTAATTGGATTATTTTGTGAGATCTGATTGCCTGGCGACTCCACCCCCCTTACCATGACTAAGGGTAGTCGGAACGCGACATCGGTGTTGTGTTACGCTTAGGCTTGTCCCTAAGTATCCGCACACTTTTGGATTGTCGAACTGACCCAAGTGCGGGGGCACGTTTTCGTGTCAACACTAACCAATTAATCGGTCCTCCGATTTATATACCGATAACAGGTTAAATTAACTGAAGTCTGGCCGATCACCGATTAACTAGCTGATTAATCAGGTGAATCGGCTGATTTTTTTCATCACCTGATTGTAACATGGACGGGCTTCCTTGACCATCTTTGACTGGATCTTCTTTGACTTATGTTGACCATGTGGCATCTTTAGTGGGCCTGGGCTTTACCAAATCTTGGCGTCAACACGAGCCCAAGGCCCATGTGGTCCAGTAGCAAGGAAGGCATGTGGTGGCCTAGGTGACCCAAAGAATGGACACGACAGTGGAGACTGTGTGTCGGTCCACAAATGAATCGATCCAGACCATGGATTATAGAAGATGGACTAGACACTAGGGGGATCTTATCCCGCAGCACCCCCAAGAATGGCAGGGCTAGCACCGCCAGCACTGCCGCAGTTACCGCCGCCGCCCTTGTTACCACTGTGAACACCACGCTTGCCACGTCATCTGAGCTTCCATAAGTAATTTGTGAGGACGAATGCTACTAGGGCTATGACGACGGGGGTCGAGGCACATTAGTTGTCGGGGAGAAGCCTGGTGGTTTAGTAGTACCGGTGCCCGCAGTAGTAAGAGCTGCGGAGGGAGTAGCCTTGGCCATGGTGAGCTCCTCCAACCGCAAATCATTGCGAACTTGTAGGAAGGAGAGGAACGGATTGCTGTGGTGGAGATGAAGACCAATGGCGGTGAAGTGCTTGTTGAGGCTGCGGATGACGTTGAGGACGAGAGTATGATCGGAGATGGGTTCTCTGAGATCGCGAAGATCCTCGGCCATCTGCTTGTAGCGATGATAGTAGTCGGCGATGGTAAGATCACCGAGATGGAATGCCCGAAACTCTTGGTCGGCGTAAAGGGCACGGGTGGTACGGTTGCCGAGAAATTGGGACCCAATGGCGAGCCAGGTGACTCGAGCAGTAGAACCACGTTGAGAGATAGTGTCAGCGAGATCATCGGTGATGGCGCCGAGAAGCCAGGTGCATACGACACAGTTCATGCACACCCAATTAGGAGAAAGGGGCGCAACATCGTTGAAGAGAACATGGTTCTCCAAGGAGAACTTACCGATGACTGGAAGGAATGATTCGCGCCACCAAGCGTAGAAGGTGGAGGTGACGTCGAGAACCAGCGGTATGAGGGAGCGGATGTTTTGAACAACGACAGCTTAGGAGTGTAGGTTTAGAAGAGTCGTAGCCTCGTGATGAAGGAGAGCAGCGTCGAAGGCAGGAACATTGCCGATGACAGAAGGAGCATCATCCTCGTTGCGGGGTGGTTCCACATACACGCGCTCTCGAGTGGCACGGTGAAGAGCGTCATGTAGACGTGCCTCAGCCGCGTCACACTCGGTTTGAGCAAGAGTAGTCTCGTGTTCTGCTTCAGCCACACGGGCGAGAGCAGTCTCACGATTGGCCTTGGCTGTACGCTCGTTCTCTTCTTGAGCTGCGCGAGTTTCCTCGGCACGCTGGAGAAGAAGAGTGTCAGCAGCAGGATCATTTGTCGTGGCAGGGTCACCGGGAAGCGGAGAGATAGCCATGGAGCAGCGTCGGAGGAGGAAGATGTTGTAGGAGCAGAAGAGGAAGAGAACCTAAACTATTGATACCATATAAGAGAATGTATTGCTTGCATTAGAAGAGTGAATCAGGCTACATATATAAGCCTGAATCTCTATTAGAAAACACAACCAACTAGAGCCCTGCCAACTGGAGACCGTGCCAACTAGAAGCCTTGCCAGCTCGAGCACTACTTATACACAATCACGTGAATGCTTCTAGTTGGAGCACTACTCATACACAATCATAGGAATGTCTAACACTGATGATGACCTTTTCTGTTTCGGCATATATAAAGTCATTTCTGGTTTGTTGCACAACCGCTCCTCTCAATGTTTTGTGCAGTAGTAATATTTATAATTTTTCGTTGGAATCAAGAAAATTTCAGTTCTCTGAAAAAGTCGCCTCCATTTGAACCACTATGAAAGATTATACGATGTCGCATGTTTTTATGATATCGCTGATTATTATTTTTGCATAGTCAAAATGATAGTGGTTTTTGAGATTGTAAATATGTTGCTCAAGATTTTTTTCTTCTCACGTGTGCATGATTTCTCTCGTTTTGCCAACGATGCTCAAAATAGTTGCCGAGGCTCTGGAAGCATGAAAATAATTGCTCTGCTATACACCTGTGTTTGATTTGCCTGGGAGCTTGTTCTTAGCAGAAAGGACTTTTTGCTCTAGTTCCTTGACAATTCAATCTGTTTTTTATATTTGTTTGGTCTCTTCAAATCTGGTTGATTGATTCATAATTTGTTAGGCGTGAATGATGCCCCTACGGTCACAGATCTATGTGAAAGATTTCCTAAGCATATTTCCCAAGAACTGAGGCCGTTCAATGTTAAACCAAACTAGACAAAGTTACAATAACACAAAATATATGCTATTGTAGAGCTTGTTTATTTTTACCTGAAATGATGAGCAAATGTATTAAGCGAATAAAATTTGACAATACATCGCAAGTGTAGTCTGTCGTATTCATTCAGTTGGCATTGAAGAAACTATTGAATGCATCCATAGTGTAAATGGCCAAATGATGTTGAAAAGACTACATTTGACCTTAAGCAGACATATGCAGAGCTAATGAGACTTCTATGGCTAACGTTCTGTTTTAATCGAATGAATCCTTTCAATCATACGCTGAATTCAACCCAGAACAATTGTGAACTCATTATTAATTCAATCTATTTTTTTATTTTGTTTTGTCTCTTCTTAATCGTTCTGTTGTTTTAAATCTAGTTGATTAAATCTTAATTTGTTAGGCCAATAATGTGAATGATGCTCCTACAACCATATACATGTAGGGAGGATTTCTTAAGAGAGTTGAGGCATTTCGTGTTAAATCAAACTAAGCTATAAAAGCACTATGCAACTCTGAAAAATATATGCTTTTGCCATGAGTTTTCTGCTATCATATTTTTTGATGCTTTTGCCGATGATGTTTGAAAGAATAGCATGAATAGTAATTTCTAACATGAGGAAAAAATTGCTGCTGCACGATACATATGTGTGTTTTACTTGCCTAGGAGCTTGTTGCGTTTGTGAACATATGTTAGCGAGTATGGGTAGTGTTGGGGGGAAATTGCTTCACTTTCAGGACTTAGAGATTAATAACTCGAAGGTTCACTAAGCTTCGGAGCTGGTGGGCTCTTGTTCGAAGGTGGAGGCGTCGAGCCGAAGGGTGCCTCGATCCGAAGTCCTGAGAAGCACTCCGCAAGATATGAAGGCTCCGAAGCAGAGCGACAAGATTGATAAGATGTTTGGCTTATCCATCTGCCTCGGGGAACTTTACCCTTTTAACCTTGCTCCAGGTACCGAATAGTTTCCACTATGTCGGTTGTAATCTATGGGGTAATTAGGTCTTTTCCTTAGACATTTTTGCGTATAAATACCCCCCTCTCTACCCTATAACAAGGATCGAGTACGAAGCTATTCAATACACATATTCGAACTACTTGAGCTATTATCCAACATGGAGGCTTGGGACAGTTCTTAAAACACAAACTCTCTGTTTTTTCGTTATTGATCTCAGAGAACCTGTTAGCGTAAACTTTTACACCAACAGTTGGCGCCGTCCATGGGGAGCCAAGTTCTAGAAGCTTGTTCTCTACTACTGACTGCACTTCGAAGAGCACTTACGGAGGGAGCCTCGGAGTCTTAAGATTCCGCGCACCCTTTGGTAAGGGACTTCTTAGTGCAGCTCGAAGGCCCTCGCTCGCCTTCCCAAGTCAATCAAAGTCCTCGGTCTTCAGACCTCTCCGTGACTAGCCATGCCTCCGAAGCGAAGCCAAGCCTCGAGTCCTCTTCGAAGGTCCCCTCGTACCACAGGAGCCGGACCCTCAACCACTCTAGCGATTCCCGAAGATGCGCTGGGCGTCGAGTGCCCAGGGGCCCCTGAGCTCCTTCTACGGTGCTCCGGACTGATTATGTCAGCTCCCAAGACCCGGAGCTGCCCTCCGACGAAGATGAAGACCTTCCTGGAACCGAGGCTATTCAACTAGCAAGGCTTCAGGAGGAAGTGTCTAGGTGGAGGCAAGAGGCCGCCGATCGCCTCCGCACTCAAGCCTCCACCGAGACTCCAGAAGGGCCTCAAGACGGTGGTGCTCGCAATCTCTCAGAAGCTGCCCAAGTCCCGGAGGAGGCTGAGAACGCATCTTTCGACGATGAGTCTCCGTTACATTCGGACTTGCAAAGAGTGTCCTTCGATCCCAGATTCAAGGACCTCGAAGTTACACAAGTACTCCGGTGGGTCAGACCCCGGAGAGTTCGCCCGCTCATATGCCCTGGCAATAGAAGCAAGCGGAGGGGTTCGAAACACTATGGCAAAGTGTTTCCCCCTCGCTCTCGAAGGCGTGGCGCTCCGATGGTTCTGGTCCCTGAAGCCAGGATCGATCAGATCCTGGGAGCAGCTGAAGAAGAAGTTTGTGAGCAACTTCCAGGGCACCTTCGTGGCCCCGATGTCCACAGGGAGTTTGTTCCAGGTGAAGCAGCGGGCGGGAGAAACATGTCGGGAGTACTTCACGCGCTTCGCCCACACCAACTCACAGATTAAGGGCCTGTCTACCTCTTCGGTAGTCGATGCTGCCCGCGAAGGGGTGCTAAACCCTGACCTCCTCGGCAAGCTCCATCGGAAGCCGGTGACGTCTATGGCGCAGCTGATGGCGTACTTCGAACAGTATGCCAAGGCGGAGGAAGGCTGCCTTCGGCGAGCCGGAGCACCCGTGCCTGCCCTCCGAGAAGTCAAGACGGAGCCTGAAGCCTCGGCTCCTCTGCAACCCCCTCAAGATAACCGCTTCAACGAACACAGACGAGGGAAGAAGCATTTCCGTTCAAAGGTGCTAAACATTGCACCTTCTGTTCCGAAGGCACCTGCCAATTTTCAGCAGGCGCAGAACTTCAAGGGTGGAGCACCGAAGTCTCAAGAGAGGGCACCTGGCAAGCGCCAGAGTTTTTTATGTTGCGTGCATGGCGACAATAGGAGCCATGACACGAAAGATTGCAAGGCAGTGTCGGCCCTTCGGGGCGACTACCTTGGGCGAAGTACCGGGCGGGGTACTTCGGATCAAGCCCCACTAGTGGCACGGTCGGAGCCTGTGCAGGTCGTGGCCTGAGCCGGTGTCCTAGAAACCCCCATGCGACTTCCGGTGGCCAACATTATGCCACCACCGAAGTAGGAAGACCCACAAGACCGCGGCAATCGAGTGGTCCTGCCCATCTCCGGAGGGGGGACCCTCGGGAACATGTCCAAAAGGCAGCGACGTGAGTACGTCCGTGAGGTTGGGCACATTGGGACTTCAAGTTCCGTAGAAGGGATGCCAGAGTGGTCTCATGTGCCCATCTCGTTTACTGCCAGCGATGCTGCGGGGGTAAAGTTCCCCCATGCTGACCCCTTGGTCATTTCCGCGGACATAGCAGGGGTGGAGGTCCGAAGGATCCTAGTGGACGGTGGGAGCTCCGCAGACATACTTTTCGTCCAGGCCTTTGATCAAATGTGCATCTCCCAGAAGCATCTACTTCCAGCAGCCCGGCCACTTCAAGGGTTCTCAGGACCGCCTCTCGATGCCCTCGGCCAGATAGGCCTCGAGGTTGCCTTCGGAGAGGGGCCTCTGGCCAGGGTAGAAGAGGTGATCTTCGATGTTGTCGACGCCCCCTATGCTTACAATGCAATCTTCGGCCGAGGGATGCTGAACCAGTTCGGGGCTATAGCGCACCACAATTATCTTTGTCTCAAAATGCCCACGCAAGGTGGAGTGCTTACTATTTTAGGACACCAAGCTATAGCCCAGAGAACGGAGTATGGGCACGGACAGCCGTTGGATCCCCGGCAAGTGCACAACGTGGTGGAAGGCACCGAAGAGGTACCGGAGGTCTCGAACCTTTCAAAGGGGCTCTCTCTCAAGCCAAGCCCGGAAGGTGAGGTCGAGACAAGGATAATTTCAAAAGATGGCAAAGAATATCCAGTGCAGTTCAGCAAAGGGCTATCCCCGGAGATAGCTGCCTCATTGGAAGAAGTCGTCAAGCAAAATCTGGACGTATTTGCCTGGACCGACGAAAACATCACCAGGGTTGATTGAAGCATAATCGAGCATAGCTTGCTGATCAACTCGAAGGCCAGGCCAGTGCACCAGGGGCTCCGCAAGCTGTCTGCAGAAAGAGCAAGCCTCGCCAAAGCTGAAGTAGAGAAATTGTTAAGGGTCGGCATCATTAGGGAGGTAGCCCATACCGAGTGGTTGGCTAACCCTGTTTTTGTAAGGAAAAGGACTCGAACAAATGGCGCATGTGTATTGACTTTACTTCATTAAATAAAGCATACCCGCGAGACACCTACCCGATGCCCCGAATAGACCAACTGGTGGATTCCACAGCCGGCTCTGAATTGCTATGTTTCCTCGACGCTTATTCCGGGTATCATCAAGTCTGGCTGAAACGCGAAGACGAAGCCAAGACAAGCTTCATAACTCCTTCTGGAGTATTTTGTTATGTAAGAATGCCTTTTGGCTTGCGGAATGCCGGAGCCACCTTTTCACGTGTAATAGCTAAGGCTCTAGGTCATCAAATAGGCCGGAATGTCGAAGCCTATATGGATGATATTGTAATAAAAAGTGCTCAAAAGCACCAACATAGCCTAGACCTAGCTGAAACGTTTGAGAGCCTCCGAGCTTGTGGAGTACGCCTCAATCCAGAAAAATGTATATTCGGAGCACAAGCAGGGAAACTGCTAGGGTACTTAGTTTCGAGCAGAGGAATTGAAGCTAGCCCAACGCAGATAAGTGCACTACAAAGAATGGCTCCGCTAGGGAATTTAAAGCAGGTCCAGAAGCTAGCAGGAAGGCTCGCAGCCCTTAGCAGATTCCTAGCCAGGTCAGCAGAGCGAAGCCTCTCAATTTTCAAAGCCCTAAAGGGGTCCGAGAGCTTCAGTTGGACACCAGAGTGCCAGAAAAGCTTTGATGACATAAAAGCAAACCTCGGAAACTTGTCAACACTTACTGTGCCCCATCCAGAAGAAACACTACTCCTTTATCTTGCAGCAATAGGCTCCACAGTAAGTGCAGTGTTGGTCCGGGAAGTTGAGCTTAAGGGAAAGCTAGTGCAGAACCCAGTTTATTTTGTGTCAGAGGCTTTGTCCGGAGCTAAGATAAGATACTCCGAGCTCGAGAAATTTGCTTATGCCCTGGTAATGGCCTCGCGAAAGCTAAGGCATTATTTTTTGGCACATAACCTAATCGTTCCTACCTCGTATCCTCTTGGGGATATGCTCCGAAGCAAAGACTCTACAGGTAGGATTGGAAAATGGGCTGTCGAGCTAGCCCCCTTCGGAATCTCCTTCACGGTGAGAACAACTATTAAATCCTAAATCATAGCTGACTTCGTAGCAGAGTGGACTCCATCTGCAGTTTGGGCTCCGGAGGAACCCTCCGAAGGTTTATGGACAATATTTTCTGACGGAGCTTATCAGGCATCCGGTGCTGGAGATGGGGCAGTCATCATATCACCATCATGGCAGAAGGCCATGTATTCTGCGAGGCTCAATTTTAAAACCACCAATAACATTGGAGAGTACGAAGGGGTCCTGCTAGGCCTCCGAAAGGCAAAGACACTAGGAGCTGCAAGGATAATAATTAAGACAGATTCCCAAGTTATCGCAGGGCATGTTGATAAGAGCTTTCAAGCAAAGAACCCGCATCTAGCGCAATACATTAAAGAAATCCGCAAGGCTGAAGCAGCATTCAAAGGATTCTCTGTTCGGAGTATCTCTCGGGCAGATAATCAACTCGCAGATATTCTAGCAAAAGCTGCAGCTGAAGCGGTGGACCTCCCGGAGGGCGCTTTCTACGAAGAACTAATGAAGCCCGCAGCTAGTCAGTTATCCTCTGCAGAAATACTATGCATTCCGGCTACAGATTGGTGGGCTCCGATTATGAACATATTGTAAGGTGGCATAGATTCTTCAGAAGGTCCGGATGCCCGAAGATTGCAAGCAAGAGCCCAAAATTACAAGCTTGTCAACGGAGTATTATACAAAGCTGGCGTGTGTTCCCCTCTACTCCGATGCATCTCCCAACCCGAAGGGCAAGACATACTTCGGGAGATTCACAAAGGTTTGTGCGGAAGTCATATGGTCCCTCGTGCTCTAGCAGGCAAAACACTTTGGCAAGGGCTTTGCTGGCCAACAATTGTGAGAGATGCAGAAGAGTTGGTTCGAACATGCCACGGCTGCCAATGGATGAGCAAACGAAGCCACCGTCTGCCAGTTCAACTTCAAGTTATTGCCCCGGTATGGCCAATGGCTCGGTGGGGCATGGACCTCATAGGTCCTTTTCCAATGGCAAAAGGCGGCTTGAAGTTTGCGGTAGTAGCAATCGAGTATTTTTCAAAGTGGGTTGAAGCGGAGCCATTGACTACTATCACTTCGAGGAATGTGCAAAAAATTTTCTGGCAGAACATTATATGCAGGTTCGGAGTGCCAAGGGAGTTGATAGTGGATAATGGAACCCAGTTCGAAGCTGACACATTCCAAGCATTTTGTGAAGAACTGGGCATTAAGTTGTGCTTCGCTGCGGTACGCCATCCACAATCCAACAGAGCCATTGAACGAGCCAACGGGAACATCCTCTCCGGTCTAAATCGGCGAATCGTTGGTTTAGCCAAGGGGTTGTGGGTCGAAGAGCTCCCTAAAATCTTGTGTTCCATTCGAACCACTCAGACCAGGTCAACAGGCTTTACCCCATTTAGACTGTTATTCGGAGATGAGGCCATGACTCCTATGGAGCTCAGAGGTGGGTCCCTTCGTGTAGTTCAGCCCGGAGATGAAGATGAAAGGAACACTTCGCTGGACTTGTCAGAAGAAACAAGGCTTCGAGCTATCGCCAATCTGACCAAGTACCAGGGCCAAACAAAGACATGGTATGACCCGAAGATAAAGCTAATTGAGCTTAAACCTGGTCATCTAGTTTTGCGAAGTGTAATAGCTCCGGGGAAGCTAGGAAACAAATGGGAAGGACCATATGTTATCTTACGCTCAGTACGCCCCGGATCGTTTAAATTAGCTAATTTAGAAGGAGAAGAGTTGAAGCATGCATGGCATGCGGAGCACCTTAAGCGTTATTACGCTTAGGGGCTCCTTGTAATCACTTGTAAAACTTTCCTTTTTTCTAAATGAAGAAGAGGGTCGAATTTTGTTTGCTCTTCGAATATCCCTTACTCCTGATGGACGCATCGAGAGGACGGAGATGCTTGCAGAGTCAAGCATCTTTCCCAAGACCCGGGCAGTAGCCTACGAACCATCGGTTCAGGGGCTCCGCTACCACCCTACGGATTCCAGGCTCCGGCTTGTTAGGATCCGTAGAAGAGTCTAAGGACTTTAAAAAGAAACAGATTTCCGGCCTCCGGGTATGAAGTATCTGTAAAAGAGCTGAAGGTGGCCACCCTACGGATTCTAGGCTCCGGCTTGTTAGGATCCGTATAAGAGTCTAAGGACTTTAAAAAGAAACAGATTTCCGGCCTCCGGGTACGAAGTATTTGTAAAAGAGCCAAAGGTGGCCACCCTACGGATTTCAGGCTACGGCTTGTTAGGATCCGTAGAAGAGTCTAAGGACTTTAAAAAGAAACAGATTTCCGGCCTCCGGGTACGAAGTATCTGTAAAGAGCCGAAGGTGGCCACCCTACGGATTCCAGGCTCCGGCTTGTTAGGATCCGTAGAAGAGTCTAAGGACTTTAAAAAGAAACAGATTTCCGGCCTCCGGGTACGAAGTATCTGTAAAAGAGCCGAAGGTGGCCACCCTACGGATTTCAGGCTCTGGCTTGTTAGGATCCATAGAAGAGTCCAAGGACTTTAAAAGTTAAATAGATCTCCGGCCTACGGGTTCGAGTAATCTGTAAAAGAGTCGAAGGTGACCAAGTAATAATGTTTCGAGGCCCCGGCCAACGAGACACTTAAAAATAATAATAATAATAATAATAATAATAAAGAGGAATCATAAAGTCCTAAGCGACAGATCCAACTTCGAAACTCACAAGGTAATAATACTAAAGTATGGATGTTAAGTGTGATGCTAAGCATCAGGTTGTTCGGCACATCATTGTGTCCGGCGAACCCATTTGCACAACAAAGGATCCACCACCCACAAGGAGGGGTAGGAGGGTAGGAAGCACATAAGATACTTTTGAAGCATTTCACATTAAGTCATCGTACTTTTACATCAGGAAAAGTTTTGGTCCAAGCCTAGGAAAAATCGAAGACCTTGTCGGCATCTGGAGCTACCCCTCCGGCTACTCTGTCCTTCGGAGCTCGAAGCTGCCGGTTTGGTCCTTTTCGTTCGAGCGCTTCTCTTCTTCTTAGAGGCATGTAACTTCTTTTGCTCCTCTTGAAGCTCAGCCCAGGTTAGGAGCCTTTCGGAGTTAGTCTCCGAAGGGTCTTCGGCCTGGTACTCCGAGTCGGACCAATTCATATGCCCGGAAGACGAGGATGCCTTCTCTTTCTCCTCTTCCTTGATATAAGCTAAGACCTCTTGAAAAACTTCGAGGGTTATCTCTCCCAGGTCTCCGCGAGGAACAGAGAAGCGAGAGCGGCGGTAGGGCCTTAAGCTCTCGAGGCTTGTCCATTCCTCCTGGAGCCCTTCGGTAAACTCCAGTATTTCGAGGTCAGGGTTCGAAGGGCGCGACAAAACCTAAAAAGAACAGAACACCCAAACAAGCTTCTCGTTTATAACTTTTTTATTAATTAAAGGGGCTTTACAAGATTTTGTGTACACGATGGCCCTAAGAGTTAGACCTGCGGGTCGGTTGGTGGAGCAGTGATTGCCGAAGCTGGCGAGGCAGGAAGTGGTGGCCTTGTTTGTGCCTACTTCTGCCGATGGGCCTCGTCAATCCAAACTTTGGCCGCAGCCTTGTGGTCCGTCTTCCAAGTTGACCGGAAGGCTTCCCAGGCCAAGGCTACGTCCGAAGATGGGTGCAGCAAGTCTTCGGAGGCGAAGCTTCCAGGGATCGAACCCCCGACTGAAGCGAGGGGGATCTGAAGGGATTCGAGGTGACGAAGAACTCCGATGCCGACACACTAACCAGAGATCTCTCCGTACCGGACGCCGGAGTTCATCATCAACGACGCTGCCACTTGGATCCTCTTCAGCTTCCGATCAAGGGATTTGCTGGCCGCCGCAGAAGACGAAGGGCACATAGTGCCGAAATATTCCAAGGTACCCTGAAGGGCGTCCAAGGTACGTTCTGCCGCACTAGCGTTCTTCTTCTCCGTTGCCTCCAGCCCTGCAGCAGTAGCAGATACCTCGGCCACCTGGAGCAGTAAGGAACTCTTCTGGGCCATCACTTGATTAAGAGCTCCTTGGAGCTCCATCAGTTGGGCGCTCGAAGTGGCCGCCGATTGCCGGAGCCTTTCAACCTCTGCCCGAAGAACTACGCGCTCGGCTTCAACCTCTTGGGCCGAAGTAGGAAGCGCGTCATTGTCTTGCCTCGCCATTTGGAGGGCTTCGTCGGCCGCAGCTCTAGCCCTCCGTTCTTCTAGAGTTTCCTCCTCTAACCGAAGGGATCTATCTTCGGAGTCTTTGAGGGCGGTTTGGAGGGTGATAACCTTCCTTTTGAGTCGATTGGTTTCGACTTCATTGGAAGTCGCCGCCGCTCTAGCAAGGACGAATTGCTGCAAAGAAAAAAGAACAAGTAAGTACCAAAGTGTTTATAATTACTAATCAGAAGTGGTGGTGGTGCTTTTCATACCTGAAGGGCAGCCCTTTCGAGGGCCATGTCGAGTGCCGGAGCCCTAGCTTCGCTCAGAGCAGAGACCAAGTCCGAGTTGGCAATGTCCTAGCTCTTCTCCGCCATGGGCTCCAGGAGCGTTCGGAGGCCTGTCCGGTGTTCCAGTAACACAGCCAGCAAAGGAAGCCAAGACGAAGCTTGGCGATCATCTGTCGTGGCCTCCTCCTCCGAGTTGCTGGCCGAAGTCGTCGCGGGGCCGGGGGGAAGGCCGAGGCTAGACATGCTTTTGCCCCTCCCCGGCACGAAAGCAGGCACATCGGCCAAGGCAGAGGGGGCCCTTTCTTCGGCGGCTACCCCTTCAACCAGAGCCACATCATCGGTAGGGGCAACCTCGGTCGTAGGAGCCGCCATAGTGGGGGCGACATCGGTCTCCGCAGCCGCACCGACGGGCACGACTTCCGCCACTGGGACTAGAGCATCCAAGGGAGTCGAGGTGTCCATCGGAACCACGACCCCTGAAGAAGTTGGGGCTTCGGGCGACGCCGAGGCTTCGTCACCCTTAGAGGTACCTATAGTGTCAAATTATTTGATAAGCATTTGCATGTAAGGATTGTTGCAGGTATCAACCAAAGCAAGGGTTTCGAACTATACCTTCGGAGGCCCTGTGAGGCAGGATTGTCGGATCCTCCAAAACATCGTACATCTGGAGGATATCAGCGAGGTCGTCTCCCGAAGCCCTCTCCGCCACGTTTTCTGATGGAGCTTCGACCTCCGCCGTGATCACCCTAGTTACGGGTGAGTTGGGGGTGGTGGAGTTCGTTTCTAGGTTTACGATGGCAGGCACGGAGGCGCGCGTCAGGTCTACCTCCGCAACTTCCCGAGCAGAAGTTCCGGCTGGGACTTCCCCCAAGTCTTCGTCGTCCCCAAGAGATAATTCTCGAAGGCCGCCGCCAGTTGGGCGTTGGAGTCCTCGGACTCCTCGGAGGCCGAGCTCCGAACGTCCAATGACGAAGCTGACAAAGCAGGAGCCAGCTGCGGAGGGATCTTCGTCACCTTCTTCTTCTTAGACGGCGGCTTTCTGGCTTTCTTGGGCGGCTCAGCAACGGCCTTCTGTTTCCGGGCGGCTGCTCCGGTCGAGGTAAAGTCTGGTAGAGGAGGAGGCTCCATTCCGAGAGCTCCCCACACTCTATTGGAGCGCTCCCAGCTCCCCACTAGCTCTAGCCTCTTCTGCTTTTCAGCCACTGTAGGGGCTTCGAGGACTCGTTCGGTGGCCCGAGCTATGTCTTCCGGAGCTAACGCCAAGGGAGCCGCTGGAAAAAAGGTAACATATTGTAAGTATGTTATTTTCATCATCTAATGCATTACTGCAGGAGTTAAAGTCTTACCTAGGGTTCGGAGATCACCCTCCGAAGCCTGCTGGAGCACTATCGGCTAGTTGGCTCCGAGAGGTGGAATCCGAAGAGCGATGAACTCTTCGGCCAAGTCGCGCATGCTCATGCGGCGTGCCACTGAGGTCAATAGCCCTAGCCGCGTGGAGAGCAGGCTAGGGTTCGGAGCGATCTCCGCCTGCTTCCAGAACCAGATCTCCTAGAGAGGCCCTGCGAGGGAGGAGTCCTCTTCGACTTCGGCATAGAACCACCGAAGGATCCAGTTGGTATACCATCGATCGTTGATGGCCTTAGCAGGGAAGTGTAGGGCATGCTCTCTTCGCAGTTGGAAGTTGACACTGCCGAAGGCTGTTATCACCTTGGAGTCTCCGGGCCCGTCCTGCGGCTTCGGCTGGCATATAGCTTCATGAGGGGCGGCAAAGACCTCCGAGCGTCCTTCGCACCCTTCGACCCAGAGCGCCCACTCGAAGACAGCTAGGCAGGCGATGGCATTGGGGGATAACTGAGGTAGCGTGATGTGAAACAAGTCCAGCACCTCTGCCAAGAAGTCGATGGCTGGCAGTCTCAAACCCGCTTCGAAGAACGCCTCGAAGACTACCACTTCTCCACTTCGCGGCCTCGGGGTTGATTCCGACCCAGGGACTCGAGTCCTCAGTCCGGCACCCAGCTTCCCTTCCACGGCCTCCTCAATAGACTCGGCGGTGCTCCTGGATTGGCCGATAAGGAAGCTCTGAGAAATCTTCTTCTTGGATGGCGGGCGGAGCTCCCGAGGGTTCTTGGGCCAGGCGTCGCCCGGAGCTCCCGCCATTGCTGCCACAGCCGAGGCGGCCCACGCTTGCCTCTGCGCCAGAGTGCTCGCCGCCGCCGGAACGGTGTGGCTGGTTCTCGCCATTTGCTCAGTGAGTCAGGAGATTGTGAGAATTGAAGGTTGGGGAAAGTGAATCGCAGGTGCTAAGTGCGGTAAAAAGTGTCGAGTAACTTCTAATTCTCCTTTTATAACCATTCGCCGGTTGCTACGCTTCGATTGCATTCACACTACAGGTTCGGCTTCTGCCACTGGCAGGTGGGTCCAGAAAGTGGAACGGCGAGCAACTGCCGTAAATTTCGACTGTTACCTTTTACAGGGTGTAACAGCTACTTGCGCCGTAACGGCTATAATCAAACGACTCCTCACATCGTTTGCGCTTCGGAGCAGTACTCTTTCCTGCGATGTGTTCACACCGCGTCGAGGGCGCGGAGAAGGGGTCCGAATGCTTTGGATCCGAAATCCTCCGAAGAACTGTAATGTGTTCAAATTCTCTCTAAGTCTCAGAATATGAAAATATTCCTTGCATATACTGCCTTCCTTCTGTACAGGTTAAATACGGAGAGGCGCATTCGAGGGGCTACTGTTGGGGGGAAATTGCTTCACTTTCAGGACTTAGAGATTAATAACTCGAAGGTTCACTAAGCGTCGGAGCTGGTGGGCTCTTGTTCGAAGGTGGAGGCGTCGAGCCGAAGGGTGCTTCGATCCGAAGTCCTGAGAAGCACTCTGCAAGATATGAAGGCTCCAAAGCAGAGCGACAAGATTGATAAGATGTTTGGATTATCCATCTGCCTCGGGGAACTTTACCCTTTTAACCTTGCTCCGGGTACCGAATAGTTTTCATTATGTCGGTTGTAATCTAGAGGTAATTAGGTCTTTTCCTTAGACATTTTTGCCTATAAATACCCCCCTCTCTACCCTGTAACAAGGATCAAATACGAAGCTATTCAATACACATATTCGAACTACTTGAGCTATTATCCAACACGGAGACTTGGGACAATTCTTAAAACACAAACTCTCTGTTTTTTCATTCTTGATCTCAGAGAACCTGTTAGCGTAAACTTTTACGCCAACAGATAGATTTCCTCTTTCTGGTAATAAGAACAGAGAATAGCTATGAGAACATTTTGTCCATTGAAACATTTTCTTGTACTTGACTATGTGCCAATGTTACCTCTAATTCTTAGTCCCTTACTTGTGTGACTGTATATGAAAGGACTTTTGTGACTGTATATGAAAGAAAGCAAACCATGTCTGAGGTCCTAGTTCTATAATCTCTCAACTTCTTGAACTTATTTGAGTGATTTGGTAATATCATTCCCGTGTATTCTTATAGTACCTGAGATAATAGATTTTCTGCCCCTGCACTTGATCTAGTGAGGTTATTTATCTTGTTTTTTGCGTACCTCGGTAAACATGCAACAAGTTGTTTTTGTCCATGAGCATTTCGTTTTGCCTTAACAAACCAACATTCGGTCTCAATCGAATGAATCTTTCATAATCTTTCGTTTTGCTTCAACCGTATGCTGTGGAGCTTGTTTATTTTCAATCATACCTGACTTAAATAAATCTGACATACCTATTTGTTGATTTTCAGGATTCTGCTTTTTTTCAAGCACGTGATGTACAGTACTACAGTAGTGTAGATAAGCAGACTTTAGGTATGTTATGAACTGATATTTTTTTGAGACAGACCAGTGGAAGTTTATGAAAATATACAGTCAAAGTTGTGTATTGACTGAAACATTGATCAAATAACCTGTGTGGTGTTTGAAAGTGTTTGCTACAGCACTCATGGTGATACCTCTAAATATGAGATAAAAGTATAACGATTTTGAAAAGATGGGAGGACCTCCTTGTTTCTAAATCAGTTTAAGAGTAGCACAAATAGAACCTCTTGGATCCTTAAAGTTAGTTCCAAATTATGAGTGCCATACAATTGAGAAGGTCACAATATCTCCGAAACCTGTCGTTGCAAATGTTTTCAGTTTAGGGTACAAGAGCATATCATATGACAAGCAAAACAAATGGTTATCTTGCATGTATCTTACGTGTATTGGCATCTCTGCAATAAGCAGACCACTGGTTTCTTCTAGAGCCTTGAGAGTGGTGACCTCGCCACCAACAACCATGTTAATCACAATTCCATCTGCACAATCATAGCTCATCAGCAACAGTAATGCTCGATAAGATGAGGATCAAATCGACATTTTTTTGATGTACCTGCTGCCAAGCATGTTGACATACGACGGAAATATACTTCCTGAAAAACTCATTAAAACTTCTGGTGAGCCTAGGCTTGAAAGAATCAAATCGGAGGTGACAAGAGACTGCCCATAATCCTGAAAAATAATGAGAGTGACTCACCTTCTTCGTGGGAAGTTCAAAGTTTATTAGCACGCGAGCCATAAGGGAAATCTCTCCTAGTGCTGCTTGGGGCAAGCAGGCATCTGTTGCTACAACCATGGTTAATTTCAAATTTGTTTCCTCAGTCTTGGGACTAACAGCATTATCAGTAGCAGTCTTTGCATGATTCCACTGGATTGTTGCTTGATGGAACTTGTCAAGAACAGATGCCCGCTCTGCTTCGGCCTGATCGCTGTACTGTATTGAAAAATAATGCATTAGCACAGAAGTAGCTAGCCAAATCCATTAATACAGTTAAGAGAACTTGGTTGTATCATGGGTGGCAGAAATTAAGGACCAGTTTGGGGATCTTAAGATATTAGTTTATTTCTAGAGTTTTAGCTAGTGAGTTTTACAATCTAAGAAAAAATTTAGACTGTTTGAGGGAATTGTAGATTATGGAACAGTTGCAACTGCGGAATGCTAGAAATTCCGCCTGCAATTTTTGACGAATTGAACAGCTACCAACACCATCAGGAATCGCGTTCATCTACAGCATAGCATGAGAACTGACTACGACCTCTGGTTGCTATCAATTACCAATGAAAACGGTGTGACATGACAGAAAAGAGCACCAATTTGCCAGGCCGAACCGACCATACCAGCGGCGACAGTGATACGAAGGATAGGCTGCCGACGTCGGCGCAGACGGTGTCGAGCTCGTCGCGGGACGAGACGCAGATGGCGATGGGCAGCGCGCCGCGGCGCTCAGCGACGAAGCCGAGGAGCTCCAATAGCGTCTTCTGCAAGACGGATGCAGATGTAATTTCAGTTTCACGCGGTGCACCTTCGGAGAGGGGGAGGGGCGAGGGGCGGCGGGGACGTACCATCTTAAAGATGTTGCGGTCGACGGCGAGGTAAAAATGGCGGCCGGAGCTGGGGACGAATAGGTGGAAGAGAAGGGGTGTTCATTAGGGAAGACGAGACGGCGGAAGGGAGGAGCTAGGGCGGAGCAAAGAAGATTGGGAGTCTCACCTGGAGTGGGATGGGGTAGCTGCGGGCGAGGTCGGAGACGGCAGCGCATCGGAGAACTCACCGGCGGCAGCGGCAGCCGGGGACCTCATGGAGACCGGCTCGAGAGTGGGTTGGGGCCTGGGGGCTCTCGCCGGAGAGGAGGGGAAACCGACACGGGGAGAGCGGGTGGGAATGGAATATTCCTCGGACAACACAGATTTTCACCGAAGGAGAAGAAAGCCAGCCCAGCCTAACTTTGAGCCCATGGAACTCTCGCCCCAAATGAACAGAATTTGGGAAATTATAAACCTAGTCCTAGTCATAACATGGTAGACTTTGGTAGAACAACATAACGCTTTATCCGGTTGTTAGATTGTTGGGGAAGATAATCCCGGTATCTGCGTTAAGATCGAAACAGGGACCCCGAGACATGACTCCGCAAGTCTAAGAGTCATGCGACAGCAGGCATCGAAGACTCTGGCGAGGCTTGGGCCCGAACTTGACTCCCGGAGGCATGGAGCCCCGAGGTCCGGGTGAGGCCCGAGACGGCGTCCGTCTTGGGCTAAGAACCCGAAATCCTGAGTCCTTCGGCCTCCAACCCGAAGGTCGGAGGGAAGGCCTCCGGAGCTCGGAGGTCGTCCGAAGGCGATCCTGGAGATGGTTGTGTCAAAGCTCTGAAGGGGGCATGCAGAACATACCAAGGGGAGGCGTCATCCGCTGAGATCGGAGTGCGTCATCTGTGACACACTACAGTCCTAGTAGGCAAGATGGGCGGCCGGTACCTGTCTAGTCCAGTTAGGTATGCGGCAAGACCGCACAAACGCACTGCAACGATCGGCACTATAGCCACGTCACTGAACGACTGTCAGAGTAGTTAGGATTATACCCCTGCCAATTAGGGGCATGGTAGCTATACGACGCATGTATGTCAGAGGGGTTAGAGGGTATTGGGACAATGTAGGGCTCCACTATAAATACCCTCCCACCTTGTGTTGTATAGGGACAGAACTCGTGATCCGAGAATATAGCTTTAAGCCAAGTATTCCACCTGAGACTCTAAAAAAACCTGTTGGTGTAATCCTTTACGCCAACAGTTGGCACCGTCCATGGGGATCTTAGTTCGAGAAGCTAACGTCCTCTCCACTCTACGTCCAAGTAAGAAGCATGCCGACCAAGAAGGCTGCGAGCACGGCCCCCCTCCGAAGGTCTGCTTGGACCTCGAGGCCGGGGACCGTCCCCGCCAGCCCCCCTGTAGTTCTAGGGGCAGTTCTAGACCTAGCGCTGGGAGAGGTGCCGGGGGCTCGGGACCTTTCCGACTCAGCGGGACCCTCGGCGGGAAACCCGATGACCACCCAGGAGGGGCTCACTAGGCTCCACCCCCTAGGTAATCGCCTAGCCACTGTTCTTCGGACCGAATTTCCTCGCTCACAAGACCCGGAGATGAACTTCGGAGGTAACGGGAGCTAGGCCGACGCGTTGGCCGCTGAAAATAGTCAGCTGAGAGCCAAGCTAACGCAGTGGCGACAGATGGCCGCCATCCGTCTCCAAGAACCCCCGTGCGTGGTGGGGGTTGAGGTCATCGCACTAAGCGACGACGAAGACTAGGGAGACCAGAGGCAGGAGGAGAACGTGTCCTTCGACGAGGAGTCCCCACTGCACCCCGACCTGCAGATGGTGCGGTTCGACTCAAAGTTCCGCGCGGCGAAGCTCCCGAAGTGCTCCGGGGAATATAACCTTAGAGAATTTTCTTGCTCCTACGCCCTGGCGATAGAAGCCTGCGGAGGAGGCTGGGACACAATGGCGAAATGCTTTCCCCTGGCCCTCGAAGGCATTGCCCTCTGATGGTTCTAGTCGCTGCAACCGGGGTCCATCAGGTCATGGGACCAATTGAAGAAGAAATTTGTCAACAACTTTCAAGGGACCTTCGTGGCCCCCATGTCCACCGGGAGCCTCTTCCAAGTGAAGTAGCAGCCTGGTGAAATGTTGTGGCAGTAGTCGCAGCGCTTCGCCCACACTAAGGCCCAGATCAAGGGGCTGTCGGCCACCTCCATCATTGACGCTGCTCGCGAAGGCATCACCAACTCCAGCCTCCTCGACAAACTCCACCGGAAGCCAATATCTTCGGTGGCTTAGCTTATGACGTACTTCGAGGAGTACATCCGATCTGAAGAGGGGTAGCTGCGGTGGCAGGCGATGATCGTCCTCGTCCGGACTCCGGACGTCAAGATCTATGAATCACCCTCCCCTCCCTCCCCCATTCTAGTAGATCCTCATCAGCTTTATTCACGGTGGGGGCGGAAGCACTTCCGAGGGGAGGTACTCAATATTGCCCCCATGGGCCCAAACCCGCAAAGTTCTAGCATGCCTCGGGAGGAGGCCACCCCTCTAGCTCGAAGCCATCCATGAAGGCCCCCTCGATCGGGAGCTCCGTTTTTCATTGTAGCGTCCACGACGAGAACCAAAGCCACGACACCGACTCTTGTTGGACCATCCTTGCCCTCCGAAATGACTACCTCGAGTGAAGCTCCGGGCGGGGGTCCCCCGACAAGGCATCCTCTGCCCACCACACCGAATCCATCCAGGTGGTTGGGCGGAATGATGAACTAGGGGGCTCCAAGGTACTTCCTAGAGTCCGGCAAGTTTTCGGCTCCAAAGCTCGAAGACTGGTCGGACCAGGGGAAGCGTGTGGTGCTGCCCATATCCAGAGGGGGGGCCATGGGAAGCATGTCGAAGCGGCAACGAAGGGAGTACGTTCGATAAGTCGGGCACATCGGGACTTCCACCTCCACCATGCTTCCTGAGTGGTCCCACGTACCCATCTCCTTCACCGCTAGCGATACGGTCGGCGTCGTGTTCCCGCACATCGACCCCCTCGTTATCACGACTGACGTTGCTGGCATCGAGGTGCATCGCATTCTAGTCGACGGAGGTAGCTCTGCTGACATCATTTTCGTGCAGGACTTTGACCAGTTCTGCATCTCTAGGAAGCTGCCTCCCGGCCGCTCCAAGGGTTCACAGGGCCACCCCTTGATGCCCTCGGTCAAATAGGCCTAGAGGTGACTTTCGGAGAGGGTCCCCTTTCGTGCTCCGAGGAGGTCATCTTCGACATCATCAACGCCCCCTACACCTGCAACGCCATCTTCGGCAGGGGTATGCTCAACTGGTTCGGGGCCGTTGCACACCACAACTATCTGTGCCTCAAGATGCCGACTCTAGGAGGGGTCCTATCCGTCCTCGGTGATCAAGCCGCGGCCCGCTGGGTGGAATATGGCCACTCCACCCCACTAGAGACAAGATAGGTCCACAATGTTCGTGAGAGCTCGGACGGTGTCAAAGACCCCCACTCCACATCGGGCCCCCAAAGGGCCAGCTGCCAAGACGCACCATGAGGGAGAGGTGATCACCAAGATCCTCATCAAAGATGGCAAGGAATACCCCGTCCAGTTCGGTGGAGCGCTAGAGTCAGAGGTCCTGGCCAAGCTAGAAGAAGTCGTCAGAGACAACCTGGATATCTTTGCATGGTCGAACGAAGACATACCGGGGGTCGACCATAGCATCATCGAGCACTCCCTCTCGGTCAACCCGAAGGCTCGCCCGGTCAGCCAGGGGCTTTGCAAGCTATCCTCTGAAAGAGCCGACCTCGCCAAAGCTGAAGTCGAGAAGATGCTCCGAGCCGGAGTCATCCGGGAGATTAGCCACACGGAGTGGCTATCGAACCTTGTGTTTGTCCAAAAGAAAACTTCCAACAAATGGCGCATGTGTATTGATTTCACTTCTTTAAATAAATCTTGCCCCCGTGACCCCTACCCCATGCCCCGTATCGACCAACTGGTCGATTCCATAGCCAGCTCAGAGCTCCCCAGTTTCCTGGACACATACTCCGGGTACCATAGCCAAGACCAGCTTTGTCACTCCCTCCGGAGTATTCTGTTATGTAAGAATGCCCTTCTGCCTAAGGAATGTCGGGGCCACCTTCTCTAGGCTAATTGCAAAAGCTTTAGGTCACCAAATCGGCCGCAACATCGAGGCCTATATGGATGACATTGTAATCAAAAGTGCAAATAAGCACTAACATAGCCTAGATATAGCAGAAACATTTGGTAGTCTCCGAGCCCTCGGGATTTGACTGAACCCGGACAAATGTGTCTTCGGGGCACGCACCGAAAAGTTGTTAGGGTATTTGGTCTCAAGTCGGGGCATTGAGGCAAGCCCTACCCAGGTCAGCGCCCTTCAAAACATGACCCCCCAGAAAACCTGAAGCGGGCTCAGAAGCTAGTCGGTAGCCTCGTAGTCATCAGTTGCTTCTTGGCCAGGTCAGTAGAGCGAAGCTTACCAATCTTCAAAGCGTTACGAGGATATGAAGATTTTGCTTGGACTCCCGAGTGCCAACGTTGCTTCAATGAAATTAAGGAATACCTCGCCAATCTGATCACGCTCACCACACCCTGCAGCGGCGAGACCCTTTTCATCTACCTCACCACCACAGGCTTCTCAACAAGCGCTTCTTTGATCCAAGAAGAGGAAGCCAACGGGAAGTTGGTCCAGCAGCCCATGTACTTTGTGTCCGAAGCCCTCTCCGAATCGAAAACAAGATACACTTAGCTTGAGAAAGTGGCCTACGCCCTCATCATGGCCTCCCGAAAGTTACGACACTACTTCTTAGCCCACAGTATCATCATCCCCACATCATATCCCCTCGGGGATATGTTCCAAAATAAAGACGCCATCGGAAGGGTAGGAAAGTGGCCAGTGGAGCTGGCTTCCTTTGACATCACCTTCATTGCCAGAACCTCCGTCAAATCTCAAATCCTCGCAGACTTTGTCACAGAATGGACTCTGTCACCGAGCTACGTTCAATATGAAGTGAGTGAAGGAGTTTGGACCATCTTCTCTGATGGCGCATACTAGCTTCCGGAGCAGGAGCCAGAGTGGTCCTCATCTCCCCTCCGGGTCAGCAAGTGTTGTACTCTACAAGATTGAATTTCAAAGCCACAAACAATATAGCAGAATACGAAGGCGTGTTGTTAGGCCCTCGAAAAGCTCGCGCACTAGGTGTCGCTAGGATAATTGTAAAAACAGATTCTCAGGTCATGGCCGGGCATGTAGACAAGAGCTTCCAAGTCCAGCACCCCGACCTCACTACATACCTCGAAGCAATCCGCAAGATTTAAGCAGCCTTCAAGGGGATTTCCATCCAGAGCATCCCGTGGAGCGACAACCAGCAGGCAGACACCCTCGCCAAAGCAGCTACCAGAGGTCAAGCACTGCCCCTAGGGGCTTTCTTCGAAGAGTTAACCAAACCTTTGGTGTCCCCCCAGAAGACGCCTCGGTCCGTGCCCCGGAAGATACCCCAGCGTCACCTCTAGAACCCATCAAAGTCCTATGCACAACCACCGACGATTGGCGAGTTCCGATCCTGAAGCTGCAAAAGGGTGATGATGAACTCCATCTAGGCCCCGAACTCTCGAGGCTCTAGAATAGAGCATGATGCTACAAGATCATCAACAGAGCTTTGTACAAGTCTGGCGTATGCTCCCCGCTGCTTTGGTGCATCTCCCGCCCTGAAGGCCAATAAGTGCTCCGGGATATCCACGAAGGCATGTGTGCTATTTATCTGGCACCCCGGGCCCTCGCAGGGAAGACCTTGCGCCAGGGCATCTATTGGCCTACCATTATGGCTGATGCCGAAGATGTCATGCGCACCTAGAAAGGGTGCTAGTGGATGGGAAAGCGAAGGCACCAACTCCCCACCCCCTTGCAGGTCATTACTCCCGTTTGGCCCCTATCCCGGTGGGGGATGGATCTCATAGGCCCGTTTACGAGAGGTAAAGGCAACTTTCGGTTCACCGTCATCGCCATCGAGTATTTCTCCAAATGGGTCGAAGCCGAGCCACTGACCGCCATCACCTCGAAGAATGTCCATAAGTACTTCTAGCAGAACATTGTTTGTCGGTTCGGGGTACCCAAGCAACTCACACTAGACAACGACACTCGGTTCGACGTTGACACCTTCAAGGTATTTTATGAAAAACTCGGGGTGCAGCTGTGATTCACTGCAATCCGGCATCCATAATCTAATGGAGCCGTCGAGAGAGCAAACGGGAACATTCTCTCTGGTCTCAATATGAGGATCGTATGCCTCGCCAAGGGGTATGGACCGAGGAGTTGCCCAAAATCCTATGGTCCATACGAACCACACCTTCCAAGGCAACCAGGTTCACCCCGTTCCAGCTATTTTTCGGAGATGAAGCAATGACCCCAATGGAGATCAAAGCTAGCTCCCTGCGGGCCACGAAACCCGAGGCCGAACAAGGACGTGACATCTCCCTCGACCTCTCCGAAGGACAAGGCTCCAGGCTGTGGCCAATCTTTCCAAGTACCACAACCAAACGAAGGCCTGGTAAGACCCCAAGGTCAAACAAAGCAAGTTGAGCCGGGACACCTAGTCCTCCGAAGCGTCCCCACCTCGAAGAAGCTCAACAACAAATGGGAGGGGCTGTACATCATTGTTGGCTCCGGCAGGCTAGGTTCGTTTAGATTGGCCACCTTGGAGGGCGAGGATTTGAAGCACACCTAGCACGCGGAGCACTTGAAGTGATATTATGCATAACTTCAATGTAATTATTTCATCTTTTAACATGATGTATCCCCCTCCATTTTTATAAAGACGTTTGTTCGATGCAACACTTTACCAAAGTGAACGCACTAAGGTATCGACGTGTTCTGGGCCAACAACGAGGATTCCGAGCTTCGGCTCGAAGCATCCTACATACGGATTCGGAGCCCTGGCTCGAAGCATCCTACATACGGATTCCGAGCCCCGACTTGAAGCATCCTACATATGGATTCTGAGCCCTGGCTCAAAGCATCCTACATACGGACTCCGAGCTCTGGCTCAAAGCATCCAACCTATGAATTCTGAGTTCTGGCTCGAAGCGTCCAACCTATGGATCCCAAAGCACATTGTGCGCAGCCGACAAGTCGCCTACCCGCAAAGAGGGGCAGGAGGAGTAAGTTGGGAGCAGCCAGATGTTTATTAAAGTAGTATAGACACTCAAAGCAAATAAGGATCTAGTTTTATTAAAACGAATAAGCTCCAATTACAACTCGAAGTAGGATTCGAAACCCTAGGACAAGTCAGTATCTAAGCCAAGTAGGAACTGGAAGCCTTTTAGTCTTGTAGGCTGCCTGACCTTGAGAGCTATCTCCAACCCGCATCTTCAGAGCTCTTGGAGCCGCTCGCGCGGAACACTTCTATTGATAGCAAAAAATGGCATTAAAGAGTCAACATTGTCAAAATATCAATTTTGGTAATTTGGGCCAAAAATACACATGTCCTGGATCGGGCCGAAGCACTACAGGGCTGAAGGCCCATTGAGCTTTGGGCTTCGGAAGCCTTCCAGCAGGCCTGCTACCTTCGGCCCGAAGGCCTTTGGAGGCCTGCCTCACCGAAGCTTCGGCCCGAGGAGCAGGCTTCGGCCGGCCTGGCCGAAGGCCCACTTTGGGCTGAATTCCAGAGATAGAGTTTGATTCTGATTCTGGCTAATTTTACCCTACGCATGATTAGGTCGAATCTTAACAGATTAATCATAGAGATTAGAAGACTAGCCCCTATAAATATAGGGGTGAGGCTGATTCATTAACCCCTCAACACAAATCAAACACAAAGCCCTAGCTTTGAACTGTACCTTTACTTTTAACTTTACTTTTCTACAACCTTCGTGGGTTTTCCTGGAAGCCCTCCGCCAGCCACTTCGGAATAGTGGTAAGCTTTGGTACTTCGCCTGTGAAGTATCCATTAATCTATGTAACAGATTGATATCGCCTTGTTACTTCACTTGTGTAGTACCCGTTAATCTGCGTAATAGATTGCTACCTTCGTTCCTCTATTGCAACACTTAGCAGATTCGGTCCATAGGCCAAATTGGCACTTGATCTCTGTTCTGTTGCAGGTTTTCACACTTGGAGCCACTTCACCGGAGGTGTCCGGAGCCAGGAGACTGGTTTTGGAGGCTGCCAGAAAACCCTTCAGCAGAATCCCTACTTCGACTACATGTGCCAGACCGTCACGCTGTTGTAGGTTTGATCGAGTCCAGCGCACCAAACATGCTTCACAATAGGCTTCGTCGAGACAGGATTCACCACGTTTTTACTCCACGCCAGACGAAGTCACGCCCATGCGTCACGTTGGAGATATTTTGTCGTAACAAAGACTTCACACCGAACCCCGCAGTTCAGAGGCGATTGTCACATTGAGATCTATTTGGAGCCCGCCTTCGGCCAGATCAGTCTGAACGCCGAAGGTACCATTCGGCGAAACCCTTCGCATCGGACGCCGAAGGTACCCTTCGGTGATACCCTCCGTACAGTACCCTTTGAATCAGTCAGGCTCTGTTCAACTTGTTGATTTATTTTATTTAATATATTTCTTGTCGGCTAATTAGCGTATTTATGTATGATCTGATTACCTGGCGACTCCACCCCCTTGCCACTATTAAGGGTAGTCGGAACGCGACGTCAGTGTTGTGTTACACTTAGGCTTGTCCCTAAGTATCTACACGCTTTTGGATCATCGAACTGACCCAAGTGCGGGGACACATTTTCATGTCAACACACTTTCTGGCGACTCTGCTGGGGAAGGCTACGCCAACATGACGGGTACATCTACATGGGCCGCTGGTACGTCTAAAACAACTACTACGTCTACATCGCCAATGGATTCCATGGGGGGCATAGATATCAACAACCGCAACATCATGACGCCTATCCTTGAAGATATTCCCACTAAAGACCGAGCCGAGATCGAGGCAAAGATGAAGGCACTCCAAGACCTCATGCTTCGAAGCTACGTCAAGACACGCGCGGGCTTCATCAAGCGTGATGTCAACGTCCCCGACCTTGTTTGAACCAGGTAACACCAGTATCTCCTCATTTATCTTCTTTAGAGATTGAGCAGAAGATAACCGCATCAGTAGATCAAGCTGTTAGCGCTTCGCTAGCCAACCGTTTAGATTCGGCAGTTAGCTCCCAGGTAGAGGCGGCACTCAGAAGGTTCGGCTTTGCCGAAGCCATACCTCCAGCTCCGATTGCTAGTATATCTCCAATAAATCACATTTACAACAGAACTGGCGGTAGTACCGGCAAAGCCATTACGTCTCCATCTTCGATATCCATGGCCGAGACTAGTCACCATGCTTACAGCCAGACTAGCACCGCCCACCATGCACCACCTCCACCTGCACCGGCCCTAGTTTTTCCCACGCTGCCCGCGCCACAGGCACAAGCACATAGGCCTAAACACGTCATACATCCCGAGCTAGCGCATGAGGAAGAACCCCGCAACCAACACACTGACATACCACCACGTGTCGCGCCCCCGCATGAGAGACGCGCACAAGCAGTAGGCTAGGATGACATTGAGGAGTGGATCTGTGCACTGTTTAGGGAGTGCACCGGTTTCATACCCAGAGGTCGAGCTAGGGTTTACCGGAAGATGTACCCCGACCATTTCGACACGATACCTTACCCTCATGATTATAGAGTCCCTAAATTCACCAAGTTCGATGGTGAGGGTAACAAAACCACACTAGAGCACGTCAGTCAATTTTTAGCATGGTGTGGAGAAGCTAGTGGGTCGGACGCTTTAAAACTTAGACTATTTTCTCTCTCACTATCTGGCATCGCTTTCACTTGGTTTTCGGTGCTCCCGCCGAACTCTATCCAAACATGGGCTGAATTAGAATAGAAATTCCATGACTACTTTTACACAGGTGAGACAGAACTTAGGCTTTCACACTTGACATTGGTTAGACAGAAATCTAGCGATGGCATCTCTGAGTATATCAAGTGGTTTCGAGATACCAGAAACCGATGTTTTAGTCTTAATATTTCGGAAAGGGATTTGGCGGATCTAGCTTTTAGTGGGTTGCGCTTTGAAATTAAAGAAAGACTAGACAACCAACACTTCTTGGAAGTTAGCCAAGTCTTACAATGGTCCAGGAAGGCCGAGCCAAGGATAACAAGTTTATTAAGATGTTTAACAAGCCTAGGGCTGAAGTTCACGTAATGGAGCACTCCGATGAGGAAGAATCAGAGGAGAAAGAAGATTTGACTGACATGTATGCAACCGAATGGGTTTGGAACGCTAAAAGAAAACATGTTACCTGCTCCGAGTTACGGCCGTATCCCACCAAGAATCGGCCTAGCGAATTCAAGTACTCGTTTGACATAACTAAGTGTGATAAAATATTTGATTTCCTCTTGAAGAACCGACTTCTCAGGTTGCCTAAAGGACAAGTCATTCCATCTGCCGACGAGCTAAAGAAACACCCATACTGTAAGTGGCATGATTCGCACTCACATTATACTAACGACTACAATGTTTTTCATCGACATGTCAAATCGGCCATAGAGGAAAGACGATTGAAAATAGACCCCAGTCCAAAGATGAAGCTAGACAAAGACCTCTTTCCCATGAACACCGTTAACCTCGATGAAAAGAAGGTGTTGATTCGGCCAGAGCAGGCTGAGTCGACTAAAGGGAAAGCGGTCGTTATTGGAGAATCACGTACGTGCACACTCGTACCTAAGAACCCTGAAGTAGGAGTGTGGAAACGGAATGTCAACACGTATCCTTCGGATAGGGATCGCAAGAAGCCGAAGGTGATGTATCAGATGCTGTTAAACAAGCACCAAAGAAAGGCTAAGGAAATAGGCCCCTACGCAAAAAGGCTAAGTCAACCGAAGGGGCCAAAACAGTCGGAGGGTGGCTTTGGACCACAGTGGCCGAACCCTCCGCATGATGGCTTTGGACCACAGTGGCCAAACCCTCTACATGATGACTTCAGACCACAGTGGTCGAGCACTCCCTACGGTGGCTTCAGACCCCAGTGGTCGAACCCTCCATATAGTGGCTTCAGCCCCCAGTGGTCGAGCCCTACGCAGAACGAGTTTGGACCCCAATGGTCGAACCCGGCTCCGCTCTGGACGAACCCTCAAGCGGGAGGCTTTGGTCCGCAATGGCCAAACATACCTCCAGCCTAGCAAGACCCTGCGCTGATATGGTCCGAGATACCGTCGACCTGGCCGAACTCCCCTCCGGGTAATGGGTTCGGCTCACAGTGGGCAAAGCCACTAGAGCCACCGATGCCTCCACCATACAATTGGGCGGGAACCCCGTGGGCTCCGTACATATCACAATCAGAGCACCCTCCGCAACATAACATTGTCCCTTGTTTTCCTTCAGAGTATTATAACTGGTAGGGACGAACAGACACGTCGGAGGGACACATCGTCCACAAGCTGTCTGTAGTACCTCCGAATCGACTCACACAGGACGGAGCAAGGGAAGATGAGCACAAAGATGCGAAGGATAGGGAATCTGAAGCTATCACAGTTAGAGTAGGGTCTCAGGAAGTCCCAATCCCAAAGGCCCCTTCGTTGAAGCCTGATAGAGGTAAGTTCCCTGCTCTAGCTGAAGCTAGCACCGGAGCCTGGTCAGATCGGCCGAATGAGGCTGGTCCAATTGGTAGGGTCCGCATCGAAGGGCCCTCCAATTATGAAACGCACAAAGCCGATCTGGGTGGTACCCCTTCGGCCAAAAATCATAGAGACAGGACAGTGGTGCCTAGTACTAAGCCACAACCATCCTGGGCACCTCCAGGTATGTCCAAATCACAGAAAAGGCGTCTACAATGCCTACGGGCGCAATATATGCGTGAGAATAAAGACGAGGATGAGCGAGACACCATCTTTGAGGAAATCCACCCTCAGGCAACAACGAGACAGGTATGGAGGATCAAGCCGGTTGAGATAACCAACCCAGCTCCTAGTCCGAGGGATAACGATGACAACACGCTCGATAACGACTACTCGCCTATCTCTGAGGGACCCACACCTTAGGCGATGGACATCAATGTCGTCATGCTTCCCGCCAAGTTCGCCCTACCCCAAGATGAGGCCGAGGCCGCTCAGTTGAACCTCGGCCCACACAATGCAATTTTTGAGAAACCCGAGGATACGACTCGCCATCTAAAGCCTCTCTATGTGAGAGGTCACATTGACGGGAAGCCGATCTCTAGGATGCTTGTTGACGGTGGTGTCACTGTTAACCTAATGCCTTACTTGCTATTGAAGAAACTTGGTAGGAACGAGGACGACTAAAAGAAAACCAACCTAATGCTCAACAACTTCAACAGCGAGAGTTCCGAGGTCAAAGGCGTATTCTCCATGGAGTTGACAGTAGGCAACAAGATGTTGATAACAGCATTCTTCGTCGTTGACGTACAATGTAATTACAACATACTGCTCGGGCGTGACTGGATTCACGCAAATTGTTGTATCCCTTCTACTTTGCATCAATGCCTGATTTAGTGGGACGACAATGATTTAGAGGTCATACCAGCGGACACTTCGGCCCAGGTAGAATTGGCCGATGCGTCCATTGACGCCATCCACAATAAAGTAGAATGTCTATCTGGTAGGGATCTTTCGGATTATGACTTCGTTAGCGTGTCCGGAGGATGCTCCGCACCGGTGTCTGTAAAGCAGGCTGGTGTAGCACGGTTATTTCTAAATTAGTAGTCATGTCTAGCAAAAGTAATCTAGATTAGCTTAAGTCTCGTGTACAGCAATATCGGTCTGCTAAAGACGGTATTGCCGAGGCAATTGAAGACTTTAGCGAAGTAGAACAATTAGGACAAGGTTTTGCGTCGGTCGATCCTTTAGAAGAAATTGACATAGGCGATGGTAGCATCCTAATGCTGACTTTTGTAAACCAATATTTACAGGCTGATGAGAAGGCCGAAGTAATAAAGTTGCTTCGGTCGTATGTCGATTGTTTCACATGGGAGTATAGCGAGATGCCCCGATTAAGACGCAAGCTCGTGGAGCATCGACTACAGATCAAACCCGGATTTCGGCCTTATGAACAGCCTCCGCGTCGCTATAATTCGGCCATCTATGACCGAGTTAAAGAAGAGGTAGAGCGATTACTCAAGGCTGAGTTTATTAGGCCATGTAGGTATGCTGAATGGGTCGCTAACATTGTGCCTGTAGAGAAGAAAGGGAGCGGCAAAATACGAGTTTGTATTGATTTCAGGGATCTAAACAAGGCCACTCCGAAGGATGAGTATCCCATGCCAATAGCCGACATGCTAATCAACGATGCTTCAGGACACAAGGTACTGAATTTTCTTGATGGCAACACTAGTTATAATCAAATTTTTATGGCCGAAGAGGACGTCTACACGACAGTCTTTCGATGCCCTAGTTTTGTCGGCTTGTTCGAGTGGGTTGTTATGACTTTTGGTTTAAAGAATGCTGGCACTACATATCAACGTGTTATGAACTTGATCTTTCATGACTTGTTAGGAGTTATGTTAGAAGTATACATAGATGATGTTGTAGTCAAATCGAATGCTATGGGAAACCACTTAGCCGATTTGAAATTTGCTTTTGATAGGATGCGACAGTATGGTTTGAAAATGAACCCGCTCAAATGTGCTTTTGGCGTGTCGGCAGGCAAGTTCTTAGGATTCATGATTCATGAAAGAGGTATAGAAATTGATCCTGAGAGGCTTGAGAAGATTAGAAACTTTGCAGCGTCGACATGCAAGAAAATGTGCAAAAGTTGCTAGGCAAGATGAATTATTTGTGTCGCTTCATATCTAACTTGTATGGAAAGATTGATGCCTTTGTCCCTATACTCCGGCTAAAGAATGAATCCGAGTTCACTTGGGGGGCAATTCAGCAAAACACATTTGAAAAAAATTAAAGAGTGCTTATCATCACCACCCATGGTGAGAGCGCCAAAAGCCAGAATTCTGTTTCGGTTGTACATCGCTGCTGAAGATAGAGTGATAGGAGCCGTGCTAACCCAGGAGGTGGAGGGAAGGGAGTACATTATCACATTCTTGAGCCGCCGCCTGCTGGACGTTGAAACTAGGTACGTGTTTATGGAGTGTTTATGTTTATCACTTTATTACGCATGTACCAAAATACGTCAATATCTTCTCCCTACTACATGTTTTGTCGCTTGCCAAACCGATGTTATAAAATACATGTTGCAAAAGCCGATTCTAAGTGGAAGAATCAGAAACTGGGCTTACACTTTGATTGAGTATGATTTGGCCTCTGAACCTCTAAGAGCCATGAAAGGCCAAATTGTTGCTAATTTTATAGTTGATCACCACGTGGACGTCAATTGGGGTGACGATATTGCTCTAATTGAGGTAGTACCATGGAGACATTATTTTGATGGTTCATCTTGCAAGAATGACCAAGGTATCAGAATGGTTCTCATATCACCTAGTGGAATGCACTTTGAAACCTTGGTCTGTTTAAAATTTCCCTCTACTAATAACCAAGCTGAGTATGAAGCTTTATTGTTAGAACTTGAATTGCTAGAATCCATAGGTGCTAAACATGTTCATGTGCATGGTGATTCTTTGTTAGTAGTACAACAAGTATCTAAAAGTACGCAATGCTTTAATGGCTTGCTAAATAGTTACTTGGATAAATGTTTAGACATAATTGCTACTTTCGACGATTTCAAAATTTCTCACATGTCAAGGGAAGCCAATTCAATTGCAAATGATTTGGCTCAGCAAGCATCTGGCTATCAAGTTATGAGAGGTAAATTTTCTGTACAGGAAAAGCCAATGCTTGGTCTCACTGCCAAAGCCAGAAGCTTTAAGCAAGCGCGAGGTCTGTTGAACCATACGGGTCAGACCCCTTCGACCGCCGGAGGGTGTCACGCGTCGGAGCCCTCATGCCGGAACACTCCATCCACCGAATGGCCTTGCACATCGGAGCCCCTGCACCGAAGCCCGCTGGACAACAGAGGTCTTCGGGAACCACAACCCTTCGGTAGAAGGCTTCAGTCTGACCGGCTCCGCACAGCCGACTCAGTTAGCCTTCGGCAGAAATGGAAAAGGCCCGGGAGGCACCCCAAAGTTAGCAGTTTGGACATCACTCTAGGAAAAGAGTCAACAAACCCTCCGGATGTCCATTAGGAAGATTGGAGAATTCTAATCATTTAGTATTTAAGAAATCCTAGTCAAAGGGTTGATCGGAAAGTTCGGCGACAAGCGTTTAAATTTGTGTTGCTAGATGATGTACTGTACCACCAAACTATTGATGGAGTAATTTTAAAGTGCTTGGATGCCGATCAGTCAAAAGTAGCTACAAGAGAAGTCCATGAGGGGCTTTGCAGCACTCATCAGTCGGCCTAGAAAATGAGTTGGATGCTCAAAAGAGCAGGCTTCTACTGGCCGACTATGACTGAGGATTGTTTTAGATATTATAGAGGGTGTGAAGCATGTCAGAAGTTTGGTAATATTTAGCTAGCTCCTGCTTCATTACATAACCCTATTATCAAGCCATGGCTATTTCGAGGTTGGGGTTTAGACTTCATCGGCCAAATTCATCGTCCCTCTTCAAATAGGCATCGGTTCGTGCTGATGGCGATGGACTACTTCAACAAATGGACCGAGGTCGTGCCTATCAAGAACATGACTCACAATGAGGTAACTGATTTTATCTTGAAGCACATTATACATAGATTCGGTATTCCCCAAACTCTCACTACAGATCAAGGTACTTCATTTGTTGCGAAAGAAGTGAGAGACTTTGCCGAATTTTATGGTATTAAGTTGATAAACTCTTCACCATACTATGCTCAGGCCAATGGTCAGGCCGAGTCTAGTAATAAAACTGTAATTAAGCTCATTAAGAGGAAAATCGAAGAGTTCCCTAAGAGGTGGCATGAAGTGCTTTCTGAGGTGCTATGGGCTTGTATAATTGCGAAACACGTTGCTACCAAAATTAGTCCATATGAGCTAGTATATGGGAAAGAGGCCATTCTACCTGTAGAAGTGGATCTTGGCTCTTTAAGAGTTCTAAAGCAAGATGGCTTATCGGTCGATGAATATGAGACTCTTTTGAAGGATAATTTAGAAGAAGTGACCGATAATAGGCTAAGGGCTTTATAAGCTATAGAGATAGACAAGAGGAGAGTACCTAGAGCCTACAATAAGAAGGTTAAACCAAAATCGTTTCAAGTAGGTGACTTGGTTTGGAAGACGATTTTACCCTTAGGCACTAAGAGTCCCAAATTCAGTATGTGGTCACCTAGTTGGGAAGGCCCTTTCAAAATAGCCGAAATCGCTCCAGGTAATGCATATGTGTTAGAATCTCTGCAAGGAGAGCGGTTTCGAAGAGCCTTGAATGGCAGGTGCTTGAAAAAGTATTTCCCAAGTATGTGGCAAACTGCTTGAAAGTGTCGAGAGGCCAATATGGAAGGTATCGTCCTTACCCCGTTATGCTTTTAGTTCACTTAGTTCACTAAAAGGCAGAGGGCATGTGTTGATAGCAAAAAATGGCATTAAATGTTCAAGATTGTTAAAATATCAATTTTGGTAATTTGGGCCAAAAATATACATGTCCTGGATCGGGCCGAAGCCCTATAGGGCGGAAGGCCCATTGAGCTTTGGGCTTCGAAAGTCTTCCAATAGGCCTTCTACCTTCGGCCCGAAGGCCTTCGGAAGCCTGCCTCATCGAAGCTTCGGCCCGAGGAGCAGTCTTCGGTGGGCCTAGCCGAAGGCCCACTTCAGGCTGAATTCCAGAGATAGAGTTTGAGTCTGATTCTGGCTAATTTTTCCCTACGTCTGATTAGGCCGAATATTAATAGATTAATCATAGAGATTAGAAGACTAGCCCCTATAAATATAGGGGTGAGGCCGGTTCATTAACCCCCCCAACACAAATCAAACACAAAGCCCTAGCTTTGAACCATACCTTTACTTTTAACTTTACTTTTTGCGACCTTCGTGGGTTTGCCTGGAAGCCCTACGCCGGCCACTTCGGAATAGTGGTAAGCCTTGGCACTTCGCCTGTGAAGTACCCGTTAATCTACATAACAGATTGCTATAGCCTTGTTACTTCGCTTGTGAAGTACCAGTTAATCTACGTAACAGATTGCTACCTTGTTCCACTATTGCAACACATAGCAGATTCGGTCCATAGGCTAAATTGGCACTTCATCTCTATTCTGTTGTAGGTTTTCACGTTCAGAGCCACTTCACCGGAGGTGTCCGGAGCCAAGAGACTAGTTTCGGAGGCTGCCAGAACACCCTTCAGTGAAATCCCTACTTCGACTACCCATGTCAGACCATCACACTGTTGTCGGTTTGACAGAGTCCTGCGCGCCAAACACGCTTCACAACAGGCTTTGTCGAGACAAGCTTCACTACATTTGTACTCCGCACCAGACGAATTCATGCCAGTGCATCGTGTTGGAGATATTTTGTCGTAATAGAGACTTCGCGCAGAACCCCTCTGTTCAGAGGTGATTGTCGCATCGAGATCTGTTCAGAGCCCGCCTTTGGCCAGATCAGTCCGAACGCCGAAGGTACCCTTCGGTGAGACCCTTCGCATCAGACGCCGAAGGTACTCTTTGGCGATACCCTTCACATAGTACCCTTCGAATCAGTCAGGCTATGTTCAGCTTGTTGATTTATTTTATTTAATATATTTCTTTTCGGCTAATTGGATTATTTCTGTGTGATCTGATTACCTGGCGACTCCACCCCCTTGCCACTGTTAAAGGTAGTCGGAACACAACGTCAATTTTGTGTTACGCTTAGGCTTGTCCCTAAATATCTACACGCTTTGGGATCATCGAACTGACCCAAGTGCTGGGACACGTTTTCATGTCAACAACTTCTTCTCCATCTTATTTAGAGCTCTTCTTCCCTCTGGTCCTCTTGGAGTTGCGCCAAGTGCGCAGGGGCTGGTCCTCTGACTCCGGCTCGCTAAGACCCAACTCCGCATCAGACCAGTCCACGAGCTCCAGTGATGACGACATGGCTCGCTTCCCTTTCTCTTCTTCCTTTATAAAGGCTAGTACCTCATGCAAAACTTCAGGGATAACATGCCCATGGTTGTCCCGAGGTACGCTAAAGAGAGCACACGTGTCAGCCCCGAGGGCTTAGAAAATAACCCATTGGTGCCGAAGGGTCTCGTTCTCGTCAAGTACTTCGACATCGAAGTCAGAAGGACCCTGAACGGTTTTCCAAAGAAGTAGCCTTTCTTTATTGATAAGTTGTGAAATTTCTATTATAGGACTTGCTTTACAAAAGGCCCTAGGGAGAAACTACACCTTTGGATCCGAAGGAGGAATGACGGAGGAAGGCTTCGAAGAAGGTCGAGGAAGGCTTGTCCGGTGGGCTTCGTCCATCCAAGCCTTCACCGCACCTAGGCCTTCCGCTTTCTAGGTCACCTGAAGAGCTTTCTAGGCCTTTGCAGCCGCAGGGGTCGAGGAAAGAAGGCGGCTTCCCCTAAAGGCTACCTAAGGTGTCCCCAGTGTCGCTGGGAGGACACCTGCGGTGGCCTCCAGATGATGGAGGATGCTGAGGGCAGCCACTCGCCCCGAGACTTCCCCATATCTGGATGCCATGGAGTCCACCTGCTGGATGGCGGCCTCGATGAATCTCAGCCGGTGGCTGAGGGGCTCGCTGGTGGCGTCGAAGTGCGCGCACGATGTTCAAAGCACTCCAAGACCCCTCGGAGGGCCCCCACGGTGTCGGCCGCAGCCTTCTCGCCCTGGGCCAAGGACTCTGTCGCCATCTCGATTTGGCCAAGAGGTCCTCAATTGTCTGCTCCAATTTGATTCTCTGGACCCTCAGGACTTCGGCATCAGCCACCTTCAAGCGAAGCTCTTCGACCTCGGCGACTTGGGCCCTGAGTGCATCAGCTTCAGCGTCCCGAGTCCAAAGTTCTTTGACCTCAGCCACCTGGGCACGGAGTGCATCGGCTTTGGCGGCCCGGACCCAAAGATCTTCGAACTCCGCGACCTAGGCATAGAGTACTTCGGCTTCGGCAGCCCGAGCTCAGAGCTCTCCGATCTCGGTGGCCTAGGCGTGGAGGCCGGCGAACTCCGCCTCCAACGCACGGATCCCATCCACTTCGGTCCCCTGCCCCGAGTGCTTCGCCACCTCGACGGTCAGAGTCTCGCACTCGGCCCTAAGCTCCCGTGCAGCTTCCTTGGCCGCTTTGGCACGCTTGTGAAGCCCCGCGACCTCGCGTTCATGGCGGCCCCGCTCTATGGAGAGGGACACCAGGGATCCTTGAGCCAAGACAACTAGCTTCCCATGAGAACAAGCATGAAGGTAGGATAGAGGAAGGAGTAAGAAAGGGGGCTCATTCGGTAACACCGAGGGGGCTCACCTGGCTCGCCGCGCTCTCAATAGAAAGATTAAGGTTGGCCCCGTCCGATCGACCGATCTTCGACACTAACTCGGTGCTCCTTAGGCCCAGGTAAGCCAAGTGAAGTGGCACGGTCCGCATCGCAAACTCCGAGTTAGTTTTCACGAACGGGACCAGGAGAGGCACACACGTGCGCGTGCCCTGGGTCCATGACCAGAGGGACCTCGCCCTGCGGGGCAACATCCCTTCATACTCTGCCCCGAGTTCACCTCTTCATCCAACCCCAAGACTTCCACCACCTCGACGGGAACTCTGGGCCTCACCCCGGCATCGTCTTGGGGAGGCGGAAGCGGGGGAGTGGAGCCCCGGCCCGAAGCACCTGCTTAGGAGCAAAGGTAAACGGTTAGCAATAAGCATATGAAACTTGCAGGATCCAAGGGTAACTAGCGCGAAGCCTTCTACCTTCGCTCACACCTTCGGACAAAGGGTCCGAAGAGCGCACGATTGCCAGTAGAAGAACTCATCCATCGAGTTCACCGGAGATCCACCGAGCGCGGCAACCAATTCAGCCACAACATTGGCGCTCCCCACCACTTCCACTAGGGGATCGGTGTAGGACCGAAAGTAGCGACCAGAGGGGGGGTGAATGGGCGCCTTAAAAAATTCTTTCGAATCAATGGCCTGTTCCCAATACCCAACGCACCTCAAAAATACTACGCAGCAGAAAATAAACAGAAGGCCTAAGTCTAAAGGTTTCTATCCTAGAAGCAACTGAAGATAAACAGTGTAAAACTAAGGTAGTGCTACTAGGCAGATGAACAAGTTATAACAGGCCTAATCTTCTCAATGAAAAGATCTAAGTATGTGTAAGATGAAAAGAGAAGTTACTGTTCAAATTTGTCTCTTGCTCGGAACTTGGCGAAGCCCCCTTCGCACGTCGAGGTATGCTTCGGAGGTTGGTGACTGAGCCTGTCCGAGATGCCGAAGATGTCATGGTCTAGCCTAGTTCGAAGTGGTAAGATGCGAAGTGTACTTCGGAGCGAAGTATAACAGTGCCGGAGCCTGGTTCGAAGTATGTACTTCGAAGACAAAACTTCGAACACAACTTCGAACCGAAAGCTTCGAAGCAAACCTTCGAACAGAAAAGCTTCGAACACAAAGCACACACGGACTACCTTCGAACAGAGAAGCGGAGCCTGTCACACGACCGAAAGACAAATTCGAAGCCTAAGCCCTACCTTCGAAAAGAGTAAACTTCGAATCAACAGGCGAAGGCTGATACGCGTCCGAGAAGGCAAAACAAAGTTTAACAGAGGAGCAAGCTCCGAAGTCAACTTCGAGACCAGTCGAAATGAGGACTTCGAAGCACTCAAGACAAAGTACCTTCGCACAGACGTTCGAAGTAGAGAAGCTGACAGTTTTGAGAAATACTTCGAAGCCAGACACAGAATACAACAACAGTTCGAAGTTCGAACGAAGCCTCTGAGAGTATACGTTCGAAGCCTGCCTCACAGAGCTGAGGGGCTTCGAAACAGAGATAATGGCTTCGCCAGAAACCAGTCAAAAAGGCATTCAATCCAGTCTGCTTCGATCAAAAAGCTGTGCTGTAGAAGGTAAAAAGGCTGGCAGCGAGTACTGTAGCCACAGAAGCAGTACTACTTGCAACAGCAAGAACTAGTACTACTTCTCACGAAGAACACACGCAACAGGGACACAACCTCAGGAATAAAATCAACCAGCACAACAAACCGAAGCTTCTTGAAACAGAGGAATCAATGCGCACACACCTCAACACCTAACAAAAATCAATCTCACAGGAGCAAAGTAAATGCAAGGCAAAGGGGGATGAACCAGTGCCTGGCGGCGCACACAGGAGAGAGAACGTGAGAGGCAAAATGACCCAATGGATTGAAAAGTGAATTCTAGAAGGGGTAGTCCAAACCCTAGGGATTGGGGTCCTATTTATAGGCAGCCCAACACTAGGAATATTCTACCAGCCCCTTAGGGTTTTTCACAGACTCAAAAATAAAGGAAAAGACTCTACTGCCCTTAGGAATTTTTACAGACACGACTGACTGACTGTGGGCCTAGAGTTACAGATGACTTATCCGGAAGCTAAGTTTTCGTAGCAACTACGACTTCTCTTCTGGACAGTCGGATACAATATCAACGGTTGTCAGTTTTGCGCCGAAACTGACAAAGCCTCCACCGGCTTTGCACCAGGTACCCGGATTGGGCCGGCCCGACTCCGTAGCTCTCTCAGCCCGGCAATCGCTCACCGCCCGTGTACCTGAGTCAGTCCTGGTCAACAGCCCAGTGGGTCTTTTACTGCTTCTGGCCCATGCACCCGGATTGGGCCAGCCCGACTTCGCAGCCTCCTCTGCCCGACAGTCGCTCGCTGCCCGTGTACCTGAGTCACACGCGGCCCATGAAACAACAGATCTCCTTTCTTCTTCAGTCCTCTTTGACTATCGTTGACAATGACTCATCACTTCTGGAGCCATGAGGCCCACGCTATTCAGCATGGCTCCTCAATCGGCCAATCCCCCGAGGGCCAAACTATCCCCACCGGGACTCCCATGGGAGTTGGCTGGGACTCCTCCCGATACCACGCCTGGGGGCAAAGCAATTCACGGGGCAATCCTCACCCCCGCGTCACCTCTCTCCGACTCCGTTCTCACAGGAGGACGAGGCGCCCCCAAGACCAAAGCCTCGGCGCCTTCGTCGTTGTTCGCGGCCTGTCCTGGCATGGAGATACCTAGATCCAGAGCAGGAGCATCCGGCTCGGCTCCTATTCCCCCGCTAAAGGACCCATCCTCCAAAGTGGAGCTGGATGAGAGGATGGGGGAGAGGCGCTTCGGACCCTTCAAAGTCTTCTTTGTGGGCTATTTCGAAGATCCCACCACGTCGGGGTCCGCCCTCCTCTTCTTTGGGGCCAGACTAGGTAAATCCATGTCTGGGAGGTGCGGGGGGGGGGAGTCGGAGGGCACTCCACGCACGGTTGAACTGCTCCCAGGACCCCACAAGCTCCGTCCTCCGCTTGCGCTCAGCCGGAGTAGGAGCCCCGAGGATCTTATCGGCGATGTGGGCAACTAACTCCGGGGTCTTGACCACACACGACCATGCAAGGTTAGGAGGTTCTCTTAGTATCTTAACTAATCTATCGAAGTCGCAATCTACTCATTGCAGGAAGAATGAAGCGAGACAAACCTAGCGAGCTGGAGAACACTTCCGAAGATGACCCCTCCTGGGCACTCTGGAGCGAGATGGGTCACGCCTCCATCAAGGGCAGGATCTCGAAGGAAACAAACTCCTCAGTTAGATCCCACATACTCATTCGGTGGGCGACAATCTGAAGGAGTTGGATGTGGGCAAAAACCGAGCTGGCGTAATCTTCGATATCCGCTTTCTTCCAGAACCAGATGTGGCGCGACGGCCCTGGCAGCCCGAAGTTCAGCCTGACCGCCACGTAGAACCAGCGGTGAATCCACTCCGAATACCACCGCTCATTGATAGCCTTTGCTAGGAAGAAGTCGACATACTCCTTTCGAAGCTGGAAGTTGATGCTCTCGTACGCCAGCACCAAGTCCTCCTTCTTCAGCTGGCAGCAGGCTTCATGCATCTTCGTGAAAACCTCGGCCCACCCTTCGCAGCCCTCAGCCCTCATGGCCAACTCAAAGATCGCCAGACGAGCGACCACGTTCGGAGAAAGCTGAGGCAGCTCCAGGTGACATGCGTGAAGGAATCCCTCCAGAAGCTTCGAAGTGGGGAACCCGAGCCTGGCGTCGAAAAAAAGCTTTGAAAATGACCACTTCGCCCTCACGCGGCTCCGAGATGGTCTCTAGTCTCAGCCGTTTGGCTTCCACGCTCGGGCCGAGGCAGTGTCGGACCGCGCTCGCTATCGACTCCTCCATGCAGGTCGTCTTCTCCAACACCAGGGTTTGCTCTCAGAACCTGTTTGAGGCAGGTCAGAGCTCCTGGGGGCCGCGAGCTTTAGCGGAGCTTGGGGCCATCATCGTTGCCGCCGCTGCGGCTGCTTGCCTCTACAGAAACCGAGGATCGACTGTCGGGTCGGCACCTCATTCCCTCGACATTTCCAAAGATGTAGGCTGCACGAGAGCAAAGCTACAAGAAGATGGATGCGAGTGCAATACTCGAGTAGGGTGATGCAGACAGAGTTCATAGGGCACTAGATGGAGCAAATCGCAGCCAAATGGGAGTGCTTATATGCAGTGCACGAGCGTGGGGCTCATTAATTGTTCGGTCGGTTCGCGTTCCCCCGAAAGGCGGCGCGTGGAATAGGGACGAGCCGCATTGAAGTCGTCCTTGGGCCTAGCGCCCAGGGGCTGGAGCTCAAGCACCGGGGCGTCAACTCATCAAGCATTGTCGGTCAAGTATTTCGCAACGTTCGTTTCCCATATAAAAGCATCCATGGTGAGTTCGTTTCTAATAAAGCATTCTCACGGGATTATCTTTGGCGCTCCCTCCCTTTTTCATTTGTAGGGCAGTCGAACAAGCAGAAGCGAGTGGCTACTATTGGGGGAGATAATCTCAACGGTACCTGGGGAGCGTTAAGATCAAAGCAGGGACCCCGAGGCATGACTCCGCAAGCATAAGAGTCGTGCGACAGTAGGCACTGAAGCCTCCGGCGAGGCTTGGGACCGAACTTGGCTCCTAGAGGCGTGGAGCCCTGAGGTCCGGGTGAGGCCCGAGATGGTGGTCGCCACGGTCCAAGAACCCAGAATCTTGACTCCTTCGGCCTCCATCCTGGAGGCCGGAGGGACGGCCTCCGGAGCTCGGAGGTCATCCGAAGATGATCCTGAAGATGGCTGCATCAAAGCTTCGAAGGGGGCGTGCAGAGCCTACCAAGGGGAGGCATCATCCGCTGAGATCGGAGCACGTCATCTATGACGCACTACAGTCCTAGCAGGCGATATGGGTGATCGGTACCTGTCTAGTCTGGTTAGGTTTGTGGCAAGACCACACAGACACACTGTAATGATCGGCACTGTAGCCACATCACTGAACGACTGGCAGAGTAGTTAGGATTGTACCCCTGCCAGTTAGGGGCATGGAAGTTGTACGACACATGTATGTCAGAGGGGTCAGAGGGTATTGGGCCAGTGTAGGGCTCCACTATATATACCCTCCCACCTTATGTTGTATAGGGACATAACTCGTGATCCGAGAATACAACTTTAAGCCAACTCTTCCACCTCAGACTCTCTAAGAAAACTTGTCGGCGTAATCCTTTGCGCCAACATAGATCTATATCAACTATCTTTGATCATTGTTCTATCGACTAAGGGGTGTTTAAATTTTAGTCCGTGTCATATCAGTTGTTTGGATATCAATTTAAAAGACTAAACATGAATTAATTATAAAAATAATTGCAGAATCGGAGAATAATTCATTTGACGAATTTATTAAGCCTAATTAATTTATAATTAGCAAATATTTACTATAACATCACATTGTCAAATCATAGTATAATTAGGCTCATTAGATTCATCCCGCGAATAATCCACCGATTATAAATAAGTTTTGTAAATAATCTATATTTAATATTTTAAAATAATATCTTAACATTTGTTGTGACACGAGGACTAAAAACTTAGCCCCCAATCTAAACACCTCTAACTAACAATCAGTAGGAACTACTAGTTGGCTAGTTTCTTGACTGGCTTACGGCTGAAAGTGGAGAGAGAGAGTGAGTGAGTGAGAGACAATGATGTGAGAGAAAGTGAATGTGAGTGAGAGAGTGAGTCACGCACCTCCTTGTCGATGATACGGAAGGCCTTGTTGAGCTCCTCCCTAGGTCATGCTCGCGGTTTGCCCGTCTTGTTGGATTTACTATAAACAATAATTGCATCTTCTTTTGTCAATAGTTTCGATAAACTTAGAGGGTGTTTAGATACCTGGCCTAAATTTTAGTCTCTGTTACATCCAATGTTTAGATACTATTTTGGAGTATTAAATGTAAACTATTTATAAAACCAATTTATAATCAGTGGATTATTCGTGAGACGAATCTAATGAGCCTAATTACGCTATGATTTGAAAATGTGATGCTACAGTAAATATTTGTTAATCATGAATTAATTAGGCTTAATAAATTCATCTCGTGAATTATCTTTCGATTCTGCAATTATTTTATAATCAGTTCATGTTTAGTCTTTCAAATTGATGTCCAAACATCCAATGTGACACGGGCTAGAATTTACCCCTATAATCCAAACACCTCCTTAATTATTCAAGATTGGCACCGATTGTGTATGTCCTGGCCTAAAAGGAGGAGAAGAGAATAGAGATTCAGAGAAACGCGCGCTAGATTGCGATTGATATTGTACCTCTGGTGTCATCTCAAACCCTAGTGTTCTGACATGACAGAGGAACACGATGTTAGCCTGCACTTGCTACCTAGAATTAATTGAAGAGATTTATGTACGAGACGTTGAGCTTAATCGATATACCAAGATGGTTATCTCTAATGTGAATAGAAGGTTAAACTTAATTAATGTAATCTGATTACTCTAATGTTACATACCTAGGATTTAGTGATGCACCGAGAGTTGTATGAATAGACGATGTTAGTGATAAAAGTTCTCAGACTTATATATTTATACTCATGGAATCATAAACCAAATAATACCTGAATTAAAGATATTCCTGAATAGAGAATCTAAAAGATTTCACTTATATCTATATACTGCTATAATTACACAATAATCCAAAAACACATGCCTACTACCTTGCATGTGGCATGTCTAATTAGGTCTCCTGTTTGTCAAATCTTTTTGACGCCTTGTCAATCTTTCATAATGGTGACCCACTAGTCCAACCTTTCAATTGACAGCAAACATTCTCTATGAAGGCATCACAACTTTTTAAGTATGACAAAAATGCTTCGGAATAATTGAACTTGCCCAAAAACCTTTAGCAGCAGGAACAAGTCCAAACCCTATATAAATATGCCAAGCCAAAAAGAGACTATGAACTTGTTCCATATTTCTCTAATTTTAGATAATGAAAATATAACTTTTTAGTAACCTACACAAGACAAGTGGAGTTTCGTATTAATACAATATAAGAAAAAGTATAAGATTACAACCTTAGCAAACTATAATCAAGAAAAACAAAAATACTTCAACATGGACTCATAGATCCACCGCTAAGCAAGATTGATCACCGCTAGTAGGAAAAACAATAACACTCTCCAGACCAACCTTAACAAGAACTTCAGCGGGACTCTTGGCCATCCCCATAGAGCGAGAACACACTGAAGGTCGAACCTAAAGGACAATGGCAAAGATGAAGAACAAGATATTCAAGATGATGCCTCTAGGAAGGTCACGACACCAAAACACTAGCATCATCCACCCAAGAGTCTTAGGCAATGTTTTTACTAAAAAGTTCTGCTAGGGAGGGAGAGGGTGGCTACTTGACAAAGCCTCAAAGAGGAACATGGCGTCCAAAAGCATAATTGAAGTCATCCCAACAAGGATGGGCTAGGCTTTTGCTTACAACTTTCTCTCCCAACCCTCGTGATGCCTCCCCATGTGCTCCAACAACCAAACAACCTCTACGAAAAAGTGTCATGCCGCATTAGTGCCCCTCCACCAATAAACCATGAACCGAACATAAGGCCTTCCACTCCTACTGCCACTGTCCATGGCAATACCCTCTATCAGTACCTCTCACGCACGTAGACATCAACAACAAGTTAAGTTAGCTTATTCCAAAACAAACATCTGCCTTTACCGATGAACACCACAAAATCGAGAAGGGAACTAGCTATAGTAGAGGAGGAGCTCCAAGGGGAGGTAGGAGTTGTAGATAGAAGAGGGAAACTTCTTGTAGCGCCCGGATTTAATAAAACCCAGAATTTATTAAAATTCCATAGAAAATCAATAATCATAAGATGTTCATCACACGACGACGCACATACGTCAAACATTTGTGGCTCACAAACCACATTATTACACAAAGGTTAAAATAAAAGAAACTAGGAAAACAATAAACTCGATGAACATCTTCTCCAGGGTCACTTCCTTGACTAGGTCGCTACACCAGACCATCCTCATCATAGTACGCCTTTGAAGTGGTTTTTCCAACGGGTGAGTACAAACGTACTTAACAAGCCATCGAGAAAATGCAATAATAATGCAAGGTAATAACAAAGGGAGGTAATTGGTTAAAGTGCAAAAAGTACATTTTTATCTTGCAGCCTTTAATGTGAGTCAGGTTTATTCATACAAAATATTTAAATCATGGATGATGCAACATCTTCTAACTCGAGGAGTACAGTCAGCCCTCCTCACTCAATAGTCCTTACATGCCAATAAATCATGCAACACTTCTCAAACATAGTCTAACTGTGGGATGTCACTCCACTCGCCCTTGACCGTAGGCTCGACTTTTTGAAAAGATTTAACTCTGATAGAGGTGTACCACTGTACCCACAAGGCACTCATTCCCGCATACCACAATGTGTCAAATGACCCAAGTCACAAGTACTTATGCCGAAACCGTTAGCACGAACCACTCCAACTCAATGACACACACTATAGGTTTCGTCAGCGTGCCGACGCACCAGACCAACGTCGTGCCCCCTTTTGTGCCACATAGCCCAAGCCACCCACAGGTGCTGCTTGCCCCTCTCCACATAGTGCCTCGGGTTGGAACGACCCATACCTCTAGTTAAGACTTACCCACTAGACTTGTGGTTGATACGGGAGTGATTTGCGATGAATCCCGTGGACCGGTCCTTATAGTACCCCGTGTGCGACTAACCAATGCCCTTGCTTGCACCCGAAACCCACCATGCTAACTTATAAAACCAATCCAAGACCAACATAATACCAAGGGTGAGAGACATAGGGGATCATATATCAGAATCCAAGTACCTACTACTCGTTTTTAAGCCTATAGTAGTTGTGTCGATACATTGGACACTTCTAATATTAATAAGTATACTGGTGACAAGGAATTCAGGCTCGATAGCATGGATTGGGTTTGCACATCAAGGTCGGGGATTCGATAATTATAATGTAGGGTTATCCATTTGACTAATGCAAATATAACCTATGAGTTATAGCAATATTTAATTGAAAATAGGGCTCAATATGCTCAAAATGGGGTTAGTGACTTGCCTTGTTCAGCAAAGGTGGTAGGGGAAACTTTGGGAAAATACTCCTGCTCCTCTACGACGTCGTAATCTTATCGATACACAAAACAAGAAATAACATTCAATTAAAACAATACAAAATCACAATACAAGCATATGGATTTTATTGGGCAAGGTTGAAGGTAATAAAAATATAAAGCTTCTGAAATTAAAATGATAATTTTTAGAGTTAATCTATTGGAGTTATGAATTTTTGAAGTTATAAAATGATTTCTTCAATTTATTTTAATCCTAATTAAATAACATAAAATGTCCAGACTAAACATATAGATTTTATTATATAAACATGAAGATAATAAAAAGATAAATTTTCTGAAATTTGAATGGTCCTATTTGGAGTTAATTTTAGCAAGTTATGAATTTTTGAAGTTTAAAGCATTTTTTGGAATTTATTTAAATCCTAAACCAGCCACTGGTCCACGGTAAACCGAGTCCACCGTGAACCCGCACATTGTGCTGTGGACCGGATGGATCTGAGCCGTTGGATCGAAATCCGGCGGTCACAGTATGTGCGGGGGTTTTAAATAGAAATCGACGATTGTGATTAAAACGTGGCGAACTAGTATCGATGTACAGCCTGGATCTCGGCGGGATTTTAAATAACGATGGATGGCTGAGATCACCTGGTACAGCTTCGCTCAGATGGATGGCTTGGATTAAACCTCAGAGCGTTATAATCCCAGACATTCGATCAAGATCGTGTGACCAGGATTGAATCTGACACGGCACAATCCAAGTATTGTGCTGGTCCTCTTCTCTGGCGATGGTCGAGTATGGCGAGGGGGCTAGCAGTGGCAACAGTGGCTCTAAGCCCAATCTAAGTATAGAAACGCAACAAGGATAAGGAGGGGATCATGTTGGTACCGTCGGCGAGGCTTGGGGTCGACTGAACGAGGTCGGCGACGTGCGAGGCGACGACAATCCTTTGGGGGTTCTTATCGGTGATGGTCTTCTGGTGGTGATAAGCTTGGACGGAGCGGTGGCTAAGATCGGGGAGGCAATGTGGATCACTCTGGTGGCGTCAGTGAGGCTAGGGGAGCACTCCAGCGATGGTGAGCGACGACTGGAGGCATGACAGAGGGGTGGCGCTAAAACGGTAGGACAGAGGCAGGACAAAGGTCACCATCATCCAGAGCTCCGGATGAATCCCTCGAAGTGGCGGTAGAAGATGTGGACGTGGTGGACAGGCATCTACAAATACAACAAGTTAAAAAGAGCAAGGGGAGGAAAAAAGTGATGAAGTAGGTTTTTACGAAATAGATTTTAACAAAACTAAGCGCTAGGCTTGTCCATTTGGCTTCCTACAGTCAAGTCGGCTCTGATACCATCTTGTGACGCTCCGATTTTACCAAATCGGAACATTATTGAATTTCCAAAGAAAAACAATAATAACAAGAGGTTCATCATGCGACAACGTACATACGGTAAAACATCTGTGGTTCACAGACCACATTATTACATAAGTGTAAAATTAAAAGAAACTATGAAAACAAACTACATGACGAACGTCTTCTTTAGGATCATCTTCTTGACTAGGTCACTTCTCCAGACCATCTTCCTCGTAGTAGGCAGCCTCTGAAGTGTTTGTCCAAAGAGTATGAGTACAAAAGTACTCAACAAGCCACCGAGAATGCAATAATAATGCGGGGTAACAACAAAGGAATGATAGTGTCTTAAAGTGCAGAAAAGTACATTTTTCGGTTGCAGCATTTAGTGTAGTCAAATTTAATTTTGCGGACTAATAAACATGAACCATGTAATATCATCTAACTCGAGGAGTACGTTTTTCCTCCTCGCTCAACAGTCCTTACATGCCAAGTCATCATGCAACATTCATAAATATAAACTAATTGTGAGTAGTCACGCAACCCGCCCTTGATCGTGGGCTCGCCTTTTCGAAAAGATTTAAACTCTGATCATAGGTGTACCACTATACCCACAAGGCACGCACTAATCCCAAACACCAAAGTGTAACGAGATGACCCATACCACAGTAACTCGTGCCAAAACCTCGGCATGAAATGTTCCAAGCCAATAACACCCGCTCTAGGTTTCGCCGGCGTGCCCGGCCACTTCGGACTAACGTCACACCCCCTTTTGCGCCACGTCGGTACAAGCCACCCACAGGTGCTGCTTGACCCATCTCCAAGTGGTGCCTCGAGTTGGAACACTCCATACCTTAGTTAGGACTTACCCACTAGACTTGTGGTTAGTATGGAAATGTATTGCAACAGATCCCGCAGACCGGTCCTTATAGAGCCCCGAGTGCTACCGGCCAATGCCCTAGATTGCACCTGGAACCCACCATGCTTACACACTTAACCAAAACTCTATCACCAACAGAATTCCCAGGGATGAGAATAACGAGGATTATATAATGGAACCCAAATCTCTACGACTCATTTTTAACCTATAGCAGTCGTGCAATACATTGGACACTATCTAATAGTACTAATAATATGGTGACAAGGAGTTTAGGCTCAATAGCATGGCTTGGGTTTTCACTTCAAGGTCGGGGATCTAAATAAATATAATGTAAGGCTTTCAATTTGACTAATGCATGTATAACCTATGTGTTTTAGCAGTAGTTTAAGAAAACTAGGCTCAATATGCTCAAAAGTTTAGTTTAGTGACTTGCCTTGCTCAGCGAAAGGCGACAGGGGGAACTTCCGGGTAATATTCCGGCTCCTTGGCGGCGGCGTAATCTTCTCGATACACATGATAAACATACATTCAATTAAATGATCCAAAATCACATTTCAAGCATATAGACTTTGGTTGGATTAAAATAAGTTAAATAAAATTGTTAAACATTCTGAAATCAATATTTAAAATGGTCAAGACAATTTATGAAGTTCTGGATTTTTCTACAAGAATAATGAATTTACCCTAAAGTGTTTTTAAGTACTTTATTAAATAAAAATAAAATTCTCAAAGTAAACCCACTGTTTTTATTTCATAAACATGTAGAGAATAAAAATATAAATTTTCTGGAATTGAAATGGTTAAATTTGGAGTTAAAATGAGCAAGATATGAATTTTTGAAGTTTAAAACCATTTCTGGAATTTAATTTAAATTAAAAATAGTCGTCGGTCCACAATGAACCGAATCCACCGTGAACCCACGCACTGTGCGCGTGGACCGGATAGAGATTAGTCGTCAGATCACGATCAGACGTGCGAGGGCGAGGCGGGCGGTTTAAATGAAAATGGACGGCTGGGATTAAAAGACTGAAATGGTACGCGATGAACGGCCTAAATTCAATATGAGTTTTAAGTGGACATGGACGCGCGAGATTACACCGTACCGTTTCGCTGAGATCTTACGGCATTAATTAAACCGACTGAGGGATTTAATCACCACCGTCGGATCAAGATCGCATGGCCACGGTCGAATCTGACATGGCATGGGTATTTTACCCGTGTCGGTCGTCTTCTCCGGCGACGGCGACGGGCTAGCGGCCACGGTGAGTGATGACGGTCGGTTCTAAGGGCTAAAACAGAATCAGTACAATGTGGGGGTCAAGAGGGTACCGTTGGTGGGACTTGAGGTCGTCGGGTTGCGGCAGGCGACGAGCAGGGGCGGCAAAGGCGCTCGGGTCCTCGTCGGCGATGGGGTTCTGGCGGTCTTCAGCGGCGATGGTGGGGTGGATGAGGTCGGGGTGGCGTCAGCGGTCACGATGGTGCGGTTGTCGTGGATGGAGGAGGACTCCGGCGACGGCGAGCGACGGCTAGAGTGCGGGCGGCATAGTGATGTTAAAACGGGGAGGTGAGTGCTTTGTTTGGTCTGAGTGCAAAATGGCGTGAGGGCTGAGCGCGGTGGTGGTCAAGGGTTTAAATAGGGGCACTGGCGGGGTCAGAGGGGGCCCAATTGGGGGAAACCGGGGGTAATATTGACTTAACGTGGACGAGCTCGGGATGCAGGGCGGTTCATCGAACTGGGACGCTATCGGGTGGGTTTTAATGGGGGAACGGTCGCCGAGGATTGGGAATCATAACTCCGGGCTTAATTTGACGGGAGGGGGTCGGGGGCAGCGGATCGGAGGGGTTAGGGTTTCGGCCAGCTAGGCGGGGGAGGGATTTGGGGGCGAATCCCACCGGGAAGACGGATCCGACGTGTGGGCCACGGTGGTCATTGGGCGCATGCGTGTGCGGGCGTGGCAATGGTCGGGTCTGACCGGTGGGGTCGGACTCGGCCGGGGGCGGTTGGCGCCGACAGGTGGGCCAGACCCGGGCGAGGGCGCGGAGAGAGGGGGGGTCACTAACGAGCGGGGCCCGTTTGTCAGTGAGGGGCACGGGGAGGTAGTGGGCTGGGCCGGCTGGTTGAGGGAGAAAAGGGGGAAAGGGGCCCGATACTGTTTAAATTCATTTCTGAATAAATACATTACTAAAATTGGTTTAAAATGTTTGGGTTTCTTCCAAGGGCGATAAAAATTCGTAAAAATTCTCAAAAATAGGTCTTGTCCTTGGGATCATATATAATTTTTCTTAGGCTCTGGTTTGGACATCTCCTCTAGGTTTTAGTTTATTTGGGTATAAATAGCCTTAAAGGAAATTCAAGAATAACCTTTTTCAGAAAAAAAAATAAATTGTATTTTTATTTCTTTGGAAATTTGGGGTGTTACAGAATCCGAGGGAAATCAATCGCGAACATAACAGGGAGTTAATCCCCGACGTTACCTGGAGCTTGGGCCCACAGCGGAGGTGCTCGGGAGTGAAGGCGGTGGCCGAGGATCTCGGGCATGCGAGGTTGAAGATGACCATCATGTGGGTCCCGTTGGTCAGCGAGCGAGAGAAAGAGAGAGGGTTAATAGTCGGCGCCGACAGGTGGGGCAAGGGCGTGAGGTTGTGAGGGGAGGAGGCTAACAGGTGGGCCTGGCTTGGGTGAGGCCGAGCGCGCCAACAGGCATGGCCTGCTTGTCAGTGAGCGGTTGGCAAGGTGGATCGGTTGGGCCAAACGGGGGAGAGAGAAACGAGGGCTTCGGCCCAACAATATTTAAATTGATTTCTCGATAAAAATAATTGCAGAAATTACTTCTAAATTTATGGGCTAGTAGAAATGGTTGGAAAAATTTGTAAAATTCCCAAAATTGTATTTTGGTCTTAGGAACATAATATAAATTTTCCAGGCCAAGATTAGAGTTATTTCTCTCGATTTTATTTATCTTAGGCATTTTTGAGCTTTGTGGAAAATCAAATTATTCATTTCCTGAAAAATGTATTTTCTGAATTTATTTTATTACTCTAAAATTTGGGGTGTTACACCTCTATACTGCTAAGAAACTTGTATATGTTGTCTCTAACTTCACTGCCACACACCACTAGTGTTCAAGTAGGCTCTAGGCGCTAGTTGGGTGGTGACCCGATGTGTAGGTTTTCCTCTATTTCTATTTCTCTCTCTTTTGTGACCTATAACTTCTCTATCTCTTCCCTTCCCTCATGTTCTCCTCTCCTCCCTACCGTTCTCATCCATGGTGTTCCCCTCCTAACCCTGCATAGGCCCTGGCATTGATCTGGCCACTACTCCTGATCCACTTGAGCAGGTCACACACTAAGTTCATGCATAGGCCCTCATGCACGTGTGGCGTGCTTGAAAGATCTCGGTCCTTGAGTTGTATTGTGTTTTGGTGATTAATGACAAAATATGTTGGGACTAACCAAATTCATGAGTTTGTGTGTTTGGTTAAGTTCCAACATTGAGAAAAAAAGGTTGATTGCTCATGAGTTGAGACTCAACAAGTAGAATTTTGATCAAATGTCATATTCAATTGTTTTTAATATAAAAGCTTTGATCAAAGGTATTTCATTCAATCATTCTTGGATATAGAAACTTGTTGAGTATGTAATGGTATATATGATAAATTCAAACTAAAGTGATGATTGACAAGAAGCTAAGATTCAAGAAGAACAATTGAGTTATACCATTGATTATATGTTGAGGATCAAGTAGAATATTAATCATGAGGATCAAGTGGAAATATTGAAGATATTGGATAAGAAGTAGTTTTCTATGGTAATATGGTGAAGGGAAAGTGATACTCAACTACGAAAGACCATGCAAAGGTGAAGAGCAAGCATAGGCTTGGCGCCGAAGGACCAATGCGATGGTGAAGAACGAGTATAAGCTTTATGCCAATGAACCAAGTAAGCCTAAAAGAAAACTACGGGTGATCCACGTCATCTATTCAAGAAATGTAAGAGAAGAGCAAGTACGGGCTTCATGTACTGAAGGATGTCGAGTGGCTTGGATATATGGAAGCATCCACAGTTCATATGTTGATCACCATCAAGCCAAAATTCAAAGTAGATGTTGCTCAAGGAAATGTTATAAATATTCTGGGACTAACATGTTCAATTAAGTGTGTGTAGGTTAATAGTCCCAAATGATGAAATGGCTTCAACCTTGTCGTTCCCTCAAAAGTGAAGAAACACTGTTTTTAGTGGAAACAAATTTGGAGAAAAGCTCCACTTTAGTCCACATAGGATCAAAAGTTAATTATGTTGTATTCCTTTAAATTTGAATCTAGGGACACCGTACTATTAAGAGGGATACATTGAAGTTTGTCCCAACAATTTGTGCTCAAAATATTTTATCCCATTGCTATATTGAGAGAAAACAAAAGCATAACCTTTTATCCTTTGGGTTTTAAGCCTTGTTCCTTGTTGATTTGGATAGCTCTTTGAATAAGCTTTCCAAAAAGTCAAGGATTATCAAAAACGGAGTTCAGAGTTAAAAGTTATGACCAGTTTTCTAGGGTGCTACGAGGAATGTCAGAAGTTCCAATCCTGGATCGGAAGTTCTGACAACTCTCAGTCTAAAATTCATTTTTTGGTCAGAACTTCCAGTTTGAGATCTCTGTCTGGAATTTATTTTCCTGTTGGAACTTCCAATTTGTGATCGGAACTTCTGATTTGACCTCTCTATTCAGAATTAAATTTTCCATCGGAACTTCTGATCAGACGTCGGAACTTCCGATTTCAACTCTCGGTTTGGAATTTATTTTTCCGTCGGAACTTTTGATTTGAGTTCTCTGTTTCAAAATTCCTTTTTGATCAGAACTTTCGATGACTGATTGGAACTTCTGAGGCAGGCAACCAAAATGCCCCAACGGTCATATTTTTGATGGGGGTATAAATACCCCCTCAATCACTTTGAATGGCACACTCTTGGACTACACTCTTATTCTATCTCTCTCAAAACCCTAACCCTATAACTCTCTTTTGCAATCAAGCACACATCTAGCACGAATCTTTGAAATTCGTCTCGGGAGTTCTTTGGAAATCTTCTTGCAATTTCGTTTCTCTATCTTTTGAAAATATTTTGTGGGTTGAGTTTGTTGATTTCATTGAAAATATTGTGAATAAAGATTTGAGTTGGATAAGTTCTTCACGTGCTTTGAAACCCAAACCCTAGTTTCAAAATCCTAGAACTCTCACACTCTTACACGTCTAAGGATGTGTTTGGTAGGGCTCTAGCTCTAGCTTCTTTGTCATGTGGAGCTGAAGTCAAGCCAAACACTTTTCCTAAGGAGTGGATCCCACTGAGAGTACTCTAGAAAAATGAATTGCAGTGGTAGAGTAGGGTCATTGCCAACTTCAAGTGCTCCACTTCAACTTTAGTATGGATTTCAGGTTCCGGAGCTCTACTAAACATGTCCTAAATCTAGAGTGAATCTTTGTGATTACACTTGAGAGTTTCTCACAAATCTTCTTGGAAATTTATCGTTTCATCTTTTGAGAAGATTTTGGGGTGTTGGGTTGATTACTTTTCTTGAGAAATCTTGAGCACAAACATTTGAGCTGTCAAAACCTTTTCAACTGGATTTGTTACTCTTGGAGGTGCTACCTCTTAGACAGGTTAGGCAGTTGCTCCATGAGCATCCAAGATATTGTGGAGTGTTCATAGAAGTTTGTACAAGCCCACCTTGGCTTCAACAATGTAACGAGTAGAAAATCCAAGCTTAGAGTTGTCTAAGGCTTGGTGAGGACAAGGGTTGAAAGAGACCCGACCTATTGAGGTCCCTCAACAGAGACGTAGGATCTATGGATCCGAACTCTGATAAATAACTACTTGTGTTCTTCGTGTTCTAGCTAGCTCATACTTGATATTGCCTGATCTACTTGCTAGCAAGGTTCTAGAACATATTCCTGTATAAAAGTTTTTTCCTGCATCATTGCACATATTTCCATTCATTTACTTTGTTCAGGAGATAAATTTCATTTATGGAGATTTTCTGAATCAATCGGAACTTTCCGATTCAGTCAGAACTTTTGATTAAGAAGTTTTTCAAACTAACTATTTCCACAAGAATTTTTCAGGAATACCTATTCACCCCCTCTAGGTGACATCAGTGTCCTTTCAGTGCTCACATGGGATGTCACCTAGTTAGGTACCACGATCAACTGCTAGCAATGTGGTTGATTGCCTAGGCACCTAGCTTGCCACCTCGACATGAGTGGTGGTCTCCGGCTGGCGACCATCACCTTTCAAGCACCTAGGGCTAACTTTTAGAACACTAACACCACTAGAATAGCTCACCACCAAAACCACTTGATGCCGCCCTAGCTTAAGATCCAACTGAATCTAGCTAGTTGATCAAGGATCTGACCATCGCTAGCTTCACCTAGATGGGACCAACCACCCCGCACTGCCTATGTCATAGAATCACCGTGAGCCTGACATGGGCGTCACCTCGGCTGATCTATGCCTCACATTGCCTTCAATATATAGGGTCTGACCACTGTAGCTTCTGCCAAGACCAAGCCTGCCTACCGTGCATGCCATCCGCTAGATCTAGTTAGCAACTGTTGGTGCATTTTTTTGTCACACTTTGACACACATGGGGCCTAAGAGATCTGCTTAAATCTAGTGCAGGTCCTACATTCTCAGAAAAAGGGTTCAAGGTGTGCAAATCAGTTTGACCCTGCAACTAATAAGGGAACGTGAAGGATAACATCAGTATCATAATCGATCGGCTGGCGAGCTGATGACTGCGGCAGAGATGGTGAGATCGTGGAGTATCATCTTTATAGGCCATAGGGCCGATGACCATGGCTAAACCAATCGGGCGAGCATGCCATCGGCCGATGAGATAGACAATTTACGCATATGGGTCGATGAACGCTTTCCGATGGTGGGTAAGATATGGCGTTGAATTGAAGATAACATGTCGGCTTGTACTATGATAGAAATAAATAAAATGTACCAGATAACTTGTCTATATCATGAAAATCTTCACAATAACTAGATTGGACCTAACCAAGACAATAGCTAGTCAAGATGATCTTAATAATATATCAAAGTATCAGGCATGCTTTATTTAGATGAATGGTATACAACATGAAAGAGATACAATAGCAATAGATGTTAGACCTAACTAATGAAGCCTCAAACTATGACACCTAGATCACATCAATCTAAGAGATCAATCTGATGTAGCCTTAGACCTAGCCAATACACTGAGGACAACCGATGACCGTACTATTTCGACGTTCACCTCAAGATATCAAATTGATGCAGCCATGAGGATACTGACCTAGTCAATACGGTCGTCAGGGGTGGTGGGACTCACCTCTTCGCCAGAGATTGGAACGATGCAGCCCAGCTCTAAGTGTTGAATCCTGTTGGGATTAACCTTGAATGCAAAGGGTGACAATGTGCCGAGTAGTTGTGTTGGCGCAAAATATTACGCTAACAGGTTTCTAAAGATTAGAAACTAACAAACGAAGTGTTTGCGAAGTAAACTATTCCAAGCCTCCGAAAGGATAATAGCTGGAAAATAGTTCGAAAGTGTGTATTGAATAACTTGTATTCGGTCCCTATTACAGGGTAAAACGGTGGGTATTATAGGCCCAAACATTAAGGAAAAGATCTTTTAACCCCTCTATTACAACCGACATAGTGGAAACTATTCGGTACCCTTAATAGGGCTAAAATGGTAAAAGACTAATCTAATGAGAAAGAAGATAAGTCTTTCATCTTATTAGCTGGCAAAGAAGCTCTCAGAAGAGTCCAAGTTCGAAGACATACTCCGAACTAGAGTCCCTCTTCATACTTCGAACTGTCTTCAATGTATATCTAGAAATACATGCTGGAATCCTTTTGACTTGATTTCCTGCCTTTGTCCTGTTACTGCAATAACCCTGAGGATGGAATATTTTCCCCCAACAAGTTGTTTGACAGATATGTGTGTTTCTAAGCTAACTAGGGGTACATATTTGTAGTCCATAGAATTCCATCCAAGCACTCTATCTTAACCAATTATAGATTTATCTTTATCTTCTCTCCATCTTTATCTCTGTCGGCTCCTCTACATCCGATCATATTGTAATAGCATGGACGGGCTTCATTGACCATCTTTGACATGATACTCTTTGACTTCTATTGACCATGTGTCATCTTTAGTGGGCCTGAGCTTTACTAAATTTTGGCGTCAACACATGCCCCCTAGTTTAGGAGCATTAGGTGGATAATGATGCTTCGAAACTATCAGTCATTATTCCCTGCCACCTCGTCGTTCACATTATCTTTTCACATTCATTACCTGTCAGCCAAAACCCTTCATCTTCTAAAATCTCGTCGTATTCCGGCTTCGAGTAACTCTTCTATCCCTTCTTGCATCACCGGGATTGGTCTGGTGCGGTAGCTGAAAAATCATCCTGGCCTGTAAGTATTCAGCTTTCTTTTATCCCTTTCCTCTCACGCTTTCTACCTATTGCTTTTACTCTTGCCCCTGAGCTTACCATCGCTGACTCCCAGTACTTATTGCAATTGCCACCGGTTGTCACCCTCTTCTTCTTTGTTGTCCCCTACTCTGGTGACACCAAGATGGCTAGCATTCACTGTGATCCCCTGAGGTAAGTCCCCGACATTTTCATCCTTTTGTTCCTTCAACTTTTGTTGGTTCATTTCCCTCATTGTGTATCTTTCTTTATTCCTTTTCATAGAACTTGCAAGATCAAATTTTAATCCCTATAGTTATTCATCCTTCTGGCTTCTTTTTGGGTCCCCTGGACAACCCGGACCCACAGACTTAATAAACATCGAAACTCGTAGGATCCCTATTAAATGTTCCCCCATGCGCCCTTCTGTCTGGGGTTAGGGTTTTTATTATTCTCCTTCTTTATCCCTAGCTGGTGTGACTGGTACCTTAGGGTGTCAGCCACCTATCACCCCCTTTCGGATGACATTGATATCGGTCACCGCATTTACCTTTCTCTTGTCGAGCTGTATTTGAATGATCTGATGCTAGTCGCGTCCTTCTACTTCAAGTCTAACTCCTTAAATGCTTTCATATTTGGTCACATGTCGATGAGTCCCTCTTTGCTTGATGTCCATTTTTGACCATGTCTAAATATCGACTCACCGACCAACCCTTTATCCTTTCGCTTCCAACCTTCTTCTCTTCTTAGCAGTCACGCTAGCTGATAGCTAGGACCGATATATTGCGAGGCACAACAAGAAAATGGCCTTGTAGATATTGTTGAACACATTGCCTTACTGAACCTCTGGCTGGAAGAGTTCGTTTTTTGCATACCGACATTGGCCCCAACCTTCCAATTTCGGTTTTTTAGCCAAACAACTTGCCGCCCATGTGCGGATCCCACTTGGTCACCACCTCCTTGGAGCGACCTATTGTCTTCTCCACCTTGTATCGGCCGACCTATCGACCGGTAATGTCATCGGTGGACGCAGAGATCCTTGGTGGTTTCTCCAGCTTTGTCTCAATGTTTATACAACCGATGTCATTGGAAGAACCCCCTTAACCAATCGCTTTTTCCCATCGATTTTTCAGAATCAACCGTCCCCACTTATCGCTACTGCTCCTGTTTAGGAGAGGCGGCAGTGTCTCTTCCTGCTTTTCCTTTTTCTTTCGTGGCTTTGGCCATTTCCTTCAAGAGCTTCTACCTTGGTTTCTTCAACCAGACTACCTGGTTCCCCTTCGGATTTTATTCGGAGTATGCACTCCCCAATCGCCTGGTTTTTCCCGATGTATCCCGGAACGAAGAATCCTTTAATATATTCTTAGTTGCGATCTCTCCTTGCTTGCTTCTTGTTGACTTCACTTATAAGCATTCCCATCGTTCCTCCTACAAGTTTTATCACCCATCAGTCTTCTCCTAGCAGTTGGGCTTTGGCCAACTCCTACCCCATCTTTTCTTCATCGACCGGATCCGAACCCGCGGGAGGGTTACGAGCGCCTAGGAGTGGGAACACCTTTCCCATATGACCGATGGGATCCACATCGGAGGTCTCCTTTCCTGGACGACTTGTCGGGAATCTTCTATGGCCTTCCTTAAATGGTGGGGCGAGTTGAAGCAACATATCTTCAACAGTTCCTCACTGGTTTACTGGGAATGGATTCACCCAGACGACGTTGATGCAGGCCCCGAGGTAAGTGCTTTGGCCCCCTTTTTCGTTTGTTCCTACTGTCTTCTGTCTAATCTAATTTAAACTTGTCTTCTACAAGATATGGACCATGATGCCCCCTTGATGAGCCTTAGTGGCCGGTCGATATAGTACGGGCCGGTATTGGCCATCACGAACTTGGGCGCTGGTGCCCCCACTCCTACGGCGTGGGCGAACAGAAGGCAGTCCTAGATTGTTGACCGTGTCAGGGATCTTCGATCGTCTATTTGTGTAGGAAGCTGACTTGAAAGTGAAGTCAAAGGGAGCCTGCTAGTTAGTTGTCTACAATACATTCGCCTTGTAATCTGAAAAATGAACATATGTATATACTTCTAAGTTTTATGTGGTCCGATCTTGAACTGTGTTTTCTTCGACGTATGATACCCCAGCACCGGTCGTATGAAGACGATACCATTGGTATCAACTATCTTATGCGAAGATACCTAGGCATTTATCGAAATGCTTGGGAAGTATTTATTCAGATATTTTCCATTCAATGCTTCTCCGAACACTTCCCCGTCTAGACCTTCGAGCAAATAGTCATTGCCAGGCACTACTCGATGTATCTGAAATGGTCCTTCCCAATTGGGGGACCACTTACCAAACTGATTATCTTTAGATCCGATCGGTAGGATAAGTTTTACATGAGTTCTCCTTGTTCGAACGATTTCAGCACCACCTTCTTATTGTAGAACCTGGCGACCTTTGCCTTATTTTCCTCAATCATTTCGATAGATTTTAATCGGACCTGCGCCAGATCGTATAGGCCATCTGTCATTAGATTATAATAATCATCGACTGTGAGATGGTCTTGTAATGTGATCCTTCTCAAGCCGATATTATTTCCCATGGCAACATGGCCTCATGGTCGTACACTAGCTGATACGGCAGCACTTGAGTGGATCCGTGATGCACTATCCGATAAGCCCAAAGTGCTTCCGATAGGGACTGATGCCAATGCCTCGGCTGTTCGCTGATCTTGTGCTTTATCAACTTGATCAAACTTTTGTTATATGCCTCTGCTTGTCTGTTGGCTTGCACATAATACGGTGACAAATTCAAGAGTTTGATCCCCATACTAGCTACGAACTGTTGAAACTCTGATGATACAAAAATCGTCGCCTAATCTGAGGTGATAGTCTATGGGATCCCAACCGGTATATTATGTGTTCCCTGATAAATTCGATGGCATCAGCAGATGTGAATTTCTTGAGTGGAACGACCTCTACACATTTTGTGAAATAATCAGTGGTTGCTATTATGAACTAGTGACCTTTGCTTGATGCCGAGTAGCTTTGGCCGATCATATTGATACCCCACCCCTTGAATGGCAAGGGTTTGATTATCGGGTTCATTGTCGATGCGGGTGATCTTTGGACAGTTCCAAATTTTTGACAATCCTGGCACCCCTTGTAGTATGTCATGTAGTCCTCCACCATAGTCGGCCAAAAGTATCCTGCCCTTCGCAGTAACCATTTTAATTTCTAGGCCGACTAGTGTGTTCCTCATATACCATCATGATCCTCGCACATTACCACTTTAGCCTCTTCGACACCTATGCATCTGAGGAGGACCCCATCGGTCATCCGGTGGTATAAATCCTCGCTCAGCATGACGTACCTCGTTGCTTGATACCTAAGTTTGCATGGCGCTGATATCGAAGGGTCCTTTAGATAATTAATAATATCATACCTCCAATCATTTGCCTCTATATCCACAATTTCGACATCAATCGACCTGGCCATCAGCCTATATCCTGATGCCATCTAGGCCAAATCGTTCACCTCCGAATTTTGCTCTCTTGGGATGTGAGTGAAAGACACGCTTCGGAAACTTGTCATTATAGCTTGGAAACGATCATGGTATTCTCTTAGTATATCATCCTTGCACCCGTATTCATCTAACAGATGTCTCATGACCAATAGAGAGTCGCCGAGAAATTCAATTGTGTCAGCACCCACTCTTCTAACTAATTGTAATCCTTTTAGCACGGCTTTGTATTCGATCTGATTATGGTGGAGAAAGGCTTGATGGTGTATTCAAATTCAAACAGTGCCCCCGAGGGGAGATGATTACTAGGCCGATACCACATCCGTGTCGGCATATCGATCTGCCAAAGAACAGTGTCCACGGTGTTGGCTCCACATGAGTCCACCCATCTTATCCTATATTGAACTATGAAATCGTCTATCGCTGGACCTTTTATTGCTTTAGCTGATTCATATCAAAGATCAATTCGGTCAGAGGCGGATCCATTTTCTGATATGTCCCCCTTATACTGGGGCCAATAGCATATATTTGTCGACATCAGCCTTACACACTATGGTGCACTCATCGAGAGTAGATAAGATTCAAATTGGTACATGCGAAGTATAAGCAAAATAGAGATTTTCCACTAAGGGTACCTGTCTCACCGTCTAGAAGCTTCTTACTGAGATAGAAAACCACCCTTTCCTTCTTATCGACTTTCTGAATCATAACTGTGCGAGGTATTCATCGTCGACCGATAAATATAACTTAAACATGGTCCCCTTTTGTGGCAGCATTAGCACCGGTGGTGAGCTTAGATACTCTTTGATTTTGTCCAAAGCTTTCTGCTTCTTATCTCCCCATGTGAATTCCTGGTCGAACATCAACTTTAGCAATGGAGTGAATGACTCTATTTTCTTTGAGAGGTTCGATGTTGCGATGGTTCATCTCGATCCCTCTTTCATACACAATAAAGCCTAGGAACTTCCCCACCGATACACCAAAGGCACATTTTTCGAGATTCATCTTCAATATGTATTTTTGAGCCCTCTCTAGGACTTGATGTAGATTGGCCACGTGGTCTTGAATGTTTCTTTACTTTACCACAACATCGTCAATGTATATTTCGACTAACATACCGATCAAATCATGAAAAATATAGTCCATGGCCCTCTAATAAGTTGCTTCGACATTTTTCAAGTCGAAGGTCATCGCTACCCACTCATATAACCCGATGGCTCCTAGCACCGAACGGTTGTCTTATGGATATCTTAGTCAGCCATGAAAATATGGTCATAGCATGCATTCCCGTCCATGAAACTGATGATCTTGTGGCCTGATGTGGCATCCACCAACAAATATGCGATCGACATCGGGTATTCGTCTTTCGGGGTCGCTTTATTCAGATCTCTGAAATCAACACATATTCTGAGCTTCCCACTTTTCTTCCATATTGGCACAATGTTTGACACCCATTCTGCATATCGGCACGACCTTATGAATCCTTCATCATATAACCTTGTTACCTAGACCTTGATATATGGATATATTTTTGTCTTGAAATGCCTAGGTGACTGCTTGAATGGCCGATATCCCTGTTTTACTGGTACCTGATGTTCTACGATTGATCGTCTCAAACCTGGCATCTCATGATACTCTCATGCTAAACAATCCTGATACTCTTATAGCAATGCGATTAGTTCATTCTTTATCTCATCGAGAAGTTGAGCACTTATGAAGGTTGGCCTCATCCTGTCATCTGGTCCGATGTCCACTTCTTGCAGTTCATCGGCCGTGGTGAAACCTTGGCCGAGCTTGCCCTCTGTCTCATCAATGTCGTCTTCGGAGGGAGACCTCGGCCTTCTTACTATGGGTTGCCCCAACTTAGTCATCTTCTATCCCAAATTCGCTTGATGAATAAGTGAAGTCTGGGTCCCACTAGGCGTGCCAAAAAGCTTGTTGGTGCATTTTTTGGTCACATTTTGACACATGCGTGGCCTGGAAGATCTGCTTAACTCTAGTGTAGGTCCTACGTTCTTAGAAAAAAGGTTCAAGGCGTGCCAATCAATTTGACCCTACAATTGATAAGGGTGTTGATAGAAGAAAATAGCATTAATGGTCAAGATTGTCCAAAAGTCAAAATTGGTAATTTGGACCAAAAATATGCAATCCTGGCACAGGCCAAAGCTTCAAAGTGCTGGAGGCCCATCTGCATTGGGCTTCGGCTGCCCCTTCAGGGTCCTGCTTCATAGGCCGGCTTCGGCCCAAAGGGCCTACTTCGACAGGCCTGCCGAAGGCCCACTTCGGGTAGGCCTGGGAGTAAATTTGTTAATAGGTTTCGAGTTGTTTTGATCCTTAATCAAATATTATCTATTTTTAGCTGAATCCTAATAAGGTTAGAGTTATATATATAGCCAGGGACATCAAGACTAGCCCCTATAAATATAGGGGTGAGGCTGATTTAGAGGGATCTCCGCAGATCAACTCGAAACCCTAGTTTTGAATCGCATTACTTTCAATCTACTTTTCCTTCTGTAGGAGTACTTCTAAAGTCCATCTTTGTGAGTTTGCACAGTAAACTCTTCGTGCATTATGTAGAAACCGTGTTCAGTCCTTGTTGATTCACCTGTGAATCATCCGTTTAATCTACATAACAGATTGTTATCGTTTCTATTGGTTTTATTTGGCTACACTTGATAATTCGGTCTTTAGGCTGAATTTTCATTTGATTTTAGTGTTTCAGCAAAGTTTTTACTTAGATTTGCCTTGCTAAGAGTTTTGCTTCAATCCAACACCCAGAAAGAGATCTCCGGAGTCAAGAGGTTCATTTCGGAGGCTGTCGGACCTACCTCCGATAGGCCTTCGGCTGGACAATACCATGCCGGATTTGTCACGCTTAAGTCTTCGCGCTGAGCCCCGTTGTTTGGTGACAAGTTAGCATCAGCCAGTTCGGTCGGAGCCTATCTTCGATCTGGTTGGATTAAACGCCGAAGGCTACTTCGGCGCACCCTTCACACTAGACGTCGAAGGCCTCTTCGGTGACCCCCTCACACAGTACACTTCGATCCAATTGGCTCCGTTCAGCTGGCTAGATTGCTTTGTTTATACACTTTGGCTAATTGGGTTATTTTCTTACAATTTGATTGCCTGGCGACTCCATTATTCCCTTACCACTATTTAAGGGTCATTGGAACACGACGTTGGCGTTGTGTTACGCTTAGGGTTGTTCCTAAGTATCTGCATGCTTTTGGATCATTGGATCAACATCAGTGTGTCGGCACATTTTAGTGACAACAAAGGGAACGTGAAGGATAACATTAGTAGCATAGCCAATAGGCTGGCAAGCCGATGACTATGGCGGAAATGATGAGATCGTGGAATATCATGCTGATCGGCCAAAGGGCTGATGACCATTGCTAAACCAATCCAGCGAACATGCCATTTGTCGATGAGATAGACAATTTGCGCATATGTGTCGATGAGCGCTTTTCGATGGTGGGTATGTGTTGACACCGGGAGTTGGTAAAGCCTAGGCCCACTAAAGATGTCGCACGGTCAAGATAAGTCAATGAGGTTCGGTCAAGGAAACTCAAGGAAGCTCGTCCATGTTGTTACAAGATGATCGGACGCAGAAGAAGCCGATGGAGATTATCCGAAATTAGTTAAGATAGAGTGCTTGGACGACAAATCAATGAACTATAAATATGTATCCCTACTTAGATTAGAAAGACACATTTCTGTCAACCAACTACTCAGCGCATCGCCACCCTTGGCTTCTAAGGTTTAATCCGGCGAGGTTCGGCACTCAGAGCTGGGCTGCATCGTTTTGATCTCCGGCGAAGAGGTGAGTCCCACCACCCCTGACGTCCATACCGATTAGATGAGTATCCTCACGACTACATCAGTTTTATCTCTTGAGATGAACATTGAAATAGTACGGTCGCTGTTTGTTCTCGGTATATTAGCTCAGTCTAAGGTTGCATCAGTTCAGTTTGATCTCTTAGATTGATGTGATCTAGGTGTGATAGTTTGAGACTTCATCGGTTAAGTCCAACATCTCTTGCTATTGTATATTTTTCATGTTGTATATCGTTCATCTAAATAAAGCATGCCCAATTCTTTGATATATTATTAAGATCATCGTGATTAGCTACTGTCTTGGTTAGGTCCGATCTAGTTATTGTGATGATTTCCATGATATAGACATGTTATCTGGCACATATTATTTATTTCTGTCGGAGTACAAGACGACGGGTTATCTTCGATTCCACACTACATCTTATAAGTTATCAGAAAAGCACTCATCAGCCTATGTGGTTAACTGTCTATCTTATCGGCCGATGTCACGCTTGCTTGATTGATTCATCCCAGGTCATCGGTCTTATGGCCGATCGACATGATATTCCAAGAATATCACATCCTCGTCATGGTCATCGACTTGATAGCCGATAGGCCATGCTACTAATGTCTTATTTTATGTTCCCTTATCAGTTGCAGGGTTAAACTAATTGAAACGCCTTGAACCCTTTTTCTAAGAACGTAGGACCTGCACTAGAGTGAAGCAGATCTCCCAAGCCACACGTGTGTCAAAGTGTGACCAAAAACACACCAACACGTTTTGTGTCACACCCGGTGGGACCACAAACTTCACTTACTCATCATACAAGGCCCGAGGTGGTAACGTATTAAGGCGACAGATGGAAGAATTGGACCAACCCACGATGGAGAGCCCAAACTCATCATGTGAAGACCGCATTGACGGGACAGAGGGCATGCTTGGTCAGGGTTTCGTCGTGGCCAATGAACTTTAGGAAGTTGACATCGGGTCGGGTGACAAACCGAGACCAAGCTTCATAAGTGCTCAACTCTCCAATGAAATAAAGAATGAGCTAGTCACGTTACTACGAGAATATTGGGACTGTTTCACGTGGTAATATCATGAGATGCCAGGTTTAAGCCAATCGATTGTGGAACATCGGCTGCCGATAAAACAAGTGTATCGTCCGTTCAAGCAGTCACCTCGGTAGTTCAAGATAGAAATATATCTAGATATCAAGGCCGAGGTAACAAGATTGTATGATGCGAGATTCATAAGATCGTGTTGATACACAGAATGAGTATCAAATATTGTACCAGTTTGGAAGAAGAGTGGAAAGCTTAGGATATGTGTTGACTTCAGAGACTTGAATAAGGCAACCCCAGAAGATGAATACCTGATGTCGATCGTAGATCTATTGGTGGATGCCACATCAGGACACAAGATCATCAGCTTCATGGATGGGAATGCAGGCTATAATCAGATTTTCATGGCAAATGAAGACATCCACAAGACGGCTTTCCGATATTCGGGTGCTATCGGATTGTATGAATTGGTGGTGATGAATTTTGACCTGAAGAACATCGGAGCCACCTACTAGAGAGCCATGAACTATATCCTTCACGACTTGATTGGCATGTTAGTTGAGATATACACCAACGATGTCGTGATCAAATCAAGTGATGTCTAAGACCAAGTGGTCGATCTTCGTCGAGTCCTAGAGAGGGCTCATAAGTATGGCCTGAAGATGAATCCTGAGAAATGTGTCTTTGGTGAATCGACGGGGAAGTTCCTAGGCTTTATTGTGCACGAGAGGGGGATCAAGGTCAGCCAATGCAGTATTGAAGCCATCAACAATACTAAGCCCCCTATTGATAAAACTGAATTACAGTCACTGATCGGGAAGATAAATTTCCTCAGAAGATTTGTAGCCAACCTCTCAAAAAAGATAGAGCCATTCACCCCACTATTGAAGTTGAAGCCTAGCTAGGAATTCGCATGGGGAGACAAGCAATAGAAAGCTTTTGACGAAATCAAAGAATATCTAAGTTCACCACCAGTGTTAATGCCACCACAAAAGGGGACTCCATTCAAGTTGTACCTATCGGACTATGATGAGGTTATCGGCGCGGTGCTAATTCAGGAGGTCGACAAGAAGGAAAGGGTGATCTTCTATCTCAGTAGAATGCTCCTAGACGCCGAGACTCGGTATTCGGCGGTGGAGAAGCTCTATTTATGCTTGTAATTCACATGAACCAAGTTGAGACATTATCTGCTTTCGACAGAATGCACTGTGGTGTGCAAGGCCGATGTCATCAAATATATGCTATCGGCCCTAGTATTGAAGGGATGCATCAGAAAATGGGTCCTCACACTGACTGAATTTGACCTCGGGTATGAATCGACTAAAGAAATAAAAGGGCAAGTAGTGGCCGATTTCATAGTTCAACACAGGGACAAGATGGTAACCCATGTGGAGCCGGTACCATGGACATTGTTCTTCGACGGATCGGTATGTTGGCATGGATGCGGTATCGTCCTGGTGATTATTTATCCACGGGGGCACTGTTTGAGTTTGCATACACCATCAAACCATTCTCCACCAATAACCAGGCCGAATACGAAGTCGTGCTAAAAGGATTGCAACTATTAAAGAAGTCGATGCTGATACAATTGAAATTCTCGGTGACTCTCTACTAGTCATGAGACAACTATCAGAAGAATATGAGTGCAAAGACGATGTACTGAGGGAATATTATGATCAGTGTTGAGCTGTGATAGCAAGGTTCGGCAGCGTGGTTTTTACCCATATCCCAAGAGAGCAGAACTCAGAAGCTAATGATTTGGCCCAGATAGCACCAGGATACAAGCCGATGGCCAGGTGTTGGCGTGCTTTCTGGTCACACACTGAAACACACACGTCCTAGGAGAATTGCTTAACTCTAGTGCAGCTCCTACATCTTAGAAAAGGGTTCAGGGCATGCCAATCAGTTTGACCCTACAATTGATAAGGGATCAAAAAATACAGATGTTAGTAGCACAATCGATCGGTTGGCAAGCCGATGACTGTGACGTAAAAGATAAAGCTGCGAAGCATCGTGTGATTGGCCAGACATCTGATAGCCCGAATTATCCCAATTGAGCGAGCGCATCATCGACCGATGGAGAAAAAACAGGACGTGCATGTAGGCCGATGAGCACCCTTCGACGGTGAACATGATACGGAGATGAATTGAAGATAACCTAGCAGCTTGTACTCTGATATAAATAAATAAAGTTTGCCAGATAATAGATCTATATCATGGAAATCATCACAATAACTAGATCGGACTTAACGGAGACAGTAGCTAGTCATGATGATCTGAACAATATATCAACGAATAGGGCAAACTTTATTTAGATGAACATTATACGCCATGAAAAAGATACAACAACAAGATATCTCGGACTTAAGCGATGAGAACAACCGAGATACACTAAGAGACCAAACCCAACTAATGCAGCCATAGACCTAGACAAATACACTGAGAACAACCGGCGACTGTGTTGTTTCACCATTCTCCACAAGAGATTGGACTGAACTGATGTAGCCGTGAGGATACTAACCTAGTTGGCACGGTGTTGACACGAAAACGTGCCCCTACACTTGGGTCGGTTCAATGATCCAAAAACGTGTGAATACTTAGGGATAAACCTAAGCGTAACACAACACTGACATCGTGTTCCGACTACCCTTAACAGTGGTAAGGGGGTGGAGTTGCCAGGTAATCAGATTGCATAAAAATAATCCAAGTAGCTTTAATATATAGATAAAATAACCCAATCGGTCGAACGTTGCCCAATTGGTTCGAAGTATAACGTGTGAAGGGTCACCGAAGGGAGGCCTTCGGCGTTTGGTGCGAAGTATGCGTGAAGGTAATCTTCAGCATTTAGATCGATATGACTGAAGACAGGCTCCGAACAGATCATAACGCGAAATCGCCTCCGAACGATAAGGTTCGGCGCAAAGCCCCTAGCGTGACGAGGTCTGATGCAGAGTGTTCTGGCGCGACGAGGTCCGATGCGGAGCGTTCCGTCGTGACTCCGGCATGAAGTAACTCCGATGTGAAGTGGATCTGGTACGCAGAATGCTACTAGACCGACAATGGTGTGACGGATCCGACATGGACGGACGAAGTAAAGATCCACCGAAGGGTGCTCTGGCAGCCTCTGAAACTATATTCCTAGCTCCGGAAAACACCTCCCTGGGGTCAGATTGAAGCGAAAACCCTTGGTGAAGGAGCTCCGAACATAAACTCTGCAAAACACACAGATCAAGTTCCAATTCGGCCTGGAGACCAAATTACCAAGTATAGCAGTGGAAAAAAGACAAAATGAAGGGTAGCAATCTATTACGTAGATTAACGGATGGTTCACAAGTAAGCCAACAAGGTGATAGCAATCTGTTACGTAGATTAACGGATGATTCACAAGCGAATCAACAAGGCTTACCAAGATTCCGGTGTGGCCAACGGAGGGATTCCGGTGCAAACCCATGAAGATGGACTAGTCTAGTTGCAGAAAAGTAGATGAAAGTAAAGGTACGATTCAAAACTAGGGTTTTGAGTATTGATCTGTGTCGTGTGATTTGAATCAGCCTCACCCCTATAATTATAGGGGCTATACTTGATGTGTCAGCTCTATCTCTAAGCCTAATCTAACTAGAGTTCTGCTAAAAACGGTTAAGATTTCATTAGAGATCAAAACAAGCCAAAATCTATTAATCAGATTCGGACCCTGGCCTCCCGGAGTGGGACTCTGGCCTGCTGCCAAAGCAGGCCCGATAGGCCAAAGCCTACCTGTGAGATAGGCCCAGTGAAGGGGCAGCCGAAGGCCTATGCAAATGGGCCTTCATCACTTCAGAGCTTCGGTCTGTGCCGGAAATTGCATATTTTCGACCCAAAATTACCAAAACTGATATTTTGAAAATTTTGACCATTAATGCCATTTTTTGCTATCAACACATGAAAGTCGGGAGTGGTAGGACTCGCCTCTTCGCCGAAGATCAAACTTATGTAGCCCAGCTCCGAGACCTCAAGTCTCATCGGATAACCTTGGGGCACAAGGATGGCAATGCGCCGATTGTAGATTGAACGAGAGTTAAAATAATCCTATCCTAAGGGATACATATTTATAGTCCGTAGACTTGCCATCCAAGTAACCTATCAGCTGATCTCTGATGAATCTGTAACCTCCTGCCACTCTTATCTCCATCGGCCCCCTTCCGATTATGCAATTTGTTGCGGACAGGCTTTTCTGACTTTCTTTGACCAGATCTTCCTTGACCTTTTGTTGACCACGCGGCAACTCATAGTAGGCTCCTGGGCCTTACCAAATCTTGGCATCAACACTAGGTCAATCGAGGTTGAGATTGCGGAGATAGAGGCCGATGACTGGAGGTATGATATTATTAATTATTTGAAGGACCCTTCGATATCGGTGCCAAGAAATCTCTGGTATCAGGCAACAAGATATGTCATGCTCAGTGACGATTTATATTGTCGAACGACTGGCAGGGTCCTCCTCAGATGCATAGGCGCTAAAGAAGCCAAAGTGGTGATGTTAGAGGTTCATGACGGTATATGCGGGACACACCAGTCGGCCCAGAAAATGAAATGGCTATTACGGAGGGTAGTTTACTTTTGGCCAACTATGGTGGTGGACTGCATAACATATTACAAGGGGTGTCAAGACTGCCAAAAATTTGGGGCCATCTAGAGGGCTCCTGCATCGGCGATGAACCCAATAATCAAACCTTGGCCCTTCAGGGGGTGGGGCATCGATATGATCGGTCAAATCTACCCAACGTCAAGCAGAGGACACAAATTCATAATAGCATCCACAGACAATTTCACAAAATGGGTAGAGGTCGTTCCACTCAAGAAAGTTATGTTGCCGGTGCTATCGAGTTTATCAAGGAACACATAATATACCGGTTCGAGATCCCACAAACCATAACCACGGATTAGGGGATAATTTTTGTATCAGAGGAGTTTCAGTAGTTCGCAATCGGTATGGGGATTAAACTTTTAAATTCATTACCATATTACACACAGGTTAACGGGCAAGCAGAAGCATCCAATAAAAGTTTGATAAGAAGATGAAGCGCAAGATCAACGAGCAGCTGAGGCGCTGGCATCAGTTCCTATCAGAGGCGCTTTGGGCTTATCGGATGGCATGACATGGATCGACCCAAGTGTCGTCGTATCAGCTAGTGTACAACCATGAGGCCATACTACCTTGGGAGAATAATATTGGGTCAAGGAGGATTGCGTTACAAGATCAGCTTACAGTCGATGACTATTATAACCTAATGACAAATGGTCTGGATGACTTGGCGTAAGTCCAATTAAAATCTCTCGAGAAGATTGAAGAAAAAAAAAGCAGGGATCACTAGGTTTTACAATAAAAAGGTGATACCAAAATCATTGGAACAAGGAGAGCTCGTATGGAAACTTATCCTACCGACTGGATCTAAAGATAATCGGTTCGGTAAGTGGCCTCCCAATTAGGAAGGGCTGTTTCGGGTACATCGAGTGGTGCCTGGCAATGCTTACAACTGACTGGAAGGCTCCTTTCAACCCTATATCCAAGACAACCCTTCTCGCCAATGGCCGATCGGAGCTCCTCAGCACGGGTGGCAGTTTAGAACCACCTTCCGTTCACCCACGCCATTGGAGTGGGGGCACCAGCGCCCAAGTTTTGGATGGCCGATACCAGCCCATAATGTATCGGTTGGCCGTTGAAGCTCACCAGGGGGAATCACGATAGCCGTCCTGTGGAAAACGAGTTTAATCAGAAAACAACATGGAATAAGCAGAAGAGGGAAGTCAAAATACACTACCTCGGGGTCTGCATCCACGACGTCCTAATGGAGCTCTATCCGGTAGATCAATGAGGAGTGGTTGAAGACATGTTGCTTCACCTCGCTCCACCATTGGTGGAAGGCCACGGAGGTCGCCTAACATGTTGTCCAAGATGCAAGGTCCCAGTGTGGATCCCATCGACCATCCGCAAAAGATGACACCATTCCCAGGGGTTTGTGACTCACCCACGAGCCTAAATTTGTGTGACAAAGAAAATATGGGGTGGGAGTTGGCTAAAGCCTAGTTGGCGGGAGAAGACTGATGGGTGGTAGAATTCATAGGAAGTCCGATGAGGGCGCTCATTGGTGAAGTCGATGGGGAGCAGGCAAGGAGAAGTGGCGGCCAGGAATATGTTGAATGATGCGTCGTTTCGAGATACATCCGGGAAAACCAGCTGGTTGGGGAGCATGTACTCCGAGTAAAAGCCAAAGGGGAACCATATGGTCCGATTCGAGATTCCAAGATAGATGATCTTAAAGAAAGTAGCTAAAGCCACAAAAGAAAAGGGGATAGTAGGAGGAGACATGGCCGCCTCGACTAAAGAAGAACAAAAATGGTGTGTGGGGATAGCCGATTCGGAGAAGTCGGTAGAAAAAAGAGATTGGTTGAAAGGGGCTCTTCCAATAGCATTGATGATATATACATTAAGCCAAAGCTGAAGAAACCACCAAGGGCCTTTGAGACAGACGACGATATTACCGGCTGATATGTCAGCCGATACAAGATGAAGGAGACGATAAATTGCTCCCAGGAGGTAGTGGTCGGGAGGGACCGGCACGTGAGCCACGAGTTACTCGGCCAAGAAGCGAAATTGGAGGGTTGGGGCTAAAGTTGGTATGCAGAAGATGAATTCTTCCAACGAGAGGTTTAAGAAAGCAATATGTTCAACAATATCCATGGGGCCAACTTTCTTGTTGTGCCTAATGATATAGCAGTCCCAGGTGTCGGCTGGTATGACACCAAGGAGAGAAGAAGGTTGGAAATGAAAGGAGAGGGGTTGGCCGATGAGTTAATATTCGAACAGGTCAAGAAATGGGTGTCAAGTAGGGAAGGGCTCATCATCTCATGGCCAAAAATGAAAGCGTTCAGGGCGTCCGACCATAAGTAGCATTGGCTCGTTTATATACGGCCCGGCAAGGGAGAGACCGATGCAGTGGCCGATGTCAATATCATCCCAAAGGGGACGGTAGACGACCAATACCCTAAGGTACTAGTCACACCAACCAGGGATGGGGGAAGGAGAATATTCAAAACCATAGCCCCAATCGGAGGAGCGCACGGGGGGAACACTTAAAGGGAATCCTATGGGTCTCGGTGTTTATAAAATCAGTGGGATCCGGGTTGCCCAAAGGACCTAGAAAAAAAACTAGAAGGGTGAGTGAATATAGGGATGTTGCAGATTCTACGAAAAATGGAGAAAATACGCCATAAGGAAAATGAACGCAAGAAAAGTCGAAGAAACAAAAGAGATAAAATGTTAGGAGCTTAACTCAGGAATTTCACGAATACTGGCCATCTTGCAGTAGCCGAAGTGTGGGGCGATGATGATCGTGAAGGACTACTGGAAGTCGATGGCAGTAAGTTCAAAGGAGGTGTAGTAAACAGAAGGCGTGAAGAAAAGGGAGTAAAAGAAGCTAGATATTTATAAACCAGGTTGATTCTTCGGCTACCATGCTAGACCAATCTTGGCGAAGAAAAAGAGAGAGAAATTACTCGAGGCTAAAACACGAAGAGATTTTAGAAGACGAAGAGTTTTGGCTGATAGTAATGAATGTGAAAGGATCGTTTGAAAAGGCTTGGTTGCAAGAAATAATGAATGATAGTTTTGAAGCATCAAAAGCCCTTTTATACTCCAAAACTGGAGGGCATGTGTTGATGGCAGGATTTGGTAAAGCCTAGGCCCACTAAATATGTCGCACGGTCAACCGAAGTCAAAGAGGTCCGGTCAAGGAAAATCAAGGAAGCCCGTCCATGCTTTTACAAGATGATCGGACACAGAAAAAGCCGATGGAGATAAGGTGTGAAAAGGAAGATGAAGATTATCTGAAATCGGTAAAGATAGAGTTCTTGGACGGTAAGTCTCCGGACTATAAATATGTATCCCTAGTTAGCTTAGAAAGACACATCTTTGTCAACCAACTACTCGGCGCATCGCCACCCTTGGATTCCAAGGTGTATTCTGGCGGGGTTTGGCACTCAGAGCTAGACTGCATTATTTCGATCTCCAGCGAAGAGGTGAGTCTCGCCACCCCCGACATCCATACCAATTAGATCAGTATCCTCACGGCTGCATTAGTTTGATATCTTGAGGTGAATATTGAAATAATATGGTTGTCGATTATTCTCAGTGTATTATCTAGGTCTAAGGCCACATTAGTTCAGTTTGATTTCTTATATTGATGTGATCTAGGTGTGATAGTTTGAGGCTTCATCGCTTAAGTCCCACATCTATTGATATTGTATCTTTTTCATGATGTATATTGTTCATATAAATAAAGCATGCCCGATTCTTTGATATATTATTAAGATCATCATGATTAGCTACTATCGTGGTTAGGTCTGATCTACTTATTGTGATGATTTTCATGATATAAACATGTTATCTGGCATGTTTTATTTATTTCTATCGGAGTACAAGCCGACGGGTTATCTTCAATTCCATGCTACATCTTATAAGTTATCAGAAAATCACTCATCGGCCTACGCGGTTAATTGTCCATCTTATCGGCCGATGGTACGCTTGCCCAATCGCTTCATCCCAGGTCATTGTCTGTTGGCGTAAAAGATTACGCTAACAGGTTTCAAGAGATTAGAAACTAACAAACAAAGCGTTTGTGGGAAAACTATTTCAAGCCTCCGGATTGGATAATAGCTCAGAACAGTTTGAAGATGTGTATTGAATAATCCAGTATTCGATCCCCATTACAGGGAAAAACGGGGGGTATTTATAGGCCCACACATTAAGGAAAAGACCTTTGTACCCCTATATTACAACCGACATAGTGGAAACTATTCGGTACCCTTGATAGGGCTAGAACGGTAAAAGACTAATCTACTGAGATAGAAGATAAATCTTCCATCCTAGCTGGCAAGAGGCTCTATGAAGAGAACAAGTTCGAAAATATACTTCGAACTAGAGTTTGCCTTCATCCTTCGAACTCGCTCCAAAACGCCCCCAGAGTTAGACATTGGAAGCCTTTGATTAAATCACCTGCCTTTGTCTTGTTGCAGCAATGACTCTGAGGATGAAGTATTTTCCCCCAATAGTAGCCCCTCGAATATGCTTCTCCGCTAGACCTGTGATGTTAGGAGAGCAGTATACTCAAGAAAAATAATCATGCGCAGAGGTTAATAGTTTTAATCAACCTTTGAAATATGCGGAGATTCGAAACTTCGAATCAACTTATATGGAAATTATGTTCGAACTATTTTAGAATTAACTTAAAAAGTCTGAAAGCTTTTTTAGGCTTAGAAGAAATAGTCGTTGGCTTTTTCTTTCAACGGAAATTACGTGATGCGTTAACTTCGCAAAAGGATAACGGTCAGGAATGCGAAACGGCAAACACAAATGGTAAAAAATCGTGGCCTGGGCTATAAATAGGGGATCCAGACCCTTCTCGAATACCCTTCTCACCGCTTTCGTGTAAACAAGCCCTAGCTTCCATCTTTTTCTTGAGCAATCCATGCAATTTCATGGCGAAGACAAGCTTCAAGGTCCCTGGAGTGGCTTCAGCCCTGGCCCGGCAGCAGGCCGCGGCAGCAGAAGCGGCAGCGACATTAGTGACGATGGCTCCGGCAGCGGCAGTAGCAGCGCCAATGGCGGCGCTAGAAAGAAATCCCCAACATGATGGTCCTCATGATCTCCTTCCAGTATCGTCGAAGTATGCGGACCAATCTTACCAGCTGGGACCATCAACCTGCAGGAGGGAGTCGCTCGCAGCGGCAATAGAAGGGAAGATTAGCTCGGAGATTGTGATCCGCAAACCTGGAAAAGAAGCTATCCCTTCGCCAAGGCCCGGAGAAGTGGTTGTCTTCGAAGCCTTTTTCGAAGCAGGATTAGGGCTTTCGGTGGTCGACTTCCTAGCTGAGGTACTGGATTTATTCCATGTTACTCTCCCCCAACTCTCTCCGAACGCGATAGCACGCCTTGCCATCTTCGAATGGGCATTGCGAGTCGAAGGCTGCGAAGGAAGAGCAGAGATCTTCGCAGCCCTGCACCGAGCTTCTTGTCAACCAAAGACCTTCGTAGGCCTCGAAGGTGAAAAATGGTGGTGGCCTTCGGGAGCATTAACTTCCGGCTTCGGGATGAATATGCTCTTGGGTTTCCAGCAAAGGTCATCAACGCCAGGTGGTATACAGATTGGATCCTCTAGTGGTTTTATGCCGAAGTTGGGGCAGGGAGCCGTCTGGCCAGACCTCTGCAAGACATAAACTTCCGAAGGGAAACCCTCGTTCACCCAGATCCAGGCCAACTCGAAGCTCGCCTTAGCCTACTTGAGCGAATTAGCCACCGCTTGAGTATGAGGGACCTAGCAGAATAGTTCCTCGGACTGCAGATTCCTTCTCTGATGGCCAACTGGCCTATCACCTTCGAGGAAGATCCGGAGGGCGGCCTCCGAAAGATCTCTTCGAACTCGAGCCCTGCAGGTAACTTCGAAAACAACATGTTTCATATATATTTATTTGAAGAAATAACTAATGTCAACTTATCTCTTAGCTTCTCTAGCTCCGATGACTTCGGAGCAAATTGTGCGAGCTTCGGAGAAGATTCCGGGAGTTCCAACTCCGGACGAGAAGGAATGGAGAAAGAAGCTAGTGGGTACTTGGGAACGGTTCAACCGAGTATGGGGTGTACTCGGACTTGTTCCCCCTCCTGTTATGGATTGGGTGCCTTCTGAACAAGGACCGAAGAAAAGGAAAGCGGAGGTTGGACCTCAGCCCCTGCCAAAACTCCATCAAAGAAGGTAGCCCAGAAACCAAGAATTGTGGCGCCTTCAAGTCCGGTGGCTTCGGTCTCTGAATCTTCGGAAGATGAAGGAAGAATCCTCGTCGACCTGATTGTTGTGGATGAAGACCAGGCAGGTGTAAACACTGGCGCCACTGCAAATGTACCAAATGTCCCAAGTAGCTCTAGGCAGGCTGGAACTTCGACTGCCCAGCCGGACTTGCTGCATGAAGGAGCCCCTATGACTGAAGGCGGAGTCGAAGTTGCTGATGAGCCAACTTCAATTCCGGACGAAGCGACGACTGCAGCTCCCGAAGAGGCTCCAACAGTCGAAGCTTCAGTCTTGAATTTTGACTCCGATGAAGACTTTGAGGTAGCTTTGACCCTCCAAGCAGCCCGATGCTCACCCATCGACAAGACTTCAGAGGTAAACTTCACATAATCTCTTTGTTCTTTTCCCTGCAAAAATATGCAATGTATACTACCTTTGCTTTAACAGGGTCCACTCCTATGGAAGAGGTTCGTCCCGAAGATACAGTTCCTGGAACCTCGACAACTCCAGGGCCAATTCCAAAAGTCACCCAAATGGGACCTGGAAAAGGTAAAGGCAAAATGGACCCCTTCCTTGCTCCGAGTTCAGGATTAACTCCGTCTGAATCAATAGACGGGGTCAATCTACGGAGGGGGCCAATCTGCTGAAGTTTCTGAGGATGCAGCCCAGTGCTCTGACCCCTCGCCGAACGAAGACGACCAGAGGGCTTTGTCTATGCTCCCTCTTCTAGCTCCTTTCTTGGAGCGAAGGACCGGACTTCGGACTTTACTCGAGCCTTTGGATCGAGCTAACCGCGAAGTCGAGGATACGGATTTGGTAGCCATCCTGAGCGAAGCTGAGGGTTCGGAGCTCAACTCCGCCATAGAGCGTGCAGCGTACCAGGTACGAATTATCTGCAAAACAAAATTAATCTCACCTACAAATAATTTCTCACCTTGCTTTTTCTTCTTTGCAGCAAATAGTCTTGGCCCGAGCTGCGGCTGTCTTGAACGAGCGTGGAAGCCTTCGCCTTCAAGAGGAAATCAGTGCTCTTCAGTGAAATCTTAACATCTCTGAAGGTCGAGTTTCCCACTTAGACGACATGGTTTTAGTGGAGCGGAGGGCCAGACAGAGCTTGGAAACTGCAAATAAAAAACTCGAAGCAGAACAAATTGTGCTTTGGGTAGAAATAGAAAAGATGCGGGCAGAGCATGCTACGGCGGGGGCTGAACTTGTCAAGCTCCAGGAAGAAAAGGCCAAAGCTGTGGAGGAGGCTAGCAACCTGCTTAGCCAGAAAAGTTCTCTAGCTATGGAGGCAGCTAGGCTCTCCGCTGTGGTGGATGAGTTGACTTTATCGAAGGACGCTTTACTTGAAGATAAGCTGAAATCAGAGAAGGTAGCTATGGAAGTCATGAACCAACTCCTAGGTGTTCTAGAGTACTTCGGTACTACTGGGACACTTCCTTCGGATGACAATGTCTCCCTACTGCGATGGCTAAAAATGATCCAAGGAGCTGGGAAGATGATGAAGACAGCAGGCATTCGGTATGGAGAGATCTCTGGCCAAGTGGCTGCTCTTGGAGTGCTTCGCTACTATGAAGATCTAGGATTATCGATAACGCCAAATTCAGGGGAGGCTCCAATTACCTTCGACGAAAACCATCTTCTCAATCCTTCTGTAGACATGGCTGCAGCTTGGCAAGCCTTTCAAGCTTCATGGAGAGCCGAAGGTCGCACTGCGATCAAGGCTTGGATTGATGAAGGGCAACGCCAGAATCAAGCTCGGTCGCAAGCCTCGAGCAGCCAACCTCCACCGAACCCGTAGGTCTAACTTCATTCTAGGATCCAACTATGTAAAAAATCACTCTTTAATACATTATGAATGAAAATTTACTTATCATGTTTTTAGGCTTCTCAACCTCATATGGATGATGTCGAAGTGTTAAACATTACCAAAGAACTCCGCCTGCTATGAGCTACCTTCGATCTTTTAAAACTTCATAAACGATCTCGATTTTTAATTCCTCGAGATAGCTCCGGTGCAATTGCGCCCGAAATGTGTAAAGATATACTATCTTATATTAAGGAGGAAGAAAAAGAGGTTAACTTAGAAACATCATCTTCTGAATACATTGCATGGTATGAGGATGAAGGTATTGTTGAAGACCAAGGGGAAAAACCTGAATAACTTCAAAGATGGGAAAGGAGCCCCGAACGACTTTGAACTTGGGCTGAACTTCGACAAGAACAGAAAGATTTTAGAGCTTCGAAGGGAGGTAGGAGAGTTAAACGCAAAGTTATTAAAACTCCCGGCTCTGAAACTAGTTGTTCCAACCTTAGTAGTAGCTCTAGAGATCGAAGGGGTCTTCGATTCCTTCTCGGCATAGACACCAATTTTTCGTGATGTAATTGTAATTTGTTCGAATGATAAATATCGGTTTTTTTAAAATTGTCTCCCAACTTCCCAGCCCCTCTTTGGGCGTAAGCAACTTCGCGTTATACTCGAAGATGGTTAGGCGCAAAGGAAAATTAGGGGTACAATTTTGGGGGTTCAGAGCCCCTCTTTGACTTGAAGATTATTTAAAATCTTTAAAATGTTTTTGACTACTTGGAGTCTGAAAACTGGTAACAAAGTACCTTTTGATTGGAAAGAAGTCTCTTCGGACAACTTATTTTGACACTTTTAGTATCTCAAACGATTGGTCACTTTGGACTCTTTTTACAGATATTCGAAGCTTATCAGCTCAAACTCTGTTTGTTTTGGCCTCCTTCGGCTCTTTTTGCGAATGCTATCAAACCGGTGGTTTGAAATTCGCAGTGGTCTCCTTGGACTCTTTTTACGGATGCTTTCAAGCCGAAGCTTGGAATCCGCATTATTTGGTCTCCATCGACTCTTTTTACGGATCCTTTCAAGCCGGTGGCTTGGAATCCGTTTTTCAGTGACTTCCCACCTCGTCGGAAGCTTCGAACCAGTGGTTCGAAGTCCAAAAAATTGGTTCAAATTAATGACACTTCCCTCCCAGCCAACTTCGTTCTTCCAGTGCGTCCACTAGAAGTAGGAAGTGTTTGAGAGGTAGGCATTATCTGAACCATGAACTTTATTAATTCAGAATGTGTTTACAAATGATTACAAGGAGCCCTTATGCGAAATATCGATTTAAGTGCTTCGCATGCCATGTATGCGTTAACTCTTCACCTTCTAAAGTAGCTAACTTAAAAGAAACAGGACGCCTTGAACGGACAATTATGTATGGACCTTCCCACTTATTTCCTAATTTTCCTGGTGCTATAATACTTCGCAAAACAAGATGACCCGGCTTAAGCTCATTAATCTTGACTTTCGGGTCGAACCAAGTCTTCGTCTGCTGCTGATACTTTGTCAAATTGGCGATAGCTCGAAGTCTTGTCTCTTTTGTTAAATCTAGCGAAGTTTGTCTTTCTACTTCAATTTCCGGTTCGGTGCTGCGAAGGGACCCTCCTTTGAGCTCTGTTGGTGTCATAGCTTCATCTCCAAATAATAGTCTGAAAGGGGAGAAACCCGTGGACCTCGTTTGAGTGGTCCGAATGGACCATAAAATCTTCGGAAGCTCTTCGGTCCACAATCCTTTTGCCAATCCTACTATTCTTCGATTTAGCCCTGACAAAATATTACCATTGGCTCTTTCCACAGCTCCGTTAGACTGAGGATGTCGCACTGCAGAAAAACATAATTGGATGCCTAAATCTTCACAAAATTTCTTGAAAGGTTCTGCATTGAATTGTGTTCCATTGTCAACTATGAGTTGTCTAGGCACTCCGAACCGGCAAATGATATTTTTTCCAGAAAAATTTTTGTACATTGTTCGAAAGTGATAGCTGTTAGGGGCTCTTCTTCGACCCACTTAGAAAAATACTCAATTGCTACAACTGCGAATTTCAAATTTCCTTTCCCTACTGGGAAGGGACCAATCAGATCCATGCCCCATCTGGCCATGGGCCATACTGGAGCAATAACTTGAAGAGTTGTTGGTGGGCGATGACTTCTTCGTCCAATCCACTGACATCCTTGGCAGGTGCGGACTAGGCTCTCCGCATCAGCTACTATTGTAGGCCAATAAAGCCCCTGGCGAAGTGTTTTTCCTGCCAAAGCTCGAGGGGCCAGATGGCTACCGCAAAGTCCTTCATAAATTTCTCGAAGAATTTCTTGACCTTCGGCTTGAGATATACATCGGAGCAGAGGGGAACATACTCCGGCCTTGTACAAATACCGTTGATTATGTGATAATTCCGAATTCTAAGTTTTAACCTTGAAAGTTGTGGCCCTTCAGACAAACTTGTTTCTCCTTGCATCAATTCCATAATTGACTTCTCTAATCTGTACTTGGAATGCAAAGGATTTTCGCGAAGGAATTTGTGGCACCGAAGGTGTATTGAGTTCTTCATAAAAAGCCTCTTCTCGTATGTCCATAGCTCCGCGGCAGCTTTTGCTAAGATATCAGCTTGCCATTTTCTGCTCTGGGTATACTCTGAACGGAAATCCCTTTAAATGTTGCTTCAATCTTACGGATTTCTTCCAGTATTTT
>JAAALK010000080.1:1151675-1203966 GCA_019279435.1 Zizania palustris | reverse complement strand
CATGTGATCGGCCAGACGTCTGATAGCCCGAATTAGCCCAATTGAGCGAGCGCGTCATCGGTCGATGGAGAAAAAATAGGACGTGCATGTAGGCCGATGAGCACCCTTCGACGGTGAACATGATATGGAGATGAATTGAAGATAACCTAGCAGCTTGTACTCTGATATAAATAAATAAAGTTTGCCAGATAATAGATATATATCATGGAAATCATCACAATAACTAGATCGGACATAACCGAGACAGTAGCTAGTCATGATGATCTGAACAATATATCAACGAATAGGGCAAACTTTATGTAGATGAACATTATACGCCATGAAAAGATACAACAACAAGATATCTCGGACTTAACCGATGAGAACAATCGAGATACACTGAGAGACCAAACCCAACTGATGCAGCCTTAGACCTAGACAAATACACTTAGAACAACCGGCGACTGTGTTGTTTCACCATTCTCCTCAAGAGATTGTACTAAACTGATGTAGCCGTGAGGATACTAACCTAGTTGGCACGGTGTTGACACGAAAACGTGCCCCTACACTTGGGTCGGTTCAATGATCCAAAAATGTGTGAATACTTAGGGATAAACCTAAGCGTAACACAGCACTAACATCGTGTTTCGACTACCCTTAACAGTGGTAAGGGGGTGGAGTTGCCAGGTAATCAGATTGCATAAAAATAATCCAAGTAGCTTTAATATATAGATAAAATAACCCAGTCGGCCGAACGATGCCAAATTGGTTCGAAGTATAACGTGTGAAGGGTCACCGAAGGGAGGCCTTCGGCGTCTGGTGTGAAGTATGCGTGAAGGTAATCTTCAGCATTCAGATCGATATGACCGAAGATAGGCTCTGAACAGATCATAACGCGAAATCGCCTCCGAACGATAAGGTTCGGCGCAAAGCCTCTAGCGTGATGAGGTCCGATGCAGAGTGTTCTGGCGCGACGAGGTCTGATACGGAGCGTTTCGGCGTGACTCCAGCATGAAGTAACTCTGATGTGAAGTGGATCTGGTACACAGAATTTGACTAGACCGACAACGGCGTGATGGATCCGGCATGGACAGACGAAGCGAATATCCGCCGAAGGGTGCTCCGGCAGCCTCTGAAACTAGATTCCTAGCTCCGGAAAACACCTCCCTGGGGTCAGATTGAAGCGAAAACCCTTGGTGAAGGAGCTCCGAACGTAAACTCTGCAAAACACACATATCAAGTGTCAATTCGGCCCGGAGACCGAATTACCAAGTATAGCAGTGGAAAATAGACAAAATGAAGGGTAGCAATCTGTTACGTAGATTACGTATGGTTCACAAGTGAGCCAACAAGGTGATAGCAATCTGTTACGTAGATTAACGGATGATTCACAATCGAATCAACAAGGCTTACCAAGATTTCGGCGTGGGCAACGGAGGGATTCCAGTGCAAACCCATGAAGATGGACTAGTCTAGTTGCAGAAAAGTAGATGAAAGTAAAGGTACGATTCAAAACTAGGGTTTTGAGTATTGATCTGTGTCGTGTGATTTGAATCGGCCTCACCCCTATATTATAGGGGCTAGACTTGATGTGTCAGCTCTATCTCTAAGCCTAATCTGACTAGAGTTCGGCTAAAAACGGTTAAGATTTGATTAGAGATCAAAACAAGCCAAAATCTATTAATCAGATACGGACCATGGCCTCCCGGAGTGGACCTCTGGCCAGCTACCAAAGCAGGCCCGACAGGCCAAAGCCTACCTGTGAGATAGGCCCAGTGAAGGGGCAGCCGAAGGCCTATGCAAATGGGCCTTTGGCACTTCAGAGCTTCGGCCTGTGCCGGAAATTGCATATTTTTGACCCAAAATTACCAAAATTGATATTTTGAAAAATTTTACCATTAATGCCATTTTTTGCTATCAACACACGAAAGTCGGGGTGGGAGGACTCACCTCTTCACCGAAGATCAAACTTATGTAGCCCAGCTCCAAGACCTCAAGTCTCGCCGGATAACCTTGGGGCACAAGGATGGCGATGCGTCGATTGTAGATTGAACGAGAGTTAAAATAATCCTATCATAAGGGATACATATTTATAGTCCGTAGACTTGCCATCCAAGTAACCTATCATCTGATCTCTGATGAATCTGTAACCTCCTACCGCTCTTATCTCCATCGGCCCCCTTCCGATTATGCAATTTGTTGCGGACAGGCTTCTTTGACTTTCTTTGACCGGATCTTCCTTGACCTTTTGTTGACCATGCGGCAACTCGTAGTAGGCTCCTGGGCCTTACCAAATCTTGGCATCATCACCAGGTCAATCGAGGTCGAGATTGCGGAGATAGAGGCCAACGACTGGAGGTATGATATTATTAATTATTTGAAGGACCCTTCGATATTAGTGCCAAGAAATCTCTGGTATCAGGCAACAAGATATGTCATGCTCAGTGACGATTTATACTGTCGAACGACTGGCAGGGTCCTCCTCAGATGCATAGGCGCTAAAGAAGCCAAAGTGGTGATGTTCGAGGTTCATGACGGTATATGCGGGACACACCAGTCGGCCTAGAAAATGAAATGGCTATTACGGAGGGTAGTTTACTTTGGCCAACTATGGTGGTGGACTGCATAACATATTCCAAGGGGTGTCAAGACTGCCAAAAATTTGGGGCCATCCAGAGGGCTCCTGCATCGGCGATGAACCCAATAATCAAACCTTGGCCCTTCAGGGGGTGGGGCATCGATATGATCGGTCAAATCTACCCAACATCAAGCAGAGGACACAAATTCATAATAGCATCCACAGACAATTTCACAAAATGGGTAGAGGTCATTCCACTCAAGAAAGTTATGCTGTCGGTGCTATCGAGTTTGTTGGCATAAAAGATTACGCTAACAGGTTTCTGTAGAAGAGAAACTAACAAACGGAGTGTTTGCGAAGAGAACTGTTCTAAGCCTCTGAAAGGATAATAACTTAGAATAGTTCGAATGTGTGTATTGAATAACTTGTATTCGGTCCGTATTACAGGGTGAAATGGGGGGTATTTATAGGCCCAAACATTAAGGAAAAGACCTATTTACCCCTCTATTTCAACCGACATAGTGGAAACTATTCGGTTCCCTTAATAGGGCTAAAATGGTAAACGACTAATCTAATGAGAAAGAAGATAAGTCTTCCATCTTAGCTGGCAAAAAGATCTTGGAGGGCCTTAGTTCGAAGATGTACTCCGAACCAATGCCTATCTTCGTACTTCGAACTTGGTTCCGGGTATCTTCGAAGATGATCGTCTGGGAACCTTCGAATCCGCTGTCTGCCTTTATGTTGCTTCGGCAATAACCCCGAAGATGAGATATTTTCCCCCAACAGAGTTTATCAAGGAACACATAATATACCGGTTCGAGATCCCACAGACCATAACCACAGATTAGGGGACAATTTTGTATCAGAGGAGTTCAGTAGTTCACAATTGGTATGGGGATTAAACTTTTAAATTCGTCACCATATTACACACAGGTTAACGGGCAAGCAGAAGCATCCAATAAAAGTTTGATCAAGCTGATAAAGCGCAAGATCAACGAGCAGCTGAGGCGCTGGCATCAGTTCCTATCAGAGGCACTTTGGGCTTATCGGATGGCATGACATGGATCGACCCAAGTGCCGCCGTATCAACTAGTGTACAACCATGAGGCCATACTACCTTGGGAGAATAATATTGGGTCAAGGAGGATTGCGTTACAAGATCAGCTTACAGTCGATGACTATTATAACCTAATGACAAATGGTCTAGATGACTTGGCGCAAGTCCGATTAAAATCTCTCGAGAAGATTGAAGAAAAACAGCAGGGATCACTAGGTTTTACAATAAAAAGGTGATACCAAAATCATTGGAATAAGGAGAGCTCGTATGGAAACTTATCCTACCGACTGGATCTAAAGATAATTGGTTCAGTAAGTGGTCTCCCAATTAGGAAGGGCGTTTAGGGTACATCGAGTGGTGCCTGGCAATGCTTACTTGCTCGAAGGACTGCATGGAGAAGTGTTTGGGAAGGCGTTAAATGGAAAATACCCGAAGAAATACTTCCCGAGCATATGGATAAACGCCTAAACACATTCGCACGGAATAGTCGATACTATTTGTATCGGCCGATGTTGGAGCATCATATGTTAGGAAGGAAACACAATCCAAGACCACATCATGCAAAGCATATACATTTGGTTTTTCAGATTACAAGCAAAAACATGACAAACAACTGACTGGAAGGCTCCTTTCAACCCTATATCCAAGACAACCCTTCTCGCCAGTGGACGATCGGAGCTCCTCGGCATGGGCGGCAGTTTAGAACCGCCTTCCGTTCACCCACGCCGTTGGAGTGGGGGCACCAGCGCCCAAGTTTGGGATGGCCGATACCAGCCCATACTGTATCGGCTGGCCGTTGAAGCTCACCAGGGGGAATCACGATAGCCGTCCTGTGGAAATGAGTTTAATCAGAAAACAACATGGAATAAGCAGAAGAGGGAAGTCAAAATACACTACCTCGGGGTCTGCATCCACGACGTCCTAATAGAGCTCTCTATCCGGTAGATCAATGAGTGGTTGAAGACGTGTTGCTTCACCTCGCTCCACCATTGGCGGAAGGCCACGGAGGTCACCCAACATGTCGTCCAAGATGCAAGGTCCCAGTGGGGATCCCATCGGCCATCCGCAAAAGATGACGCCATTCCCAGGGGTTTGTGACTCACCCACGAGCCTGAATCTATCTAACAAAGAAAAGATGGGGTGGGAGTTGGCTAAAGCCTAGTTGGCGGGAGAGGACTGATGGGTGGTAGAATTCATAGGAAGTCTGATGAGGGGGCTCGTTGGTGAAGTCGATGGGGAGCAGGCAAGGAGAAGTGGCGGCCAGGAATATGTTGAACGACGCATCGTTTCGAGATACATCTGGGAAAACCAGCCGGTTGGGGAGCATGTACTCCAAGTAAAAGCCAAAGGGGAACCATATGGTCTGATTCGAGAATCCAAGATAGATGATCTTAAAGAAAGTAGCTAAAGTCGCAAAAGAAAAAGGGATAGTAGGAGGAGACATGGCCGCCTCGACTAAAGAAGAACAAAAACGGTGTGTGGGGATAGCCGATTCGGAGAAATCGGTAGAAAAAAGAGATTGGTTGAAAGGGGCTCTTCCAATAGCATCGACGATATATACATTAAGCCAAAGCTGAAGAAACCACCAAGGGCCTTTGAGACAGATGACGACATTACCGGTTGATATGTCGGCCGATACAAGATGAAGGAGATGATAAATTGCTCCTAGGAGGTAGTGGTCGGGCGGGACCCGCACGTGAGCCACGAGTTACTCGGCCAGGAAGCGAAATTGGAAGGTTGGGGCCAAAGTTGGTATGCAGAAGATGAATTCTTCCAACCAGAGGTTTAAGAAAGCAATATGTTCAACAATATCCATGGGGCCAACTTTCTTGTTGTGCCTAATGATATAGCAGTCCCAGGTGTCAGCTGGTATGACACCAAGGAGAGAAGAAGGTTGGAAATGAAAGGAGAAGGGGTTGGCCGATGAGTTAATATTCGAACAGGTCAAGAAATGGGCGTCAAGTAGGGAAGGGCTCATCATCTCATGGCCAAAAATGAAAGCGTTCAGTGCGTCCGAGCATAATTAGCAGGGCACGGCTAGCATCGGCTCTTTTATATATGGCCCGGCAAGGGAGAGGCCGATGCAGTGGTCGATGTCAATATCATCCCAAAGGGGATGGTAGACGACCAATACCCTAAGGTACTAGTCATGCCAACCAGGGATGGGGGAAGGAGAATATTCAAAACCACAGCCCCAATCGGAGGAGCGCATGGGGGGAACACTTAAAGGGAATCCTATGGGTCTCGATGTTTATAAAATCAGTGGGATCTGGGTTGCCCAAAGGACCTAGAAAAAACTAGAAGGGTGAGTGAATATAGGGATGTTGCAGATTCTACGAAAAATGGAGAAAATACGCCATAAGGAAAATCAACCCAAGAAAAGTCGAAGAAACAAAAGAGATAAAATGTTAGGAGCTTAACTCAGGAATTACACGAATACTGGCCATCTTGCAGTAGCCGAAGTGTGGGGCGATGATGATCGTGAAGGACTACTGGAAGTCGATGGCAGTAAGTTCAAAGGAGGTGTAGTAAACAGAAGGCGTGAAGAAAAGGGAGTAAAAGAAGTTGGATATTTATAAACCAGGTTGATTCTTCGGCTACCATGCTAGACCAATCCTGGCGAAGAAAAAGAGAGAGAAATTACTCGGGGCTAAAACACGAAGAGATTTTAGAAGACGAAGATTTTTGGCTGACAGTAATGAATGTGAAAGGATCATGTGAAAAGGCTTGGTTGCAGGAAATAATGAATGATAGTTTTGAAGCATCAAAAGCCCTTTTATACTCCAAAACTGGAGGGCATGTGTTGATGCCAGGATTTGGTAAAGCCTAGGCCCACTAAATATGCCGCACGGCCAACCGAAGTCAAAGAGGTCTGGTCAAGGAAAATCAAGGAAGCCCGTCCATGCTTTTACAAGATGATCGGACACAGAAAAAGCCGATGGAGATAAGGTGTGAAAAGGAAGATGAAGATTATCTGAAATCGGTAAAGATAGAGTTCTTGGACGGTAAGTCTCCGGATTATAAATATGTATCCCTAGTTAGCTTAGAAAGACACATCTTTGTCAACCAACTACTCGGCGCATCGCCACCCTTGGATTCCAAGGTGTATTTGGCGGGGTTCGGCACTCAGAGCTAGACTGCATTGTTTCGATCTCCGGCGAAGAGGTGAGTCCCGCCAACCCCGACATCCATACCAATTAGATCAGTATCCTCACGGCTGCATTAGTTTGATCTCTTGAGGTGAATATTGAAATAATACGGTCGTCGATTATTCTCGGTGTATTAGCTAGGTCTAATGCCGCATCAGTTCAGTTTGATTTCTTATATTGATGTGATCTAGGTGTGATAGTTTGAGGCTTCATCGCTTAAGTCCCACATCTATTGATATTGTATCTTTTTCATGATGTATATTGTTCATATAAATAAAGCATGCCTAATTCTTTGATATATTATTAAGATCATCATGATTAGTTACTGTCGTGGTTAGGTCTGATCTAGTTATTGTGATGATTTTCATGATATAAACATGTTATCTGGCACGTTTTATTTATTTCTATCGGAGTATAAGCCGACGGGTTATCTTCAATTCCATGCTACATCTTATAAGTTATCGGAAAATCACTCATCGGCCTACGCGGTTAATTGTCCATCTTATCGGTCGATGGTACGCTCACCCAATCGCTTCATCCCAGGTCATCAGCCTTATGACCGATCAACATGATATTCCAAGAATATCCCATCCTTGTCTTGGTCATCGGCTCAATAGCCGATAGGCCATGCTACTAATGCCATATTTTATGTTCCCTTATCAGTTGCAAGGTCAAACTGATCGACATGCCTTGAACCCTTTTTCTAAGAACGTATGACCTGCACTGGAGTGAAGCAGATCTCCTAGGCCACACGTGTGTCAAAGTGTGACAAAAAAACGCACCAACACTACGATATGACGCTGAATTGAAGATAACTTGTCGGCTTTTACTCCGACAGAAATAAATAAAATATACCAAATAACATGTCTATATCATGAAAATCATCACGATAACTAGATTGGACCTAACCAAGACAGTAGCTAGTCACAATGATCTTAATAATAAATCAAAGTATTAGACATGCTTTATTTAGATGAACGGTATACAACATGAAAGATACACAAAAGCAAGAGATGTCGGACCTAACCGATGAAGTCTCAAACTATCACACCTAGATCACATCAATCTAAGAGATCAATCTGATGCAACCGTAGACCTAACCAATACACCGAGGACAACCGACGACTGTACTGTTTCTATGTTCACCTGAAGAGATCAAATTGATGCAGCCGTGAGGATACTAACCTAGTTGATACGGTCATCAGGGTGGTAGGACTCACCTCTTCGCCGGAGATCGGAATGATGCAGCCTAGCTCTGAGTGCCAAATCCCATCGGGATTAACCTTGGAAGCCAAGGGTGGCGATGCACCGAGTAGTTGTCTGATAGAGTTATGTGTTTCTAAGCTAACTAGGGGTACATATTTATAGTCTAGAGACTTGCCGTCAAAGCACTCTATCTTAACCAATTCTGGATTTATCTTTATCTTTTCTTCATCTTTATCTTCGTCGGCTTCTCTACATCCGGTTATATTGTAACAGCATGGACGGGCTTCATTGACCATCTTTGACCAGATCCTCTTAGACTTCTGTTGACCCTGTGGCATAGTTAGTGGGCCTGGGCTTTACTAAATTTTGGCATCAATAGCAACCTTACATGCCAAGGCACAAGCTGACTAGGCCCGATCGAAGCTAGGCCCTAATGCCTCGAGCCACCTATAGACCGACAATAGGGAAAGAAAGGGTCCTTCCACCACCTTCCTCGTGACCACATGTGAATACCAACGGTGTGCTTTAGCGGTGGCAACGAAAGGAAAGGAATATGGGTGGAAGCGTCTAGGCGGTTAGGGTTCCACCCGAGTTGCCCTCCTCAATGGAAATATAGTTTACACCTTTAGCTTCTACAACAAGTCATATGTAACCTAGGGTTTTGATAAGAAAATATAAAAATGACTAGGTGTTTACACCATAATTTGGACCAACGCACCATCGGCTTGATGAAGCAGCTAGGTAGGGAAGAGCTGATGGGCTATCGATAGAGGCTTAGGGTCTATTTGGTTCAGATTGTTGAACCAGCTTCCTGTCTCGGAAGCTGGAATCTGAACCAAACACCTCTTTTGGTCACCCAACTTTTCTAAAATCTGTAGATTCTCATAGTACAAATTTGAAAGCTGGTATAACCCAGATTTCACGGATTCTCAGTTCAACATTGAATGAATATTATCTACCATGCTATTAAAACATATCAGTTCATGTAAAATTTGAAAAATTAAAATTTTAATAAAATATATAATTTTAGTGTAATTTAAAAATATATAATTTTAATATAAACATTATAAAATTTTGTGATTAGAATGATTTACATGTAAAAGTACACATTAATAATATAACTAAACATCACGAACTACCAAAATATAAATCCACATTTATTTCAACCAAACAGCTTCTCAGCTTTTCTACAGCTCACAGCTCACAACAGTTTTTCTACAGCTCACAGCTCACAACTCATAACAGCTTTTTCAGAATCTACAGCTCAACCAAACACACATTTAATAAGCAAAGATGGACTATGGGCGGCGTGAGCTGATGCTTTTTGTTAGTTATCATTTAGTTAGCAAACAAATAAGTCAGCTAATATTATGTGTTCTCCATAGATAGCATGTCTAACTGACTATAAATATGTAAGTCTAGGTTCATTGTAAAGGAATTCATACAGCCAACCAATTAACCCTTCAGTGCATCGTCAACTTTAGGTATGTAGCATTAGGGCGATTCCTCACCAAAGTTAGGTTGCATCAATTATGTCTAATCTCTGACTTTGACGGGGATATCCTATTTGGTAAACTGATTAATGTGTTCATGGCTTTCTCGGTTGAGTCTGATATTGTGACCAGATTGAGTAGGTTTGATGGTTATTGGTTCATTGCATTGATTCACTTTCTCATATTATGTTTTATTGTTCGGATCTATACATTACCAATCATGATAGTTCAATACACTACCACACAAATGGTCTTTCGTAACGCAACCTTAGTGATGGGTAAAATACGTGTGTTAGTAATACACTTTTAGTGATGGGATGTTTCACACGTGTCAGTAATGCTGCATTATTAGTGACAGGTCACAATAGGACCCGTCACTAAAGAAGAGGCACCCCCATTAGTGATGGGCCATACTATGACTTATCACTAAAGATCACCCTATAGCGACGGATTATATTTCCACCTGACACTAAAGAGCGTCAATAAGATGTATATTAGTTAATCACCCGTCACCGATGACTCTCACTAATAAATAGGCAGGGCACCGAAGTAAATCATCACACTTTCATTTCGCGCAACCCTAACCCTAGACTCTCGCTGCCGCCATCACCTTTGTTCCTCACCTCTCTGTCGTCGTGCCCTTTGCACCTCTACACCTTAGTTGCATCCTCATCCTCGTAAGTTTTTTCATGCTTACTATTAAATTTTAATTTATAAAATCATTTATCTAAAATTTTCTTATTGAATTTGTGAATTAGGGATATGGCAAGAATCTCGGTAGGTTTATTCTTTGAGAGTTGATTATATGTATGTACAATAAATAACGTGATCATCAATAAGAAGTTAGTGGTAACTTATTTGCACATGTCGTTGGTTAACTAGATCATCTATACAGATAGCCTTCTCTAACTAGCTTTGCTTAAATTTTATTTTATAGTACTTTTCAAGGAAATATTGTGAAAATTATATCACACCTCACCTACACCACCAGACCACCGATATTCAGGTGGCAGCATAAGGGTCTAAGGCAGTCCAAATTATGATGCATAAAGCGACATATGGACGGTTCTATCTAACTACAAATTTTGGCCAATTTCTTCGCGATAACTCGTTAGAAGTTGGCACAGTATGCGCCTTCCATTTCAACATCAATAATGGTGCAATTTATGTTGGAATGTATGTGTTGTAAACCTGAAGTATGATATTGTAAACCTAGGGTATGATGTAATATTAGGTTATAAATCTTCTATGATGAATTATCTGTGTTCCATGATAAATTATTTGTGATGAGCTTTAGAATGTTGGATATGTTGGCTGCTAAATCCTGGCTCTGATTCAGGATGCAGCCTAAAATATATTTTTTTTAAATGACCATAATATTAGTGATGGGTAATAATAATTAACTGTCACTAAAGGATCCTTTAGTGATGGGTGAAATTACCACCCGTCATTAAAAAGTAATAGCAGGTAAGATGATAGGTTCATTTTAGTGATCGTGAATATTGTTACCCGTCACTAAAGGCCCTCTTATAAGACGGTAGCGGGTGAAGTCTAGCATTAGGGATGCATCATCACTAAAAGATCCTATAGTGACGAGTTTTATTTGTACCGGTCACTAAAGAGACCCCTGTCGTCACTAAGATGTACCACCTGTCACTGATGACTCTCACTTATAAATAAGAGAGGCACCGAAGTGAATCGGCATGCTTTCATTTCGCTCAACCCTAACCCTAACTCTCGTCATCATCGTCGACGTCGTCGTACTCCTCGCTGCTCTATCGTTGCTCCTGGCCTCCGCACCATCGGTCGTGTCACATGCACCATCGGTCATGCCACATGCACTATTGGTTGTGGCACCTGCACCGTCAGCACGCGTGACCGCTCTACTCGCCGCCACATTGGTTTCATCCTCCTCGTCCTTCTCCTAAGGTCCTCCTCCTCGTCCGAAATGTTATTTGTCTTGTCTAACTAGCTAACTTTGTCTTAATTTTATTGTTACAAGGTAACCAGATCTACTGCTTTAGTCAATTTCTTTGAGATAACGCACTCAAAGTTGGCATGGCCATTCACGGTGGTGCTCCTGCCCGGACGCTACCATGTACGTGGTGGTGCTCCTGAGGATACCTATGATGGTGCTCCTGCTACCCATGGTGCTTCTCCTCATGCTGCCCATGGTGCAAGCTGCCATAGTGATAGGACACTATCCAAGCTTTTGATATCACTATAAATTAGCTATTAGTTAGAAGTTAGTGAATGCTCTTATATATGGATCTTTGTTTTAGTCATGTTCTTCGAGATAACGAGTTAGAAGTTAATATATGTGATACTAATTTGGTAATGAATCTTTTGTGATGAATTGTATGTGATGTGCTTTGGATGTTACATATGTTGGCTGCCAAATCCTTGTGATTCAGGATGCAGCCTAAAAATTTATTATTATTTTTAAAATGACCATAATATTAGTGATAGGTGATAATAATCACTTGTTACTAAAGAATACCTTAGTGACGGGTGTCAATCGTCACCCGTCACTGAAGAACACATTAGTGACAGGTGATAACCGTCAACCGTCACCAAAGAGCCATAACATATGAGCCCATAGGAGTGTGATTGACCTTTTAGTGACGAGTATTTACCCGTCACTATTTATGTCACATTACTAACGTGAAAAGAGTGACAGGAGATTTGCCCGTCACTAATTATGGTTATCATCTGTCACTAAAGTGCTTTTCTATGATAGTGATAGATTATATTAGATCAGATCATATGTCAATCATTAATAGTATATTGTCTCGGTTAGGTCTGATTCATGGCGTTGACGAAGATGTGTGCGACTTGGTTTGGTTTGATCTATTGGTCCAACGTTCGTCGGAGTTTTAGCTGATGAGTTACTTGTTTTTCTATCGATCAGTTTAATCTTACTTGTAATTATCTTGGTAACATACTTTTATGTTGCATTGGTTTAATTCGATCTACAGAAATTGATACTTTATGGCATTAGTACTAGAGCCCATAAATAGGATTTATATGCTCTCCATGATGCATCATAGTCTCAATGCATGTTATCAAAGCCGATGCCGATAGGTCATCGCCGATAGTGTTAGAACATCTTACGTTGTCTTCTTGTCAATCATAAAGTTAAATTGATTGACATGCCTACTGACTCTACCGAGTTATTTAGAATATGTACTGGAGCTAAACAGATTCTTGTGAAGACGTAAAGATACATGTGATTTTTACGTCAACAGGGCAACCCCTCGCCTGTCATACTAAAAGGAGTATAGAGGAAAACACTTCACCTCATGTAAAATATACACACATATCTTATTTCTAGTTTACCACCTAAACCAACCTTTTATATCCAATTATTGTAAATATTGGTTTGTACTCCTATTGCTACGTCATGGAATCAATAAATTGACCGACATAAAGCACAAACCTCTGTCAAAATATTGGTCTTGAGTTGCTCATTTACACCTTAAAGCTAGTTGCCAAATGCACTGGGTAATGGAAATTATCATCCGGCAATGGTAGATCTCGCTAAAACGCAGAACTGTTTTTGCAAAGCAAGTGGTGATCTGCTCCATGTCATGTTTGCTTCTTTTGCACAGGTGTATGCTATTTGTATAACATTTACAAATCCCAAGCGTTCAAGCACTTTGTTGACAAATTAACGGTATACGCGCGTGGTGGAAAGAAAGAAATACCGGCTATATTTTTTTAAAATTAATTAGTTGGTTGAGGTTTAGCCGATCCGGAAAATTCTCTTTGTTTTGTTGTTGCACGGTGCATCCTCTCCTCGTGCTAGAGGGTTAGAGCCTATCTTGCAGAGTTCCACATGTTTAAAAGGTTACGTTTGAAATATTAAGTTTTCTCAAGTTCAAATTATAACTCTAGACGGTAAAACTTAATATTTAAAGAATTTACAAATGAACTTGAATACAAATCTATGAAATATTGTGAATTTGCATATTAGACTAGAATCTATTTGCTATAACTTTAGCTCTAAAAACCATGTTAGATATGGAGTTCATATAGTATAATAAAATGGTTTAAACATTTATTTTTTAATATAAAAATTAAATTGCTCTTCTAAATACTTTTAATTTATACACAACTCCAAATTAAAACTAAGACTTCTTAGATCTAAGTTTGATTAGTTTTAAAAAAATGAATTTGGAGTTTTGACAAACTGGATCTTACTTTGGTGGGCGTGGGAATTGTCCTCTTCTTCTGAGAGATTCGATGAGATTTTTTGTTCGATGTGATTGTTTGTTTGATCGATTTCAATTTCAGATTTCTTTTATCGTGTCTAGTTGTTCACTCTTCACTCGCTCGATTTTGGATTTCTCGCGTAATTCTGGCTCGCCAGTTATGATTTCTTGGTGAATTCTGGATGAATATGCTCCCGCGGCGCGGCGGTGGTGATATCAATCAATATCTTCCCCGATTCACCAACTGATGAATCTCTCCGAATTTTACTCCCGTTCAAACTCAATTTGGAAAATTTACCGCTGCGGCTGCGAGTTATAACGCCAAGATTCGCGCGGATAGGATAGCGTCGGATCGCGCCGACACGCGGGCGGATCTGAGCCGTGCGTTTTTTGCTCCAGGCAATCTCAGCCGTCCGTTTGCTCAGTGGCGCTGTTTCATCTGGGGAGTGGGGACCACGTACGCATCCTTTAACTTGGCAGCATCTTCTTCCTCACCAACCACCCAGCTTTCTCCTCCATTTGTGCGCATCTACCTCTCTGACTCTGTCTCTGCGAATCGGGAGCACAATTCTTGCAAATTCTTGTCGTTTCTACGTGGTTTTGCCTCGATCTGGCCGAGTTCTTGGTTGTCTAAATGCCCCTCTGGTCGATTGGTTCTTTAATTCTGCCACCCTTGCTGGTGGGTTTTACTTCTCTGATGGTTGTTTTGTTGGATCTTGAGCTGCTTCTTCGTTCGTTCGTCGACACAGGAGTTCTAGATTTGAGGGGCCGTGTGAAATTGTCTTCTTGATTTGTTTGTTCGGTCGATCTGTCGTATCTCGTGGTTCGGTTGCTTCTTTTCTTTGATTTGTGAAGCTTTTGTTTCGATTCTGGCGTGCCTGTGATGCGAGCTAGCAAATGGTGAATTCGATGAATGTGCTGGGTGCGCAGACATTGTGATATGCCTTCTTACGCAGTTCATCTGAGGCACGCAAAAATCGATTTTCCCCCTTCTGTACTTCAGTTCATCTGAAGCATGCAAGGATGGATTTTTCTTCCTCTGCCCGTCTTCTTTCTTGCTGCCCCCCAATCGAGCTATTCTGTTGGATTTGTTACCAGTTTTTGTCTTCCGGTGCTCTTACAAAGAATCAATTACCTGCATCTAGTTGGTGAATTTGTGATTGAATTTCACTTAGTTTCTGAAAAAGTGAACTCTGAAATTAAAGGATGGTTAGATTCGTTGCAAATTTTAATGGATTGAGAATGCTTAAAAAAGAGAGAATATGTAAATACACAGTAAATTTATCCATTAATCAGTCGTACAGACTTCACATCATGTCGTCGCATCACAAAGGATACAAAGCCTTTGTTCACTCAGAATTTGATTATAATCTTCAGGTGAACAAAGCACTAATTATCCGGTAGTCGTTAATTTTGATTGGACCAATGCTCTAGATCTAAGCACACCCGATGCTGTGCAAAATTTTGTTACCAGTTGGGCACCTCCTTTTGGTCATTATATGGATGTATATATCTTAGATGGGTCTCATCCGCAATCTTTTTGGATGCATACCTGCATAGCTGTTCAGTTCGAACACAAAATCGATATGAAGGTGTGTCTTGAATATATCAAACCTAAAAAAACAGACCATTCAATCATTGTAGTTTCTTGAAATTCCTTGCAATCAACTTGTAGAATATGGAGGGAGAGAGTCTGAAATGGTATTTGTTTGCATCTCATCAATTGATCAACAAGAGAGTGACGGAATGCGTACCTTCTACAAGCCTTTGGCCCTTGACAATTACAAACTTCTGCACCACGTAAAATTGCAAAACACATCTCAAAGGTTACAATCTGAAGAGTCGCAGCATGTGCTCATCCAGGAATTTAATTGCCAGTTAGAGTGTTAAACCCACACTCTTGCTGCTACTTCCGGTCTTGACAAGCAAGCAGAGGTGGGCGCAAGATTTATACTATTGGTATTCAAAATTCCAGATAATAAATTTTTTATGTGCATAACGAAAGATAAAAACAACAAATCATATAGTTTAATTTAGCATGTAGACCCATTTACCCATGTGAAAAAAATAACTGTCAGTATTCATCAATCCAATCATTAAGATTTCAACAAACAAATTTAAACGAGAATGAAACAGATTCCACAAAGAATGAAATAAATTCCATCACAGATTTTTAACATATTTCTTTTGTTTTCGGAGAAACGAATATGGAATCCTGGATCTATGGATCTAGACTCGGGACACTAGGCGGGGAAGCGACACTAGGAACCTGGCAACCGACGGGGGAGGAACGGGGGCCTGGTGCAGGGAGCCCGATGGGCGACGAGGGAGGTGCGGGGGCCTAGCACAGGGAGCCCTAGTGGTCGATAGCCTTCGACGAGTCGTGGAGATACTTGAGGATCCAAGTGAGGTCTATAAGACTAATAGACTATAACATTAATTATATTATACCATGACTTATTTTTAAAATAAAAGTATTAAATTAGTGGTAAGAGTAAGATGATTTAATTATCTGTTTCTTTATGTTTCATTGCAAACAAAAAATATGGGGGTCGGTAGTGGTAAGATTAAGATGATTTAATTATCTGTTTCTTTATGTTTCATTGCAAACAAAAAATATGGGGTGAGAGAGGCTTGAACCCTAGACCTCATGATCTCAGCAACTAAAATAAATATGCACTAGCCAACTAAGCCACCAATCCATCTTATTTGGTAATAATTTTTTTGATGTATATACATAACATACACTATATATATAATTTTTGTTACAAAAATAATGGGTATTCAATTGCATACCTTTGAATAGAAGTGGCCAGCCCCTGCAAGCAAGTGGCCTTTGATTGGCTGCAACTTAAGAGATGAGACATATGACATTTGCAAGCGATAGTCACCTACAGAGACACAACGTGTGACAGACCGTGAAAGGAAAAACCGCAGAATTAAATCAACACCTAGATCATGCATATACACTGACAGATAATGACATCAGATGGTATTTGCAATTATCATCGATTGTTCAAGAAAAAGAAACGGAAGACTAAACAAAAAATAAGTCTTCATAAATCTCTCACCTATAAACCATGTGTTTAACTCCTTAGTCTTTTAAATACCGTTACTTAACCTTCTAAGATAATTTAAACAAGCAATAAGGCTAGACAAGATTGTTTTTTTCTTTTTTTCTTCTGTCCTCATCTCCTTAATGTTAATATTACTGTTAAATCTTTTCATCTTTCCGAAAAGTAGAAGAAAGAAATATTGGTTGGTATGAGGCGACTGGTTGGTGTCTAATGTGTTACCGCTACTAGTTTTGCTAGATTTAGCATTGGATCTAAACATAAGGCTGAGAAAAAAATGTCTTTTTTGTTTTTTGACACAAAGATGGCTGAGAAAAACCACAACTACACTGTGTAGAGATTAACATTTCACTCATGTTGTAATCAAATGATCTACTCCTTATCATCAGCTCTTGTTTTCCTAGCCAAAGAGAGTGAGGAAGGGAGGAGACGCTAGAGTGAACAATAAGTCTAGGAGGCGTGTCTGTTAGTTTTTTATATATGTGTGACTAAATATGAAAATCTTATCTAACGTAGCATGTTAGCGGATGAAAACCACTTTATAAAAACCACCTTAAGAGGTTAAATAAATGATATTTAAAAGGTTAGGGGTTAAACCCACGATTTAAACAAAGAACGCTACTTTTGTATGACGCAGAGATACATTCTTGGTCACCATTCTAATGTTAGACCTCTTGTACCCCAAAGGCCTTCCGGATTTCAGCTATGACTCGGCTTGAAACATCAGGATCAAACATCCTCGGCAAATTTGAAGTCAGATCGACCTCGATTGACTTGGATCTTACAATTTGGTCCCTCTTTATCATGTATTCTCTCTCGCCTTCTTCCATTTTTGAAGTATGATCGGCACAAGTATCGAGCCAAATTTGAAGAAGCTCCTTAGCAGCTGTTGCTAGTTGACCACGCACTACCTCGTCCATGATACTCCCTCCTCCTTGTCCACAGTCAATGCTGACTAATATTGCTGTTGGTGAACAGGCACTGCGCACGAAGAGAGATTGTGATCTGTATGGACGTGCCTGAGGCAATTCTTCAATCTTTTCTCGCTGTTTGTCCAGCTGAGTATTTTCATAGTACTTCTCTAGGTATTCCGGGTGAAGTGCGAGGTCTTTCCGTGGGAGAAGGTCCAGAATCACCACAATCGAAGTTGGGTTACCTTGTATAAGTTCCATGAGGAAATGTGGAGCATCCGTCGATGCATTCAAAAATAGGAGAAGAGATGTGATGTCAATTGCACCATTTGGGACTTTGCAGTGAAGCGAGGACTGGAGCATAAAATCAATCTGCAGCCAAGAAAAGAATGCTTCAGCCGCATTTGTCATTCCTTGCAGAATAAGAAATTGCCCTACTAAGGGTTAGTGTTAGATTGGGTTGTAGATTTTGAAAAAACTGATACGAGCTATAAGTTATTAAAAACTTGATGTGAGCTATAGAAAACTAAGGAACTGTTTAGTTAAAATATCTATGGATTTATGTTTTAATAGTTCATGATGTTTGATTACATTATTAATATATAATTTTACATGTAAATTATTACAATCATGAAATTTTATGATATTTATACTAAAATTATATATTTTTTAATTACACTAAAATAATTTATTGTAATAAAATTTTATCTTTTAAAATTTTACTGATATGTTATAATAATATGTTATAATAGCATGGTACACAATTTTTTTAAAAAGTTGAACTTATAAGCTGCTGTGAAAGTTTACTATATAAAATGTCTAACTATTCCATAGATAAACAAAAAAGATTGTAGCAGCTACTATGGTGTTTCAAAATTTTATTCGGGAGCATTCAAGTGAAGACTTAGACTTTGCAAATTATGACTGTGATCCATATTATATCTCTACGATCCCAAAAAGGTGTAACAAGTATGCAATTTCTCAACAAGCATCTGATGAGTCAACCTCTGCAGCTAATATTGCAATTATGGATGTTTTCGTAATGAAGTAGCAACTGCTATTTCTCTTTATTGAAACTAATGTAATAACGTTGACATATTTTTTCTTTTTTATTATAGGATGCTTACACGATTCATATAAATATATATGTACTATAAATAAAGCCAAAAATCAATAACATGCCACGTATAAGCATATATTATATCAATGCACATTGAATCAAACAAAAGGTATAATAGACATCGTACCACCTAAATCACTTTTCATGAAAAGTATTTTATTCTCAAATCTGCTCTACGGTAAATCTACTCCACTACTGAATTTTAAAATAAAGCTAAAAATAATAAAGCTAAAAATAATGGAGTAGAGCCTCTCAAACATCATATTACGAAAAAGTTATAACCCGAAAACAGCCGATGACTAAGCGTTAGCTAGAATAATTTCAGTGTTGATTGGTCATATTAATCCCGATATTCGAATGCCACTAGTCATTTTAGCAACTGCAACTGCATCTTTGATTGGTGCGATTCTGTTTTTGACACGAAAAAATATAACTAGAACAGACCAAATGTTTCGTAATTCGCAGCACTAAAGGGTATTAATTTGTGCATTATTAATCTAAAGAAAAATCAGGATCTGCACCGAAGAGTTGGGTTAGATATTGGACTTATTGGATTCTCGATGCTTGCGAGTTCATCTTGATAGGACAACAACCAAATCGCACGATCTGACGAACAAAAGTGACAGAGGACGAGTACCGTCGATCCAGGAGAGCCGCGGCGCACGTCAAGCGAGCCGACGGCGTTCCCCGCGCCGTTGCGGAACTCGGCGACTTCGGCGGGCACGGCTGAGGGGAGCAACCGTGCGCCCAGGCGCGCCTCTGCATGGTACGCGAGCTTCCGCGCCACCTCCCGGTGCGCCAGCTCCGGCTCCGGCGCGCGCACGGCGCTCGACATTTTGCCCCTGAGCGGGGGTGCCGCGCGTGGGAGACAGAAGAGGCGACGGCTCCCTAGAAAGGAGATAGAGGACCGGAGGGAAGCCGGGGTGGTTGCCGGTGGCGAGCGGAGGTGGTGCTCTGGCCGGAGCATGGATCACGCGAGCTCTCGAGTCTTGACGAGCGGACGAGTGGGTGAGAAAGATGGGGTGAGGGGGTGAGTTGAGGAGAGAATTGGTCACGTGGACTTCATAGATTTGTCATTTTTAATACTGGTTTCATTTCATTGTTTTTTGATTTGTATGATATTTCTCTATTTTAATCTATTTTTATTTTTTCTTCATTTATAGGCACTAATAAATATCGTTTTTATCCCTTACGCCACCATTTGATGATGCAAGCACTTCTTGCTAATAATTTAACTACATTGTGCTCCATGCCTCATGCCTAAGCTTTAATATTTGAATATCAGGTGGATACATGCGGTGGAATTGACAAGACAAGGTGCTGTTGACAGCTTGAAGTTTGTGAAAGGATATTTAAAATTTATATCAAGCATTTCATTATGTTGTTCGGCGATACAACATATCGTCAAGCAAAACAAATTTAAACATTTGTTGTCGAACCTTCCGATCAATCTTTTGGCTTGGATTTCTCAAATATTGAATGATTGGGATCCTCCGATCGTTCTCACTGATCAAAGGGGCAATGGTCAAATTCCCACTATAATTGGCTTCCACGTTTTTCATTTGGACCTACCCCGAGTGCTAAACCATCCTGGCAACAATTGGTCGGACCGACCATGTTGGCCCGGTTCAACCAACTATTTCCAAACGCCTGGGACAGGTCGGTCTTGATGAGGACATCACTTCACATGATACACACATAGAACCTCCACCTACAATTCAATTACAAGGACCAATCACACGCGCCCGTGCCCGTCACTTGAACCATGAGGTTAATTCTTTCCTTAGCAACTATATTAATATTTGTTTGGATAGGATGCTACTGAATACTAGTGATATTTTGTTGCTTAGGAACATGGGAGATGGAATAGGAGAGTTGAAGTTGAAAACGGAGTCGCACGGATGATTTGAAATCAAGAATTCGCTGGTTCGGACTACATCAACCACCATGCACCAAAATGGGTGTAACTTCCTCATATGAAGTCCGATTGGTGCGTTCTTAGACTTTATGGAAATCTAAGGAGAAGACGGATCTTTTAGCAATTGTTTCACCTCATTTGGAGTCTCGAGTTGTCCTGTGTGACTGAAACAGTCATGCGTGACAAAATTGGGCCGAGTTGGACCTTGTACTGAGTTGGAGGCCGTGTTGGCCCATAGTCCGAGTCGTGTGCACCTCCTACAGGCTGCCCACGCCCCATATACTCACGATAGCCGTCATTAGTATTCAGGTTTTGCTTTGCTTGCATCTACACTCGTGTGTTTAGATCCCGCTCTTGCACCAGACCGATTGGCTGCTGCAACGGCGTTTGTTAAACCTCACTTCATCATAGTTCATCTGTGATTTGGCATTCGACTTGTGTTCTTCCTGTTCTTGCTTGTGTTCTTGGATTCTCTTGCAGGAACCAGCCTTCGTGGCGAGGTCAATCGCGCCCTGCGTGGTTGATAACCACCAGAGACGGTGGTGTAGTGATTGTAAGGTTTTGATCTGCTGGACCGGAGCCTTGGATCATCAACGTCGAGATTCTCCACCAATTCAAGTTATCCTTACCTAGCGGAAGATCGGGACCTATCCTCCTATTAGTTTGTATTAGAGCTTCAGGTTTCCCGTTAGGTAATCTCAATCTTCTTTTATTTTTACCTAGAGTCCAGAAAACCCTCACAAAAAAAATCCCCACCGAGAACCCCTTTGTGCCTTGCGGTTTTAATTTTAGTTTTTAGCTTTGTTGAGTTTGTGTTCTTGGTCGAGTCTTGTTGCTGGTTTAGTCATCCCTTTGTGTTGTTTGAGTAGTAGTTGATCTTGTGTCTCAAAAAAAATTCTCAAAAAAATTACCCCACCCGAAACCTCCCCTCCACAATCCTAGTCGGTTTCCACTTGGTTTCCTACTCGGTTTTCCACATCGAGTCCTTGTTAATTTCCATCTAGAGTTCCACTGGTCTCCATCTTGCCATTGTTCACATCCTTGCTTCCGCAGAGTCCCCTTGAGATCACACTTTGGAGTCCTAGTTGCAATCCAATCCGTTCCTACCTCTAAATGGCGAGTTGGGTTTTCACATATCCTCCGTGTGACCCCCCTTCGGTAAAACAGGCATAACTTTTCGCTCGTTTGTCAGAAAAATCTGAAATTTTTTGAGCAGCTTCTTGTCACAATTTGGAGCCGACCCAGACTCGACTTCGTCCTGTTTGGTTTCATCAGAATTGCCAAAAAAAAATCAGGAAGATAAAGAAAAAAATTAGTCAAAGTTTTTGCACGCCGTTTAGAGAACTTGTTGAATTTCTGTGAACCACATCCCACCTCAGTTGCAGGTGCCAATTTTTGTGGTTGCATCTCTTGTCATCCTTGTTAAAAAAACGAGAAGTAGAGAAGCAAAAGAGAATTGGTCCTGTCATTTACTACCTTGTTCTGCCTTCCACTTGAGTTTTGGGCACATAGTTTCCCTCTATTGCTTGAATTTCACCTTGGGAGCACTTAGACCAGCAACTTTGACGAGTACTAGGGAACACTTATTAAGCTTGGTTTAACTGTTATTACTATCGCTATTCCTTACTACTTACTTTGCCTTCCAAGCTACACCTTCTCTTGGTCAGGACAGGTTCACATCTTGCAATCGCCCACCACCCTCCACTTGGTTCTTCACCTGTAGGCCGGTTACCTCACTGCGGCGTGGTAAGAACACTTGCAAGCGTGGATAAGGCGCTTGACGGATTGCTTCCACCACACACCCACCACTCCACCTAGTTGCTTTCCATAAGGATTATTCTTTGTTGTTTGTCTTTTCACTAACATGGCAGATAACAACGGTACCCCTCCATACGATTTTAATGAGTGTGTCTCACGATGTGCTCTACTAGAGTCTCAGCGGCAGACCCAACACTCCATCGAACATCTCACGCGTACTGTGGCTAACCTAGTGGACTGGATGACTGCCCTAGAGACACGCTTGCCTGCTGCACAAGCCGACGATGACCATGTTGAGGAGGAAGAAGACCTATCCGATGCCGGGAACAATGGCATTGACCCTGACGAGGCTGCACGTCATCGCCTTCAGTTCAATCGTCAAGGTATGCGCGGCCACCACAACCGCCATCCACGAGGTAACAATGACAACCGCGGGAACAATGATCCCTACTCCAAGGTAAAATTTTCAGTACCTCATTTTGCTGGCACCTATGATCCATATGCATATTTAGATTGGGAGATGTCAGTCGAACAAAAAATTAATGCTCACATGGTTCCTGCTATCCACCGCGTGCGCTTAGCTACTAGTGACTTCACTGGATATGCTCTTCTTTGGTGGACTGAAATAGTTCAGGTTGGCAATGAACCACAAAATTGGGATATGTTAAAACGACAAATGCGTGGTATATGGGTTCCTCCTTCATATAAACGTGATTTGAGAAAAAAAATGCAACGCCTAAACCAAGGAAATAAATCGGTAGAGGAGTATTATGAGGAGCTGCAAATAGGTTGCATGCGTGCTGAAATTGAGGAGGACAATGAGGATAAAATGGCCCGTTTTTATGGTGGTTTAAGACGTGAAATTCAGGATATCGTTGATTATAAATAATACAATACTATCACTCGTCTTTTCCACCTTGCTATACTTGCAGAAAAATAATTGCAGGGTCGCCAACAACCACAACACAGCATGAGGACCAACATTGGTGGTGCCACTTCACGCTCAAGTGGGAAGCAGCAGCGACCACCACCACCTTCTCGACCGGTGGTTACATCAGCACCTTCTGCATCTACAGCCCAGGCTGAGAGCTCCAAAGCTGCAGCATCCAAGGCGCCATCCAAGCCCACCTTCTCGGTGGCCTCTACTGCACGTTCTACAGCGATCCAGTGTCACCGATGCAAAGGATTGGGCCACGTTCTGAAGGACTGCCCTAGTCAACGGGCTTATATTGCTACGGAAGATGGTGGCTATGTAAGTGTTAGTGATGTTGAAGATGAATATGCACTTGCTGCTAACATTGCAGGAGATTACGATGCTTCCGATGATGACACTGTTTTTGCACCGGACGCCTCTACCGGCCATGAAGCACTTATTGTACAGCGTGTTTTGAGCACTCACATGGAGCAGGACGACTGGGCACAACGGAACAATCTGTTTCAGACCTTCTTCATTGTCAATGACCGTTGTGTACGTGTCATCATCGACAGCGGTAGTTGCAACAATTTGGTGAGCCACGACATGGTAACTAAGCTTCAACTTCCCATACGTGCGCATCCACACCCTTACCACGTGCAATGGTTCAACAATAGCGGTAAGGTCAAGGTAACACAAACTGCTCACATCAGATTTTCCATTGGTACATACTCCGGAGTTGCTGATTTTGATGTAGTACCAATGCAAGCATGTTCTCTATTACTTGGTAGACCTTGGGAGTATGATACTGATGCTACACACCATGGTAGGAGCAATAAGTACACATTTATGTATAAAGGAAAGAAAGTTACTTTGCTTCCTATGACTCCTGCTGAAATTGTGAAATTTGAACAAGAAAAATATGCTAAGGACGCACAAACGAGCAAACAACCTTCTGAAAATCAGCAAGCAGCTAAAATGCTTTTGAGGCAACAGAAAGGTAAAGTTGCTTCTCCTTCTTCATCACAAGTTATTAATCTGAAAGGACATGTCATGCTTGCAACTAAAACTGACCTTGATGAAATTTGTGATGATACTCCCATGATATATGGCTTGATTTGCACGAACGTGATGTTTTCACTTGCGAACATTTCTAGCTCTGTTCCCGTTGCAGTCACTGACCTTTTGCAGGAGTTTAACGATGTTTTTCCTGCTGAGATACCACCCGGGCTGCCACCGATACGCGGCATCGAGCACCAAATTGATTTGATCCCAGGAGCGTCTCTTCCTAATCGTGCAGCGCACCGTACCAATCCGGAGGAGACAAAAGAAATTCAGCGCCAAGTACATGACCTTCTTGATCGTGGGTATATCCGTGAAAGCCTTAGTCCTTGTGCAGTACCCATTCTTTTGGTGCCTAAGAAAGATGGTAGTTGGCGCATGTGTGTTGATTGTCGTGCTATTAATAATATCACCATTCGATATCGACACCCTATTCCTAGATTAGATGACATGCTTGATGAGATTAGTGGTGCCATTATCTTTACTAAGATCGATCTCCTTAGTGGCTACCACCAAATTCGCATGAAACTAGGTGATGAATGGAAAACTGCTTTTAAAACAAAGTTTGGATTATATGAGTGGCTTGTCATGACTTTTGGACTTACTAATGCACCTAGTACCTTCATGCGCTTGATGAATGAAGTCCTACAACCCTTTATAGGACGCTTTGTGGTAGCATACTTTGATGATATCTTGATTTACAGCAAGTCTCCCACTGAACATGTTGAACACATACGTGCTGCTTTTCTGTTCTACGTGAGGCTAGATTATTTGGTAACCTTGAGAAGTGCACGTTTTGCACGGATCGAGTTGTGTTTCTTGGATATGTTGTCACTTCACAGGGCATTGAGGTTGACACGGCGAAGGTAGAAGCAATAAAAGTTGGCCACAACCTCAAACTATCACACATGTGCGTAGTTTTCTTGGTCTTGCAGGTTTCTACCGGCATTTTGTGAAAGATTTCAGCACCATAGCCGGTCCTTTGAATGAGTTGACCAAGAAGGGAGTTACTTTTACTTGGGGACCGGCATAAAAACAAGCTTTTGCCATACTCAAGGATCGCCTTACACATGCACATCTACTTCAGCTACCCGACTTCGGTAAGACTTTTGAGTTAGAATGTGATGCTAGTGGTTTTGGAATAGGAGGTGTGCTGCTACAAGGAGGTAAACCTGTGGCCTATTTTAGTGAGAAATTACATGGTCCACAGTTGAATTATTCTACCTATGATAAGGAGTTGTATGCCTTAGGGCGTGTGCTTGAAACTTGGCAACATTACCTTTTGCCTAAGGAGTTTATTATTCATTCGGATCATGAAGCATTGAAGCATATACGTAGTCAAGCAAATCTGAATAAATGACATGCTAAATGGGTAGAATTTATTGAGACTTTTCCATATATTATTAAGCATGAGAAAGGGAAAGATAATATTATTAAGCATAAGAATAATGGATATCTTTTTCGTGCTAACAAGTTATGTGTGCCGACTAGCTCTCTTCGCTTGTTGTTATTGCAGGAAGAACATGGTGGTGGTTTGATGGGTCATTTTGGATCAAAGAAAACTGAAGATGTGTTGTCCACACACTTCTATTGGCCTAGGATGAGACGAGATGTTGAGCGCTACGTGGCACGATGCACTACTTGCAATAAAGCTAAGTCCCGTCTAAACCCACATGGTCTTTATATGCCTCTGCCTGTTCCTAGTGTACCTTGGGAGGATATTTATATGGATTTTGTGTTAGGATTACCTAGAACTAAGAGGGGGAGGGATAGTATTTTGTTATGGTAGATCGGTTCTCTAAAATGGCGCATTTTATGCCTTGTCACAAGAGCGACGACGCTACCAATGTTGCTGATTTGTTTTTCAGAGAGGTCGTACGCTTGCATGGAGTTCCCAATACCATCATTTTAGATCGTGATGCTAAATTCTTAAGTCATTTTTGGAGAACGTTGTGGCATAAGTTGGGGACGAAGCTGTTGTTTTCTACTACTTGTCACCCACAAATGGATGGGAAAACGGAGGTCATCAACCGTACATTGTCCACCATGTTGAGGGCTGTTTTGAAGACCAACTTGAAGCTCTAGGAAGAGTGTCTACCTCATATTGAGTTTGCATATAATAGGTCAGTACACTCCACTACTAAGGTAAGTCCGTTTCAAGTGGTCTATGACTTTAATCCGCGTGCTCCTATTGATTTGCTACCATTGCCACCATCTGAAAAAAATGAATTTTGATGCTACTACACGTGCTGAATTATTGCTTAAGATGCATGAAACTACTAAAGCAAACATAGAGAAAATGAATGAGAAATATCGTGCTTATGATAGTAAGGGTAGAAAAGAGATAACATTTGATCCGGGTGATTTTGTTTGGTTGCACTTGCGCAAGGATCATTTTCCTAATTTGAGAAAGTATAAATTGATGCCCCGTGCTGATGGTCCTTTCTGTGTGCTTGAGAAGATAAATGATAATGCATATAAACTTGAGTTGCCTGCAACTTTTGGGGTTAGTCCCACATTTAACATTTCAGATTAAAGCCCTATTTGGGAGATGACGATGAGCTTGAGTCGAGGATGACTCCAATTCAAGAGGGAGAGGATGATGAGGACATCACTTCACATGATACACACATAGAGCCTCCACCTACAATTCAATTACAAAGACCAATCACACGCGCCCGTGCCCGTCGCTTGAACCATGAGGTTAATTCTTTCCTTAGCAACTATATTAATATTTGTTTGGATGGGATGCTACTGAATACTAGTGATATTTTGTTGCTTAGGAACATGGGAGATGAAATAGGAGAGTTGGAGTTGAAGACGGAGTCGCACGGATGATTTGAAGTCAAGAATTCGCTGGTTCGGACTACATCAACCACTATGCACCAAAATGGGGGTAACTTCCTGATATGAAGTCTGATTGGCACTTTCTTGGACTTTCTGGAAAGATAAGGAGAAGACGGATCTTTTGGCGTTGGTTTCACCTCATTTGGAGTCTCGAGTTGTCCTGTGTGACTGAAACAGTCCTGCATGACAAAATTGGGCCGAGTTGGACCTTGTACTGAGTTGGAGGTCGTGTTGGCCCATAGTTCGAGTCGTGTGCGCCTCCTACAGGCTGCCCACGCCCCATATACTCACGATAGACATCATTAGTGTTCAGGTTGTGCTTTGCTTGCATCTACACTCGTGTGTTTAGATCCCGCTCTTGCACCGGACCGATTGGCTGCTGCAACGGCGTTTGTTAAACCTCACTTCATCATAGTTCATCTGTGATTTGGAATTCGACTTGTGTTCTTCCTATTCTTGCTTGTGTTCTTGGATTCGCTTGCAGGAACCAGCCTTCGTGGCGAGGTCAATCGCGCCCTGCGTGGTTGATAACCAACGGAGACGGTGGTGTAGCGATTGTAAGATTTTGATCCACTGGACCGGAGCCTTGGATCATCAACGTCGAGATTCTCCACCAATCCAAGTTATCCTTACCTAGCGGAAGATCGGAACCTATCCTCCTATTAGGTTTGACCGTCCTGACGTGGTCAGTCAGACCGAGAACGCAAGGGCGGTCTCACCGTGCTTACAAAGCTGGTCAGACCGACATTAGTACTCTCGGGTGCTACATCGTCTTCAAGCATCAACTTTTCTCGTGTGCAGAATTTATCTTTCCTAATTTGATAGCCTGATGCTTGTTGAGCCAAGTCATTTGCAAGTGAGTTGGCCTCTCTAGATACATGAGTAATCTCAAAATCATTAAAGGTAGCAATTAGGTCTAAACACTTATCCAAGTAGCTATTTAGTAGACCGTTAAAACATTAATCAAGCTTGGCTACTTGTTGCACAACTAATAAAGAATCATCATATGCTTGAACATATTTCACACCCACGGAGTTTAACAACTCAAGACCTAGCAATAGGGCTTCATATTCGGCTTGATTATTAGTTGAATGAAATTTTAAACGGGTTGAGGTTTCAAAGTACATACCACTTGGTGATACGAGCACCACTCCAACACCTCAGCCATTTTTGCAAGTCGAACCATCAAAATAAAGTTTCCATGGTAATACTTCAATCAAAGCGACTTCATCGCCCCAATTGACATCTACATGGTGATGTACTATAAAATTAGCAATGACGTGGCCTTTCATAGCTCTCAACGGTTCATAAGCAAAATCATATTCAATTAACGCATATGCCCACTTGCCGATTCTACCACTTAGAGTCGGCTTTTGCAACATGTACTTTATGACATTCGTTTGGCAAGTGACAACACATGTGCTAGGGAGAAGATAGTGACGCAATTTGGTACACGCATAATAAAGGGATAAACACAAACACTCCACAAACACGTACCTTGTCTCGGCATCCAAAAGTCGATGACTCAAGAAGGTGATGATGTACTCTCTTCCTTCAATGTCTTGAGTCAACACGACTCCAATCACACTCTTCTCCGCAGCAATATAAAGCTGAAACGGAATCCCGGCCTTCGGCGCCCTTACTACTGGCGGCGTCGATAAGCACTCTTTGATTTTCTCAAAGGCGCGTTGCTGGCTTTCCCCCCAACTGAACTTGGCTTCATTTTTTAGCCAGAGTATTGGGACGAAAGCATCAATTTTGCCAGACAAGTTAGATATAAAGCGTCGCAAATAATTAACCTTTCCTAGCAGTTTCTGCACATTTTTCTTACATATCGGCGCTACACATCCTCTAATTTTCTCAAGCCTCTTAGGATCGATTTCAATGCCTCTTTCATGAATCATGAATGAACTTACCCGTCGGCACGCCAAAAGCACACTTGAGCGGGTTCATTTTTAAGCCATACTGGCGCATTCTTTCAAAAGCAACTCTTAAATCGGCGAGGTGGTTCTCCATAGCGTCCAATTTGACCACAACATCATCTATATAAACCTCTAACATAACTCCTAGCAAGTCATGAAAGATTAAGTTCATGTCACGTTGGTATGTGGCACTAGCATTCTTTAAACCAAACGTCATTACTACCCACTCAAACAAGCCGACAAAACTGGGGCAGCGAAAGGCCGTTCTAAAAACATCCTCTTCGGCCATAAAGATTTGATTATAACCAGTGTTGCCGTCAAGAAAACTTAGTACCTTGTGTCTCGAGGCATCGTTGATCAACATGTTGGCTATTGGCATGGGATACTCGTCTTTCGGAGTGGCTTTGTTCAAATCCCTAAAGTCGACGCAGATGCGGATCTTGCCACTCTCCTTCTTCTTGACAGGCACGATGTCAGCGACCCATTCCGCGTACCTGCATGGCCTAATAAAACCTACCACTAAAAGACGTTCAACCTCCTCTTTAACTCGGTCATAGATGGCCGAATTGAAGCGGCGCGGCGACTGCTTATAAGGCCTAAACCCAGGTTTGATGGGGAGTCGATGCTCAACAAGCTCTCGGCTTAATCCGGGCATCTCGCTATAGTCCCATGCGAAGCAATCAACATACGACCGAAGCAATTTTATTACTTTGGCCTTTACATCATTATTCAAATTCTAATTTACAAATGTCGGCCTCGGAACACTACCATCTCCTATGTCTACTTGTTCCAAAAGATCGGCCGACGAGAAGCCTTGACCTAGTTTTTCTATTTCGCTAAAATCTTCAATGGCTTCGGCAATACCGTCTTGAGAAGATCGATATTGCGCTACACGAGACTTTAGCCAATCAAGAGTAGCACTAGACATTCTACTATCTTAGACACAATCGAGCCACACCGGCCGGCTTCACAGAAATAGGAACGAACCTACCCTTTGATACGCTGACAAAATCATAATCTGAGAGATCTCGCCCCGACAAACTTTCTATCTCATCATGGGCGGTGTTACTGGACACATCGGCCAAGCTAACGTGGGTCGATGAGTTTGCGTGCACTATCACGACCTCGTCGCCATCCCATTGTATCAGGTGTTGGTGCAAGGTAGACGACACACATTGGTTTGCGTGGATCCAATCACGCCCAAGCAATACATTATAATTACCTTGCACGTCGACGATGAAGAAAGCGGTGGGTAGCGTTTTGTTCCCCACTATCAGTTCTAGGGACAGTACTCCTTTAGATTCCATCGTATCGCCGTTGAAGCTGTTGAGGGTGACGTTGGTCTTCTTCAGGTAATCGTCATCCTTGCCGAGCTTCCTTAGAAGGGAGTACTGCATTAGGTTCACAGTGGTGCCGTCATCAGCGAGCATCCTTGAGATAGGCTTCCTATCGATGTGCCCCCTTATGTAGAGAGGTCTTAGGTGATGGCTCGTGTCTCCGGGCTTCTCGAATACGGCGTCCCACGGGCCAAGGTCTAGCTGTGCGACCCCGGCCTCCTCCTGCAGTGGAGCGAACTCGAAAGGTAACATGACGACGCCGATGTTTATCGCTTGAGGAGCGGGCCCCTCGGAGATGGGAGTGTAGTCGTCGTCGAGCAAGTCGTCATCATCGGAGCTAACAACAGGGGCCGAGTCATCGACCATGATAGGCCTAGGTATCCAGACTTTCTTCACGGTGGGCCGATGATGGATTTCCTCAAAAAGTGTGTTGGACCGGAAACGGCGACCAGAGGGGGGGTGAATGGGAGCTTTTAAAATTTCGGGCTAAAAACTAGCCTTCGGTTTGGTTCTGTCTTCTGCGGAACAGGCTTCGAACACAACCTTCGAAGGTCTGGTTCGAAGGTACTTCGACAGCTCCGAACACAGGCTTCGCAGGAGCAAAAGTTCGAAGCCAAGAAGACTTCGCTCCACTAACAACCCTCGAAAATCTACTCTGCTAAGTCAGTGCAGGCTCCGCACACAGGGTGCTTCGAGCAGGCTTCGCACTTCACCCTTCGCAAGAGTGGACAGCCCTCTGAGGACTTCGACCAAGTACTTGGCAGCAGCAACTGGTGCTGGGCTTCATACACAAAGGTCTACACGCACACAAACGGACTTCGCTAAGGGCTTCGACACAAGAAGCAAAACGGGCTTCGATCAGGGCTTCGCTAGTAAGCGGCGAGGTCTTGCCTCCTGTTACACAGAGCGACAGCACACTGAAAAACACACTTCGCAGAACAACACCTTTCACCTAGACAGGCTTCGGTGCACTACAACTAGCGAGGTATGTAATGCGAGCTCAAGCAAAAAGCACACAGAAGCAGGGCTTCGCCGCTTGAATAAGGAACACAATAAAATGAACTCTGGATGAATACAGCGAGGTATGTGGCTACAGGAGCTCAACAATAAATGCTCAAAGTGTTAAATGTTACCTACCGAGCCCCCATATTTATAGCCCACAATTCACCCAAAGGAAGTGACTACCTTACCCCTAGGGTTTACAAAGGATTTGTCTCTACAGAACTAAGGGGTACAAAAGGTAGTCCACCTTTATTCTGGAGGCTTCTCTGTCAGCTTTGCAGAGGGGACAGCGTCAGCTTTTTGCAGAGCAGACAGTGTCAGCCTTTGCAGTCTTCGACCTTCTACAGCCTCCCTTCGCACCCGAGGGTGCGGTAGCTTCGGCGAGAAGCCTTGAGCCTGGTGGCCTTCGCTTCGCCGAAGATGGCCTTCGATACAGTGACGGTTTTGAGCCAAAGCCGTCAAAGCCCTTGGGCCTTCTCACCAACACCTCCGGAGTGGACCACCACGGCTTCGCAGCTTCACCCAGCTCGAACTCCGTCAGTCCGTGTACCGAAGCCATGTAGGCCGAAGCACCTCAAGTCAGCCTTGCTCCGGAGCTAGCCTCGCTCCGAAGCCTTCCTCACTCCGAAGCCCCACCTTCGGAGTACCACCCTTCGAAGTCCCTCCTTCGTCCAAGGCCTCCGCATGAAGCATTCCATGAGCCCTTCATCACAGTGTCTCTCCCCGAGCACACTCCTCGACGAGCCTCACCCGAACCATGCCTTTGATGCGCCTCGACTTCTGAGACCTTCGTCGGGTACCTTTGAATGTCTCCCTCCGAAGCACACTTCGAACTCCTTGCCTCCGCAGAGAACTTGATCCACCCAACTCCGAAGTCACTGCATCCGGAGTACCTTCGAAGTGCCTCACCTCCGAGGACTTGTCTCGGAGCACCTTCAGCCGGAGCCACGCTCCGCACTCTCTGCCTTCACCTGGCACGCCTCGACCCGAGGACCGACCCGGACCACCTTCGCAGCCACCGTGACGGAGCTCCCCGCTCCCCTGGCATCAAGCCTCCCGCTTGACCCAGGTTCACCCACTGCGAACCTTGTCCGTCGCCTCCGAAGTCCCTGCGCACCACAGACAAACAGACAAGTGTATCCAGTACTCCGGAGACCTCTCCGGGTTAGCAACCTTCGGCACACACTCCGGTGTATCGCCCAAAGTACCGAACCCTTCGGTACGAACCCAGTCATCGTGTACTGTCGGACCCCTCCGACACGCACACTCCGCTACACAGCTGCAGCAACCAAACCACCGAACACCCTTCGGTGAAACCACCTCCGAACACCCTTCGGGGGTACAACATCCGAAACTCCTCCGGAGGTACCCTCCTCCGAACACCTTCGGAGGTACAACCTCCGAACCCCCTTCGGAGGTACCCCTTCGAACAGAGGTTAAAATCCTGTCAATCACTCATCACAAAACACCGAAACCAACCCTTGGTTTCTCAATATCCCCCTTGATGAGTGCATTGACAACCAAATCCAAGTTCAAGAAAATTTAAAAATTTTCAGCACACAAGTGACCATAAAAACTCAGAAAAGAGCCAAATCATGTCACTTGACATAAGAATTTTCCTCCCCCGTTTTCAAAAGAGTAAAAAGCCTCTTCGGCAATAAAAACTCCCCCTGAGTTAAGTTTTCCCTTTGGCAATAAAGAACCTTCTCCCTCTTTATGTCAGATGTTCTCCCCCTTTGGAAATTATACCCCTTGCGGCAGAGAACGAAGCAAGTCTCTCCCTTTTGAGGAATTTCTTCCCCTTTGGCAATGCAAGCATCAAGGAGCATGTAAAAGATGCAAAGCTTCGAAGTGAGCAGAATTGCAAAGACATATGAAGCAAAAATATGCCAACATTAACACCAATGATCATGGGCTCAGCTCAAATTAATATTCTCTAAAAACATGATGAAGCATGTGAATTTATTAATTTTGAAATAAAAGCATCACTACTTAGTCAAGAAAACTAGACAAGTAAAAGCAAGGACTGCGCAAAGCTAGTCAATTTCTACTCTAGACAGACAAGTCCAGTTCAAATGGAGCATGAAAAGCAAACTTGATAAGCAATGAATTTTTGTTGTTCTTATCTTAGTGCCAGGGGTTATTTGTTTGTCCACCTTATACTTTCCAATCAGGCCAAGCCTAGGCATGAAAACCATAAGAAGCTTAAGACAATGATTTTGGCAAACACTACACTATTCCAGTTCAGACCAATGTACAATGGTAAGCAGTCTAGAATAGGGTAGTGCGACAAACAAACCCACCTGGATCTTTTTACTTGAAACATGAAAATCATGGAATTTTTGATTTTAACCAAGTGAACCAATTGTTTGGTACTTTATGAATATTCATGAAAATGTAGAACAGTTTTCAAGTTGCAATTTTTAGCATCCAATGAACAGTGTCTCGCTGTCAAGCAGATAAAAGATAGCTAAAGCAGTCCTGCCTAAACATGCTAGATTCAAGACTAAGCAGTGAGCACGATTTGACTTTGAAAATAAAATATCATGCACATGAATGTTCCAGATAAATTAAAAAGAGCTGAGCTGTCATGGATTATAAGCAGGCATATAAGTGCAAAAGATGTAAATGCAATTTAGCACACAATTAGCAAAGGCATATCCATCTAAAACAGCTCCCCCTCACAAAATGCCGTAAGGGTGACAAATGCCAAATTCCCCACGCAAGTAAGCAAATCGAGAAGCATCGAGGGGTTTTGTAAAAATGTCGGCAAGCTGGTGTTGGGTATCAACATATTGAAGTTCAATATCACCCTTCTCATTGTGATCTCTGAGAAAATGATACCGTACATCAATGTGTTTGGTTCTGGAGTGCTGAACCAGGTTGTTTGCAATACAAATAGCACTAGTGTTATCACAGAAAAGTGGAACACTCTTATAATCTAACCCGAAATCTCGCAAAGTGGAAACCATCCACAAAATCTGAGAGCAACAGCTAGCTGCAGCAACATATTCGGCCTCAGCCGTCGATTGTGCAACACTAGACTGTTTGCGGGAAGACCAGCAAACCAAAGAAGTACCCAGAAAATGACAAGTACCAGAGGTACTCTTCCTATCAATTCTACACCCAGCAAAATCCACATCGGAATAACCTCGAAGACATAAAGATGAAGATGTTGAATACCATATGCCAAATTCAAGGGTGTGTTTGAGATACCTTAAGATGCGCTTTACCGCTTGGCGGTGCGAAGCTCGTGGTGAAGCCTGAAAACGAGCGCACAGACACACTGCGAAGTGTATGTCCGGCCTCGTGGCAGTCAAGTAGAGGAGGGAGCCGATCATGCTTCGGAACTCCTTCTGATCTATGGCTTCTCCATCTTCGTCAGGGTCCAATGCTACAGATGTAGCCATTGGAGTGGCGAGGGGCTTCGCATCGGACATGTCGAACTTCTTGAGCAGGTCCTTGGTGTACTTCGTCTGGTGGACGAAGGTACCTTGTTTGCTTTGCTTAATTTGCAAACCAAGGAAAAAGGTGAGTTCACCCATCATTGACATTTCAAACTCCCTGCTCATGGTATCTGCAAACTCGGCAACCAAAGCATGAGAAGAGCCACCAAAGATGATATCATCCACATAAATCTGCACTAGGAGGAAATCTTTGCCATGCTTGAGAGTAAACAAAGTTTTATCAACAGAGCCCACCAAATACCCTCGCTCAAGCAGAAAAGACTTAAGTCTATCATACCACGCCCCAGGGGCCTGCTTGAGTCCATAAAGAGCCTTATGAAGTTAAGGACTTTATGTGGGTACTTGGGGTTTTCAAAACCAGGGGGTTGTTTTACATAAACATCTTCACCTATGAAGCCATTAAGAAAAGCACTTTTGACATCCATTTGATAGAGTTTGAATCCCCGGGATGTCGCAAAGGCAAGCAAAATCCTAATGGCCTCAAGGCGAGCAACAGGTGCAAAAGTTTCAGTAAAATCAATCCCTTCTAGTTGAGAAAAACCCTGAGCTACAAGTCTAGCCTTGTTTCTAACTATAGTCCCATCCTCCCCTTGTTTATTTTTGAAAATCCATTTTGTTCCGATGAAATGAACATTTGGTGGAGGATCAACTAAAGTCCAGACTTGGTTTCTCTCAAATTTTCAAGCTCTTCATGCATGTCATTGATCCAACTAGAATCAAAAAGTGCATGACTAACATCTAAAGGCTCGAAAGAAGCAACAAAAGCGGAATCAATAAAATGAGCATGAGAACGTGTTACCCTTTGATCAAGCTCACCAATGATCTGCTCGGGAGGATGCATCCTTTGAACATGATGTGGAGCCTCGCGGCGGGATGCAGTCTCCCCCTCAACTTGTGCGTTGGAGTGGTCCAAGATGACTGATGTTGAGGTAGTCGCTTCGGGACCTCGTGCCAAAGTAGTTGAAGCGGGGTCAGCTTCGGGGGTCGATGTCGAGGGTAGTAGGGGTTCATCCTCGAATTCTCCGGGATCTTCTTCTTCGAATAAGGTCTGTTCCATGTCGTGTTCATTTGCCTGTTCAAAAGCAGAACTAACAGAGGGGGTTGATTCATCAAAAGTCACATCACATGACTCGATGACAGTGTTAGTCTCCAAGTTATAAACACGATAAGAATGACCATGAGTTGTATAACCCAAAAAGATCCCGTCAGAAGATCGCGACTCAAATTTATCCAAGTTACCACGTTTTAGGATAAAGCAGCGACAGCCAAAAACTCGAAGATGAGTAACCTTGGGCTGTCTCCCAAAACGCAGCTCATAAGATGTCAAATTTAAAATTGAGCGCAAGAAGATTCGGTTTGAGATGTAACAAGCAGTGTTCATGGCCTCAGCCTAGAATTTTCTAGGAGTCCTATGCTCATCAAGCATCGTCCTAGCCATCTCAACCAAAGTGCGGTTTTTCCTCTCAACAACACCGTTTTGTTGAGGAACCCGTGGAGCAGAGAATTGATGTTCTATGCCATGCTCCATGCAAAAGTCAACAAAGAGACTATTTTTGAACTCAGTGCCATTATCACTTCGAATGAATTTCAATGAACCAGGGAGTTCAGTAAAAAGTCTCAAAGCCAAGCTCCGAAAGTGTGAAAACACTTTATCCTTGCTGGCAAGAAAGAAGACCCAAGAGTAGCGAGAGGAATCGTCGACAATTACTAAAACATACCACTTGCCGCCTAAAGAACTAACCCGAGAAGGACCTACAGTGTCCATATGGAGAAGTTCTCCGGGTTGTTCAGTCATCACTGTGGTGACTGGTGAATGCGAAGCAGCAATCATTTTTCCATGTCGACAAGGAGCGCAAACTAAATTCTTCTCAAACTTGAGCTTGGGCAATCCTCGGATCAGACCTAGGGCGCTCAGACGAGCGAGCAGCTCAAAGCTCATATGCCCTAGTCTCCTATGCCACTTCCAACGCTCAGAAGTCGAATGTGCAACAAGACAATGAGAAGAACCAGATGACTCTGAAAAATCAGCTCCAAAAACTCTCCCAACTCTAAAGATCTTACACACCACAACGCCATCAGAATTGAGCACTTGCGAAGTATCGCGATGAAATCGCATTTCGAAGCCCTCATCAAGCAACTGAGATACAGACAACAAATTGTATCCCAGGTTCTCAACCAAAGCAACATCTTTGAGAGTGAAATTCGAGTTAATTCTTACCACACCTTTACCTTTCACTCTACTCCTTCGATTGTTTCCGAAGGTGATATGTTCCCTTTGCTTGGTTGTAGTGAGGCTGGAGAACCAAGCTGCATCTCCGGTCATGTGGCGCGAACAACCGGAGTCCATGATCCACGTGCCCTCCAAGCCTCGATCTGTCACCTACACATGATAAGAATACCTCGATCGCTCAGTGCTGGGGTGAGTGAAATAATGACGAGGCATCCAGCACTGAGTGACACGAGTAGTAGGCGCAGAAAAAGTAGACGGTCTACGCACAGGAAAATCGAAATGATGCAAAGTGCGAGGTCTACCTACATGCTGTGATCGAACAACATGTCGAGGTCTCCTACTCTGACGAGGTACAAAACGACTCGCCCGAGGTTTACCACCATATGGAACATGGTGAACACCTCGAGGAGCAAAACCTCTCCGAGAAGCACGAGGAGCCTCAAAAGCAGGACGATAGTACATCTCAGACTCATGCATACCTAAGGATGGGTAATGCATGTCCTGGTAACTCATCGCCTGAGAGCGTCGCTCATCCTTGATGCGACGAAAACAGAACCCAACCAAATGACCCGCCCGCTGACAGTAGGAACAGTGAAAAACTCTCCTGGGGGCACTCTCATGGGTCACAGGAGCAACTCTCACAGGCTCCTTGGGTTTTCTCTGAGTGGTTTTCTTGGGAGGATTTTTCTTGACAGGAGGTGTGGTTTTCTTTGGTGGATGGGTAGGCTTTTTGGCTGATGGGGTGTCTAACAGAGCTCTTTCTTTCTCTAGGGTAGTGGGAGAGGTAAAAACAGTTTTGGACTTACTGTCTGAAGGAATCCTCTCAAATCCCAAACCTAGAGCTACCCCTGCTCTGTCAGCACACAACTTAGTCTTGGCCAAGAGCAAATCCATCCTACCCTTTCCCTCAGTGCATTTATTAACCACGGAAAGGAGGTACTCATTTTCAGACATGAGGTTCTCAGCTCGCTCTCTAACAGTGCCTAGCTGGTCCTTAAGGGTAATGCAAGTGTCACACACAGGCTGCACATCCTTAGAACTACCGGCCCTCTCCAATCTAGCCTCCAAATCATGAACATGCTTATCACGTAAATTAATGCTTTCGCGTAATAAAGAGCAGTTCATGCAATCAATAACATCATGAGGTCTAGAATCTACCTCCAAAAGCTTCTTCTGTCCAGTCTCAAGCTCAGAAAGAGTTTGAGCATGTACAGAACGCAACTGAGCAAGCTCACCCATGACAACAGAGCAAGATTCACATTCAGCATCATTAAACTTAGACTTAAGCATGGCATATTCAGTAGAAACAGTTTCTAGCCTAAGTCTAAGGTCTTTTCTTTCTCTAGCGGCTTGCACAAGTAATCTATCCTGACCAAGTACTACTTCATTCAGCTCATCTAATTTAATTAGTAGCTGGTCAGATGAGAGTGTTACCTCAGATGAGTCAAGCTCATCGCCGTTGTGTCGCTGTCGGCCATGAAGCAAAGGCCAGTGAAGTCTCGTCCCTTCTTGTCCTTCTTGTCCTCCTTCCTTGGGGACTCCTCCTCCTCAGAGCTCGACTCCTCAGTTGAGGAAGTGTCGATGTCGCTGAGAGCAGCAACAAATGCTCTGGAAGCGGCTTTGGCTACTTTCTTAGCCATCTTGCCGCGCTTGCCCTTCACAAAGGGCTTCCTCTCCTTGTGGTATTTGGGGCGCTCACTCTCATCTCTTTTCTTGAGCTTTGGGCAATTTGCCTTGATGTGAGAAGTGTCACCGCATTCAAAACAACCACTAAAACCACTTCTCCTCTGATCCCGTCTCTCATGGTGAAAACGGGTGAACCTCCGGGCAATGAGAGCAAGCTCATCATCATCTAGAGTGTCCACCTGCTCCTTTGTGACGGAGACCAGGGAGGACAAAGCAAAACCATCTGCAAGAACACAAGTGCCAGATGTGCTTGGTTCTGCAGTGGTGCCACGGCTAGTGCTAGAAACCAATGGCAATGGCTGTAGCAAAGAGCTTCTGTGCACTGCAAGAGATGCCTTGGCAATCTCTGTGGACTTCAGCTTGCTAAAGAGTTCATCACAGGTCAATGTGTCATAACCTGCGGACTCCTCAATGCTGGATATCTTTACTTCCCATATGCTATGGTCAAGAGCATAGAGAAGCTTGATAGCCCTATCATGATCACTGTAAGCAAGCGTCCCGTTGGACCGCAAGTTACTCACTATTGCATCAAAGCGAGAAAACATGGCATCTATGGATTCACCAGGTGCCTGCACAAACAGCTGATACTGTTGGTTGTAGGTGCTTTGGCGCCTGGCCTTAATCTGAGTAGAGCCCTCATGAAAAACAGTGAGTGTTGTCCAGATTTCCCTAGCTGTCCTAAGATGCTGCACCCTATCAAACTCACTTCTACTCAAACCAATGAACAGTATATTTCTTGCCTTGGAATTGGCATTATACTGATCCTTTTTGGTTTGAGAGGTGCGAGTCTCAGGGATGGAGTATTGTGAATCCACAATCTCCCAAATTGCATTTCCTTGGCTTAACAAGTAAGCCTCCATGCGCACCTTCCAGTATGCAAAATCTGTCCCATCGAACAGAGGAATTTTACTGCCTCTATCCATGTCGCCAACAGATCACAAAACCGGTTAAGGTCAACTGGTGATCTTAACCCTCTCTGATACCAATTGTTGGACCGGAAACGGCGACCAGAGGGGGGGTGAATGGGAGCTTTTAAAATTTCGGGCTAAAAACTAGCCTTCGGTTTGGTTCTGTCTTCTGCGGAACAGGCTTCGAACACAACCTTCGAAGGTCTGGTTCGGAGGTACTTCGACAGCTCCGAACACAGGCTTCGCAGGAGCAAAAGTTCGAAGCCAAGAAGACTTCGCTCCACTAACAACCCTCGAAAATCTACTCTGCTAAGTCAGTGCAGGCTCCGCACACAGGGTGCTTCGAGCAGGCTTCGCAGTTCACCCTTCGCAAGAGTGGACAGCCCTATGAGGACTTCGACCAAGTACTTGGCAGCAGCAACTGGTGCTGGGCTTCGTACACAAAGGTCTACACGCACACAAACGGACTTCGCTAAGGGCTTCGACACAAGAAGCAAAACGGGCTTCGATCAGGGCTTCACTAGTAAGCGGCGAGGTCTTGACTCCTGTTACACAGAGCGACAGCACACTGAAAAACACACTTCGCAGAACAACACCCTTCGCCTAGACAGGCTTCGGTGCACTACAACTAGCGAGGTATGTAATGCGAGCTCAAGCAAAAAGCACACAGAAGCAGGGCTTCGCCGCTTGAATAAGGAACACAATAAAATGAACTCTGGATGAATACAGCGAGGTATGTGGCTACAGGAGCTCAACAGTAAATGCTCAAAGTGTTAAATGTCACCTACCGAGCCCCCATATTTATAGCCCACAGTTCACCCAAAGGAAGTGACTACTTTACCCCTAGGGTTTACAAAGGATTTGTCTCTACAGAACTAAGGGGTACAAAAGGTAGTCCACCTTTATTCTGGAGGCTTCTCTGTCAGCTTTGCAGAGGGGACAACGTCAGCTTTTTGCAGAGCAGACAGTGTCAGCCTTTGCAGTCTTTGACCTTCTGCAGCCTCCCTTCGCACCCGAGGGTGCAGTAGCTTCGGCGAGAAGCCTTGAGCCTAGTGGCCTTCGCTTCGCCGAAGATGGCCTTCGATATAGTGATGGTTTTGAGCCGAAGCCGTTAAAGCCCTTGGGCCTTCGCACCAACACCTCCAGAGTGGACCACCACGACTTCGTAGCTTCACCCAGCTCGAACTCCGTCAGTCCGTGTACCGAAGCCATGCAGGCCAAAGCACCTCAAGTCAGCCTTGCTCCGGAGCTAGCCTCGCTCCGAAGCCTTCCTCACTCCGAAGCCCCACCTTCGGAGTACCACCCTTCGAAGTCCCTCCTTCGTCCAAGGCCTCCGCATGAAGCATTCCATGAGCCCTTCGTCGCAGTGTCTCTCCCCAAGCACACTCCTCGACGAGCCTCACCCGGACCATGCCTTCGATGCGCCTCGACTTCTGAGACCTTCGTCGGGTACCTTCGAATGTCTCCCTCCGGAGCACACTTCGAACTCCTTGCCTCCGCAGAGAACTTGATCCACCCAACTCCGAAGTCACTCTATCCGGAGTACCTTCGAAGTGCCTCACCTCTGAGGACTTGTCTCGGAGCACCTTCAGCCGGAGCCATGCTCCGCACTCTCTGCCTTCACCTGGCACGCCTCGACCCGAGGACCGACCCGGACCACCTTCGCAGCCACCGTGACGGAGCTCCCCGCTCCCCTGGCATCAAGCCTCCCGCTTGACCCAGGTTCACCCGCTGTGAACCTTGTCCGTCGCATCCGAAGTCCCTGCGCACCACAGACAAACAGACAAGTGTATCCAGTACTCCGGAGACCTCTCCGGGTTAGCAACCTCCGGCACACACTCCGGTGTACCGCCCAAAGTACCGAACCCTTCGGTACGAACCCAGTCATCGTGTACTGTCGGAACCCTCCGACACGCACACTCCGCTGCATAGCTGCAGCAACCAAACCACCGAACACCCTTCGGTGAAACCACCTCCGAACACCCTTCGGAGGTACAACCTCCGAAACTCCTCCGGAGGTACCCTCCTCCGAACACCTTCGGAGGTACAACCTCCGAACCCCCTTCGGAGGTACCCCTTCGAACAGAGGTTAAAATCCTGTCAATCACTCATCACAAAACACCGAAACCAACCCTTGGTTTCTCAAAGTGTGTCCCGTGCCTCCTCGACCTTCTCTTCTCGTATCTCTTGTGCCCACAAGTGTTGCAACCTCCTCTTTTGTGACTTGGACATCCCCGAGGGCACCCATGAGGGCTGAGGACCGGTGCCGGGTGCAACGGTATTGCTTCTAGTGGTTTTGGCCGAAGGGGATTTGTCCATATCAGCCTTGAATATCTTGCGCTTGCCATGAGAGCTTCCTTGCTCCTGGTCGGTCAGACTGGCCATAGCGGGCCGGTCAGACCGACCTGTGCTGAAAATCACCGTAAAGCTGGTCGGACCGGCCACAGTAGGCCGGTCAGACCGGGCTTCGGCCGAGGCTCTGGTAAGATTAGGAGGTGCGTCTTCACGCTGTCCAATTGGGGCACCCTTCAGGATTGGGACCTCCTGGGATCCCACCCTGATGACTATAATCTCTGGGGCGTCTTCACGTCCATCCCTTCCGGTGCCATCTCGCGGAGCCCGATTCTGAGGTACTACGGACAGGCGGTGAATAATATTATCATCCTGCGTCAGCCCTCGAACCTGCCACTCAAAAATACTAGAAGGAATGTGAGTGTTAGTAGCTAGACACTGCCCGGAGTTCTCCGGCGGCGAAGGCCAAGTCAGAGCCATCGCCCAACATTAGGGTGGTGTCATCAGAGGCTCTAGCGGCCTCGCCCACTGAGTGCCGAACCCGTTGGCCTGTTGGAAGCTCGGCCACATCGACAATACCTCGGACCAGACCAGCGAAGGGTCTCGCCAGGCTGGAGGTAAACTAGCCCATGGCGGAGACGGGTCTGGCCACTGGAGACTGAATCCATCCGAAGGCTGTAGCCCACTCGGAGGAGGTGGGTCCGGCCACTGAGGTACAAATCCTCCCGAAGGTCAGAACCCATCTGGAGGAGGTGGGTTCGGCCACTGAGGTCTGAAGCCTCCCGGAAACTTGGGCCAAGCCGGAGGAGGGTTCATCCACTGAGGTCCGAACCCTGCCGGAGGCTGGGACCAACCCGGAGAGGGGTTCGGCCACTGAGGTCCGAACCCTGCCGGAGGCTGTATCCACTCCGAAGAGGGGTTCAGGCCTTGAGGTCCGAACTCAACCCTCGCGGGGCTCGTTCTCCTAGGGGGTTTCGACCGTCCCGGAGCCCGTGGGCGAACACCTCTCCTCTCGGACCTCCACTGGTTCTTGTCCAAAAGCATCTTGTAAGTCACCTTCGGCCTTCTTCAGTGCTTGGCCGAAGATGATGGATTAATATTTTCTTTCCACACTCCCACCTCCGGATTCTTTGGTACGAGTGTGCGCGTGTGAGTGTCTCCTATGATGACTGCTTTCCCTTTAGCCGACTCGGCCTGCTCCGGCCGAATCAACACCTTCTTTCCCTCGAGCTCAACGTTGTTTATGGAAAAGGGGTCTCTATCTAATTTCATCTTTGGATTTGCTTCTATTTTCAATCGTTCTTCCTCTATGGCCGATTGTACCTGCCGACGAAAAACATTGCAATCGTTAGTGTAGTGGGAATGTGAATCATGCCACTTGTAGTAGGGACGCTTTTTTAATTCATCGGCGGATGGCATGACTTGACCTTTCGGCAGTCGCAGAAGCTGATTTTTAAGTAGAAAATCGAATATTTTATTGCACTGAGTCACGTCGAACGAATATCTAACTTCGTTAGGCCGACTCTTAGAGGGAGATGGCTGCAATTCGGAGCAGGTGACAGGTTTAGACTTCACGCTCCAAGTCCATTCAACCGTGTAGGTACGGCCGGATCTTCTTCTTCTTCAGACCCTTCCTCGTTAGAGTGCTCCATCGTGTGGATTTCATCCCTTGGCTTATTAAAAGTTTTAACGAATTTTCAATCTTTGGCGTGACCTTCCTGGACCAAAGCCTATTGCAAGACTTGTCTAACGTCCAAGAGGTTTTGATTATCCATACGTTCTTTAATTTCTTCCCGTAGGCCATTGAATGCTAGATCTGCTAGGTCTCTCTCCGATACATTTAAGTTAAAACATTTATTCCTGGTGTCTCTAAAGCGTTTGACATACTCAGAAACACCCTGGCCAAATTTTTGTCTAACCACCGTGAGGTGCGATAGCCTAAGTTCGGTCTCGCCTATGTAGAAATAATCATGAAATCTCTGCTCCAATTGAGCCCATGTCTGGACAGAGTTCGGCGGGAGCACCGAAAACCAGGTGAATGCGATGCCGGACAATGAGAAGGAAAATAACCTGAGTTTCAATGTGTCTGACCCGCTAGCTTCGCCACATTGTGCTAGAAATTGGCTAATGTGTTCTAATGTGGATTTACTACCCTCGCCGTCAAATTTCGTGAAATCTGGGACTCTATTACCATGAGGGTACGGAATGGTATCAAAGTGGTTAGGATATGGTTTCCGATAAACTCTAGCTCTATCCCGAGGTGTAAATCCGCTGCATTCCCTAAATAGCGTGCGAATACGTTCCTCGATATCATCGTGGTCTAATGCTTGCACGCATCTTTCATGTGGTGGTAGGATGCGTGGTGGTACATCAGCATGCTCTGGCCTATGCTGCGGTGTGGGAGTGTGCAGTGCGAGCAGTGGCGGCAGAGCAGGTATGGGCGCAGGCGGCGGCGGCACTTGATAAGCTGGGTTTGCCTGGCCACAAGCGTAGCTATGTGTTTCGACTGTGGATGATGTAGCCGGAAATGTGATAGTTTTTCCAGTATTGCCGTCGGTTCTACTATAAATATGTTGTGCTGGCGGAATACTAGTGATTGGTGCTGGTGAATCGGCCTCAGTAAAACCGAATCTCCTAAATACTGCTGCCACTTGCGAGACAACTGCGGGTTCTAGTTTGTTGGCTAGCGAGGCGCTAACCGCCTGATCAACAGATGCAGCTATTCTACGGTCGACTTGTGAGGCAGATAAAGGGGGTGATGATGGGCGTACCTGGGTTTGGTTGAGGTTGTCGCGCATGATGAAGCCTGAGCGTGTCTTTATGCAATCCCTGAGCATCAACTCTTCGAGTTCCTTTTTCTTCGCTTCAATTTTTGCTCGGTCTTCCTCAGATATGTCTGCCATGGTGGGCGTCATAATGTTGCGGTCGTCGATGTCCACGCCCCCTATAGTGTTTATCGGTGATGTAGTGGATGTAGATGTAGTAGAGGTACTTGCTGCCGATGTAGTGGTAGTAGTCATGGTTGGTGTGGTCCCTAGCGGAGTCGCCAAAAAGTGTGTTGACGTAGAAATGTGCCACCGCACTTGGGCCGGTTCGACATCCAAAAGTATCGCAACAATACCGACGTCGCGTTCTGACTACCCTGCATAGTGACAAGGGATTTGGAGTCGCCAGACAATCAGATAAATAATTAATATTTCAATCCAATTGACCGAAAAGTACTAGTAACAATGTAAACAGTAACAAAATGATCAAAATACCTGGAATCGGCCAATTCGGAGGCCGATTCGGAGTTTACAATGAAGATGGTCCGAAGGGTCCCTAGGGCACCTTCGGCCTCAAGTCCTGTCGGACTGGAGGTGCGGAAGGGCTTCGAGAGCACGCCTCGAAGGTAGCTGCGAGGTGGGCTCTAGCGCTGTGCGGAGGATCCCGGTCGGACCGGCGAGGTGCTCCATGTCGGACCGGCGAAGCGGGCTGCGGCACGTGTGGGCTCTAGCACGCAGAACTTCAGTGATTAGGGCTCGACCGAGCTCGGGCTTCGGCTCCGGTGCGCCTGGTGCAGACGATCCTGGTCGGACCGGCGGAGTGCCGTCGGTCTGACCGGCTGTTGCCGACAACGGCATGATGAGGTCCGGTCAGACCGATATCTCAACGCTGGTCGGACAGAAGTAACAGATCCGATCTACTAAACCTCGGTAACCTTAGTAAACGATCTTCAATCGCCTCCAAACTTTGCAGAGATGTTTAGGAAGGCAATTGATCTGCAAAAACACCCAAAGATCAAATACAATTCGACCAAGGGGCCAAATTGCCAAGTATGGCGATAAAAACCGATAAAAGGGATAGCAATCCGTTATGTGGATTAATGGGAGGTTCACAAGCGAACCAACAAGGGTTACCGTGATTACGGACACGGTAGACGGAGGGCTTTCAAGCAAACTCACGAAGATACGGAAAGTAAAGAAAAGTAAATGCGATTCAAAGCTAGGGCTTTGGATTTCTTGAGATTGGGAGAGACCCCTTGAATCGGCCTTGCCCCTAATATTTATAGGGGGGTGGGCTGGTTATCCCTGGCTAGAGATAGAGTTAGATTCGGCCAAAACTCTGTTAGGATAAGATTTGGATGAAAACAGCTCGAATTCTCCTTGAACTCATATTCTGAACCCTGGTTGGTCTGACCGAGCCCATGGGTCCGGTCTGACCGGATCTGGCCGGTTGAACCGACCTACCATAGCCGGTTAGACCGGCCTTTGCCAAGTTTGACACATTTTTGGTCAAAAATACCATTTCTCAGTATTTGCCTAGTTTGACAATTAATGCCAAATTTTACTATAAACACTACCTCTTCTCAGAAGGACGTTTTAGAGATATGCACATGTTTTTATGTTATTTTTCTTAATAAGGAACCTAAGAATCTTTGTGCCTTGTTGTATGGTCGTGGATACAGATCATCTACTTATACTATGAATCATATGTACTTTTATGAGTTATATCAAGGCTCAGGTCCTTGAGTGCATTCTGAAGCTATTTGGTCTGATCTTGCTTAAGATATATTTTTGTAATCAGTAAATTTCATTGTATATGTCAATTATTTTGTCCTACTCACTGTTTTGTTTTCAGATGAATGCACTCAAGGACCTGGGCCTTGATATAACGAAAGGAAGTGCGGCAACTGTATTAGTTATCACACAAACAAAGTTCCATATCATGCGATCGTGGGTGCATACTTCTATTTTATTAGTTTATACTTGGAAAAGTAAAGAGTATGATGCACCATTTTTTGGTTATGACACTTTGCTCAATCTCGTACAATGTGACATTTGTATTCAGCTGCCATGTGATTTTCCATTGAACCCATGCATTTACCAAAGTATGGTTTCAACGGTTTCTAATTTAATAAATTTCATGTTTTAAATAGATGTTTATCATTAAAAATAAGCTCTTACTAGTTTAAAATTTAAGTACGGAGCTACTCAGCTGCAAATGTGGAATTTTCATTGCCATTATTCAATTCTGTGTACCTTGGTGAAATTTGCAAAAAAAATGTTTCGGATGATTTAACTAGCAGCGTTAATCTTATTATTATTGTCTTTGGGTGCTCTTAATAAGAGTATCTCCAAGAGATTACTGGATTACTTATATAATTACCTAAATTTAAATTTATGTATTTTAGTAAAAAATGAAGCTCCAAAAGTCTCCCTAAATGAGTCCCTATTCTCATTCATGCATATTTTTTCTCTTACGAGTGTATCTTTTATGGACCGTGTTATATATTGGATGACACACATATTTAAAAGTACTATAGTTTCACTTAAAATTATTATAGATTATAGGCCATATTTGCAGTATTTAAAAAATAGGGATCATGATTATAGGGAAGTTGATGTAGATTGATTAATTTTTAGGAAAAAAAATTTAAGATGATCCCTATATGAGATTTAGGGAATAAAATTTAAGCGCTCTCTTGGAGATGCTCTGTTATATCGTCTTTGCATTTGAACTCTTTACATGTACGTACAATTACAGCTCGAATTACTTCAGATCTTTCTAGAGACATTTGGGGCACTGTGTCTTTGATTACAACAATAACATATTATTTAAAAGGGTATGAGGTTGAATCATATTATTTAGATTTTAATTTGTTATTTCAATGCAAAAGGATGAAAAAAATATTGTCTTTTCAGAAAGAGGAACCTGGTTTTTTTTCAATACTACTTTTTTTTAGGGAGGGGGTTCTATATTTCTAATCATGCCAGGATATTTATATTTCTCCGGTCCATCTCCGATATTTGAGAATTGACATTTCTCCTTATTATTCTCTTTTTAGCGTTATCACCAAGCACGGTCCCACTGTGTTAGAGCCAAGTTGATACATCCACCAGTTTACATTATCTCGAGAGAAAAGAAAAGAAAAAGAAAAAAACTGCGTGCTTGATGATTATATTGAATTCAACAAAGTTTGTGAATTGTGAGTGCTTCACTTGCACTTCAATAAAAGACAGCATGCTACCATTCTGCTGCCTGTCCCGATATAGCGGTGGACATATCGCTTCTGGCCTATAGGCTCGCTCCCCTACGTATGTCAGAACATGCTTCAATCACGATTTTTTTAAAATAATATATTTTTTAAACAAATTTCAAATTGGTTATACGTTTTTGAAAATTACAAACTAACCTTATGTCAGCAATTAAGTCCCGATCTAGAGCCAATTGGCCTAGATCGACACTTGAATTACCGACACTTGATTGGCCCTAAATCGGCACTTGATTGACAAAAAGGCTAAATTTGTAATTTTTTAAAAGAGTATACCAAATTTAAAATTTATTTAACAAATGTATTGTTTAAAAAATCCTTCAATCATCTCTCTCACTTTGCGCATGATGACATGACACATATATAGAAATCCCAATACACCGTGCACAACACGTATTAAATTACATGATACTACTTTAAGATGGAATAGGATCTTTCCAAGAACGTCGGACTCCCCGACATTAGAGGGTAGTCACGATTCGAGCTGTTCGGTTTAGATTCAATGACATGCAATCTACGGTAGGAGTGTCACAGAGGCGGTGGATGGGCGGGCCTTCACGGTGGACGGAGAAGAGTGGGGTGGCGGGCGACGGACGGTGACGAATGGCTAACGGCAAAGAAAAGGTCGTATGATGACGAGTGATGTCCAACATCGAGATGATGACGAGCGGAATGATGACAAACGGATCGATGGCCGATGCAAGAAGGAATAGGCAATGGCCGCAAAGTCTGCATGCCATCAAATCCTAGTCAAACAGTTGGGATCGCAACTTCCCTCTAAAATCAGGATAAGAGGATCTCTTGAATATAAGAGGCACACATGTCAATGTATATGCATCAACACAAACATCTACCAAAAGATCATCGATACACCCGCATGCACACACCACTTGCCATCACCTTATTTTACACATCGCTTGCCATCACCTTATTTTCTGCTACTGTCCATTGCCTCATCCATCAAATTTGAAAAAAATCACCGAAAATCAAAAACGAAGCGAACCGGACTGAACCAAAAAACAACGATTTTCAAAATTTTAAAAAATATTTGGTTTGTATTTTGGCACATTTCGGTTTTCTGTTTGGTTTTTATCCTCTGAAAAACAAGCTAACCGCAAAACCGAACAACCCAGACCTGTTGATCTGCTACTCATGGGCCATGGCCCATCCCAGCTCCTAGCAACATCCGAGCCCCTGTTGATCTGCTACTCACATGGGCCATGACCCATCCCAGAGCCCTACCCAGCTCCTAGCCAGTCGCCTACGCAAACCGCACCGCTCTCAAGCGGCTAGCGCGCTAGCCTAGGCGCAGGACGGCAGCGCTGCCGGGCGCCGGCTCCCGCACGTTGCGAATCGGTAGAAATAAAAAACCGAAAAAATAGAACCGAATATTTTCAGTTTTCGGTTCGGTTTATTATTTTTACATGTTATTTGGTTGCTATTTTCTAAAAACTTAACTTTTTTCAAACCGAACCAATTAAACCGACTAAAACCGAATACTCACCCCTACATCGATACACTAGCCTCTGTTGCCACCTTGTCTAACGCCGCGCTGGACAAGGTCACCACGTTCTTTAATATTAGTCTCATGTCCATATTTTACAATATAGTCTTATTCTTAATGACAAATAACTATTCAAAAACATGGTATTTATTCAAACATGTTTAATAATGTTACGATGATAAAAAGTAACGTGATATATTCTTGTCCAAAATATCATAGATATAGATTCAATTATGTATTAACATTAGCCATTACTCATGAAAATGTAAAAAATATATAGAACCATATAACCATCTCAAATAAGTATACTAAGGCTAGAAAAACATATCATTTTATTAAGTCTATACAAGAAACGAACATAAGCAACAACTATGTTAGACAAAAGTTGAGTCATTCTCTAGCATTGCCTGTTGATCAGGGAGAAAGAGGCAACATAATTGCCGATTCTCCATAGCAGTTAATTTCAAGGTTAAATACCTTTTCCAAAACACAACAATTAGCTGTAGAAAATGGGTGCCGATTTTCTTTTCCGTTGTCAAATACAGCAATGCACAATCTAATGTGTGTAATCTGCTAGCAATTAGCAGCAAGGGGCACTAAAAACGGAATATCTATGCTTTCCGCACGAACAAGGTTGCATCTTGTATGTGTGGTAGAGGTAGAACTGCTAGATTTAATCGCCTGCGTCCTCTCATAATTAGCTCAGTTTTTGAAATTGAGTTTGTACTTCAATTTCCATCCTTTCCTGAACAGGGTCCATTTCAAGTTCTTAGCAAGGTAGGACGTGTTGAATATCTAGATTATTCTTGTAACAAATATAGATAGAGATAACGTGACTAGCTATAGATAGAATGTTTAGGTATATTTCCTTTGTATTAGGATGGTTGGGTCATGTAATTTCTGCTATGATTGATAACAAAATCAACACGTAAGAGTCTCTCCGTAGACTTTCCACCATCTGCTTCCGCTCTCTGATTTCCTTGAGCATGTATGAGAGTAGATTGATCGATCAACATGTCTACCTACTCTGCCAATGCCGTTTCCAACCCCGCTGCTCGGCTTCCAGATCTCTAAGAAGCTAGGTAGCAAAACCATGCGCTATGGAGTGCGCATGTACTCGCTGCTATAACGCGGTGTAAGACTGAACAAGCCACATCAACGGCACATCGTGGTTCCGCCGATAGAGATCGAGCAGGAAGAAAACAGTAAGGTGACAATGATCTCCAATCCGGCCTACCATGAATGGTTTTCCACAGACCAGCAAGGTTCTTGCCTTTTGTTCTCATTGCTGTCGCAAGAGGTGCTCACTCAGATTGCTTCATCCCAGACGACAATTGAAGCCTGGCATGCTATAGAGGCATTTTCAAGTCCCATACTCATGCATGTTCTCTCAACATTCGTCTTGCACTGACGAGAACACGCAAAAGTAAACATGAACATTAGTGAGTACTTTAGCAGATGAAGTCTGTTGGGGATGAGAATCGCTGCTTCTGGCAAACCAATCGATGAGAAGACCCGGCGGCTTACATATTAAAATGGTTAGATGATGATTTTGAACCCATTGTTTCTGCATTAGTGTCAAGGGTAGAACCCGTTACCATGACACTACTTATACCCTCAGCTGTTAAATTTTGAGAACAGGCATACTCTCCGTAACAGTGGCTCCTCGGTGAACATGGTGAATCGTGGGCGTGATGCTTTGCCCAACCGTTGAAAGCGCTAGGCGTGGCCGTGGTCCATCGCGAGTCCGCGGAAATGATGGATGAGTCAGAGTGGCGGTAATCAGCAGCGTGTTGATAATCAGTCCACCTAGTCAAGTTTGCTACAAAGAGGTCATGTTTGCTCAGAATGTTGGCACCATTTTGATCAAGATTACGTGCCTGACGAAAAAGACATGTTGCTGCTTGCCACCCACGCATATGAAGTTGATACCAACTGGTATCTTGACACAGGCACGACTGATCACCTCATCGGTGAACTAGACAAATTAGCTGTTCGGAAAAATACAAAGGGAAAAGATCAGATCCACGCAACAAATGGTCAAGGTATGGAGAATTAAGCATATAGGTCATTCTATTATTTCTACCCATAATCAGAATTTATATCTAATAATATACTCCATGTGCCGGCAAGTTAAGAATCTCATATTCTGCTCATCGCCTTGCCATGGACAATTTTGCTTTTCTTGAGATTCACCCCAATTATTTTTAAATTAAGGATCAGCCATGAGGAACATGATCTTTAGGGCAAATGCAGGCAAAGCCTTTACTCCCTTCCGGCTTCACCAGCAAAGCAAGTGTGTTTGGTCAAGACCATCCTTCTCAAGGTGGCATAGTCACCTGGGACATCCATCCACTCCGATTGTTACAAGAGTCCTTAGCACAAATAACCTACCATATTTTTTTCCGATTCCAATAAAGAGTCAGTTGTGATGCATGTCAAAAGGCCAAAATCCATCAACTACCTTATTCCAAAATATTTAAGTGTCTCTCATCATCCTTCAGAACTTATTTCTCTGATGTTTGGGGTCCTGCCTCTATTCTGTTGGAGAAAAGATATTATGTTAGTTTCATTGATGATTACAGTAAATTCAAAGTGTTTGATAAGTTCCGAGTTTCAGCAGTTGGTAG